>JAQQAC010019963.1:17281392-17424578 GCA_029783875.1 Phataginus tricuspis
AAATGATCTCACTCATATGTGGAGTATAAGAACAAAGAAAAAAAAAATGAAGGAACAAAACAGCAGCAGACTCACAGAACCCACGAATGGACTAACAGTTACCAAAGGGAAAGGGACTGGGGAGATGGGTGGGAAGGGAGGGATAAGAGGGTAAAAGGGGCATTACGATTGGCAGACATAGGGTGGGGGGGCACGGGGGGGACTGTACAGCTCAGAGAAGACAAGTAGTGATTCTCATCTCACTACACTGATGGACAGTGACTGTAATAGGGTTGGTGGGGGGGACCTGATGAAGGGGGTAGTTTAATCATCACAATATTGCTCATGTAATTGTAGGTTAATGATACTAAAATAAAATAAATTGTTAAAAAATATATTTCTGATAATTAGCCTCTCTGTTCCATTTGTTTCTTCACCATTGAATGTGTCCTCTCTTAGTATCAGTACATTATTCTCTCCAGGTTCATCTTCTACATCTCCTGCGCTTCTGCTTTGGTAATGCAAAGGTCACATCATCCACTTTCTGGATTTCTGATTTCAATCTCCTGGGGGTCCTCATTCATGTCATTTTTTCATCTACCATCATGACATCCAAATTCATACCTTCGTCTCGCATTTCTCTCTTGAGATTCAGACTCATAATCTCTGGGTGCTTGTTCATCTTATTAGAGCCAGCTTCTACGCAAAGGTGATTTCTCTGCAGAGTATAATGAGTATGGCATAATTGTCTAACTACACAAAGCTACTAACATGGACTACTGGCTAACTGACTTAGGCAGGTGCAAATGTTAAATGACAGAGCAAAAGTGACACCAAAACACAACTCAGTGGAGCATTTCACAGCTAAGGAATGCTGCAAAGCCAACAGATTTTGCTGGCGAGGGTCTCTTCAGGATCACTGACTTTAGATTTTGTTTCTTTCCTTCCTTTTTTGTTAATTTAACGTTTCCCCTGTGGCCCAAAAGGCTAATGAAGCTTCAAAAGTTTCTGCTGCAGTCCCAGACTGTAACTTATGCAGGAGAAGCTGGATCATTAAGCTAAAGGTCTCTGGATGAGCATCTTCTCTAACAAGCATAAAGGTGATCTTCACCCATATTGTCATTCAGGGAATAACTTTACTGATCCCAATAACAGAGCCATAATTGAGTCTCACACATAAAAGGCAATCAGATCAAAAAGCTTTTGGTTAATTTTGCTTTCCTGTGGAGTGGGATGTTGAAGAAGTCCTCTTTTAAAACACCGGTTTCTAGTAAGTAATAATTTAGACATCCATTTAATTTCTGAGAAATTCATGACAGATACAAACAATTTAGGAAATTTTAAATTTGCCTCAACAGTAAGAGAAATACATATATTTTATTTCAAATGTCAAATTATCATATATTGTAGTATTGATTTCTGATATAAGGACTTAAAAAACCTTTAATTATTCAAAACTTACAAACTATTCAATTTGACAAAATATTTGCCAAATTATTCTAGGAAACCAAACAATCCAACTGACATATATTAAGGAACCAAATTCCTTTTTTATTTGAGAATAAAAATATTTTTAAGTAATAAATAAAATGGTTTGAATATGAGTATTTTGTCCCAGTGAGTAAACATCTATGACGTGACATAAAACTAAGAATTCTGAAGAATGTGAATATAAATAATGGTAGCAAATGTGAACACAAAGAGTGGTTTTTAAAACATAAAATAAACCTCAAGATACCCTGGGTGATATTTAAAAGTGTTTTAAAATTTACCTTAAGATTAAATTAGCACTTATTTTTAAATAAATTAATGATGAAAAAGCACCCATGTATTTTTGTCATTTCAAAAATAATCTGTGAGTTACTCAGATATATTTTTCTTTATTTTTTTTTGTTTTGTTCTCAGTAGATATTTATAACTGAAACTAAGTAATAGTAATATGAAGAGCTCTATTTTGGGGAGATAGATATTTTTGTATATATGGCTGGAAGTAAATAGGCACCAAATATAAATTCATGACCCTGTTTCAGAAACAGAGTAAGAAAATGTGCTGTACTGCAAATCAGAACAGTGTTCATAAATTTAATTTAAACCATTAAGGAATGAAAACTGAAAAGTTTAAATGAAAAGAAATAGAAGTTAACTGTATACTGAGAAATAACTACTTGGATACTCGGGTAATAATAATTGGTAATAATAACAAAGTATAATATTATAATATAATGATATTGGTGTAATAATAATTAAATAATAATGTCTTATATGATAATATCAATATCAATAATTATGTCCACTCCTTATATAATAATACTTCAATATTTTCTAATTACAAAATTAAAAGAGTATTTGCTGCCAATATTTTTCTAATGAGCCCATAATAGCATGCAATATTTAAATACATTCTTAGTAATTAGTATTTTCTTCCATCTGGCCTCCCCCCTCACCACTTTCCCTAACACCACTGCAAATGCATTTGTTTTAACCTTTAAAAAACCTTCAAAGCAGTATAATCAAGATGGGTGAAGACATTAGTACATGGTCCTGCTTGAGGCACTGGTGTGTTGTAGATCTAAAGTATTTATGATCAAAGTCTTTCATTCCTCCATCTTAATGAATTTTAGCTAATTTCCTCTAATTAATATAATTTTTGATTTTCTAAATAGTAAGCATAGATTTTTTTTTTCAATTTTGGGATTAATAGTAGGAACTCTCCAGAGCAACAGAACCAGTAAGATTTAAATTGTAAGTTAAAAATTAGGTGTGCCTTTTTACTTTATAACTCTTTCTATAGTATTTCAATTTTATAGAAGATTTGCAGCAATCATACAAAGACTCTAGTATACCTTTTAAGAAGTTTCACTAATTGTTTACATTTTGCCCCATTTATCATCCTCATTCTTTTTCCTATGTACACTGCCTTTAGTGTAGGTTTCCTAAGACTAAAGGAAATTTATTTAATACACAAAAATGACAAAATGTAATTCTATCCCAATGATTTCCTCCAGACCTTTCTTTTTTCCCCATATGGGACTGAATCCAGGATCCTGCCTTTGGTGCCATATCTCTTTAGGCCACTTTAATTTGGAAACAAAGGTTTCTTCTGAGCTTTTCTATGTCATTCTTCCCCTTGAACTTTTTGAGGAATATATAGCCCATTTCTTTGATAGAATCTCCCTCAAGTTGAGTCTAACTGCTGTTTTCTCAAGATTACAGAAAATTTACATCCTTTTGGTAAGAATGTCACAGAAGCAGTATGTGTTCTTCTAGGTATTTCACATCAGGAAACACATGATAGCAGTTTATCCCAATCTTAATAATTACTTTGATGATTGGATTGAGGGGCTATTCACTAGATTTATCCATTGGGAAAATGATATTTTCTCTTTTTGCAGTTATTGACATAACTTTGACATTATGTCAATATGATGCTCTTCATCAAAGTTTTACCTGGTAATTGTAGTACAATTTGATAATTTTTGGCTGAATCAGTTATTACTATGATAGCAACAAAGTGATTTTCTAATCTCTTCATTTCTTCTACATTTATCTGTTGATATTCTATTGTAAGGAAGAGCTATTTCTTTCTCCCATTCATGGATTTATTCATTTATATAAGGTTGGACTCTTGGATTTCTACTTTATCAAGGATTTGATCTTTTACTGCTCTCATTTGTTTCTGACACTCAAACTGCACTAGATTTGTCCTTCTGGAGCCTCTTCAATCTAGATCCTGGGTGCTTTTAACACGTCTCTATCATTCATTGAGAAATTCTTTACTTTTTGTACAAACTATTCTAGGCTCATCATGCAATTTCCTTGCCCAGATTCTAGAACCCTCCATTTCTCCAAGGAACCTGGTTATTCTTATTGAAGAATGATATTAAAAACTAGGATCTGGACAACAGATATGGTCAGTGCTATTGATATGATATTTCTCCTAGGTACTCTCAGCAAATAGAGCCAGAAAGTGT
This sequence comes from Phataginus tricuspis, assembly GCA_029783875.1. Classification (NCBI taxonomy): domain Eukaryota; kingdom Metazoa; phylum Chordata; class Mammalia; order Pholidota; family Manidae; genus Phataginus; species Phataginus tricuspis. Next base: position 17,285,343 of record JAQQAC010019963.1, read on the forward strand.
GTGTGTGTGTGTGTGTGTGTGTGTGTGTGTGTGTGTGTGTGTGAATGTCTATCTAGCTACATATCTACATATCTATCTATTTTGGAAAAGCATGAATTGATGCTTATAGTGGCAATTCTGATACAATAGAACAAAGTTCATTTTAGGCTTTCCATTTACATATTAATATTATAATATCTAAGAGATGGAAACTGACCCCATTATCTTCAATATTTATTCATTTTAAAAAGCCTAAAATACCAGAAAAAAGTTTCAGGATTGCTACCATATGCCACTACAAGAAACAAATAAATCCCCCTACTAATTATGTTCGATATTTGTTTATATTAGTTATTTGTTGTGTATGTATTGGGGACAGAACTGGTGTTGGTCAGTGATTACAAGAAATGCACAAACTTTAAATGCACCATTCAATGATTTTTGGCAAACATAAACTCCCATGATCCGTACTCCTGTTAAGATGTACATTTCCATCACCCCAAAAGTTACCTTGCCCACCCTTCACTAAGCACCAGTGTTTTGTTTTTTCACCATTAGGTTATATTTCCATGAGTGGAATCATACGGTATGCATTCCTTGTCCGGTCTTATACAACATAATGTTTTTGAGATTTGGCCATGTTATTGCATGTATCGGTCTGTCCCTTTCTATTAGCATAAGATTCATTGTACAAGTCTACCATACTTTATTTATTCTTTCTGCTGTTGGTGGATATTCACATTTTTCTGCTTTTGGCTGCTTTAAATAATGATGCTGTGAATCTTTGTGAACAAGTCTTGGTATGAAGATATATTTTCGTTTCTCTTCGGTAAATATCGATGGGTGTAATCGCCATGAATGAGTAGGTGTATGTATAACTCCGAGAAAATGTCAAAATACTTTCCACAGGGATGAAACCATTCTAAACCTCAGTCAGAACATATCATGACTCCACATGCTCAGCAACAATTGGTTTGACAAGTCTTTTTAAGTCCAGCCATTCTAATATGTGTGAGATGGTATCTCATTATGGTTCTGCTTTGCCCTGATGACTAATAATTTTGAGCAGTTTTATGTGCTAATTGGCCATTCATATATCTTCCAATATCCACATCTAACTAAATCCTTACTCAAGTCTTTTATCCATTCTAGTGGATAGTCTTTTTTACAGAATTGGTGGGAGTTCCTTGAAGTTCTAGATAAAAGAACTTTGCCCTGTGATTTATATACATATTATATTCTATGACTTTGTGTTCATTTTATGTTTTTAATGAGTATATACATGTACTTTAGATGAAATTAAAATTTTAATATAATTTTTATCAAAAATCATATTCTAATAGCATTTTTTAATGTTATGGATATTGCTTTATGTTCCTCAGTCAAGAAGATGTACTTCTGTATTCTTCTAACAGCTTTGTAGGTTTTATGCTTATGCTTAAATATATGATCTATAGTGAGTGGATTTTTGTCACTGGTACACCACACACAGATGCACATTCAATCAAACAGTATTTTAAAACCATTAATTGGCAATGCTTCCTTTACAATTGAATTGCTTTGTCAACTTCGTTGAAAATTGATTGACTTTACTCTTTTTTTTTATAATTTATTTTGGTATCATTAATCTACAATTACATGTGCAATATTATGATGATTAAACTACTCCCTTCATCAGGCCCCCCCACAAACTCCATTACAGTCACTGTACATTAGCATAGTGAGATTCTATAGAATCACTACTTGTCTTCTCTGAGTTGTACAGCCCTCCAAGTGCCCCCCCAACATTACATCTGCTAATCGTACTGCCCCTTTTTCCCCCTTATACCTCTCTTCCCACCCATCTTCCCCAGTCCCTTTCCCTTTGGTAACTATTAGTCCTTCCTTGGGTTCTGTGAGTCTGCTGCTGTTTTGTTCCTTCAGTTTTTTCTTTGTTCTTATACTCCACATATGAGTGAAATCATTTGATACTTGTCTTTTTCTGCTGGGCTTATTTCACTGAGCATAATACCCTCTAGCTCCATCCATGTTGTTGCAAATGGTAGGATTTGTTTTCCTCTTATGGCTGAATAATATTCCATTCTGTATATGTACCACATCTTCTTTATCCATTCACCTACTGATGGACACTTAGGTTGCTTCCATTTCTTGGCTATTGTAAATAGTGCTGCGATAAACATAGGGGTGCATATGTCTTTTTCAAACTGGGCTGCTGCATTCATAGGGTAAATTCCTAGGAGTGGGATTCCTGGGTCAAATGGTATTTCTATTTTGAGTTTTTTGAGGAACCTCCATACTGCTTTCCACAATGGTTGAACTAATTTGCATTCCCACCCGCAGTGTAGGAGGGTTCCCTTTTCTCCACATCCTCACCATTTGTTTTTGTTTGTGTTTTGGATGTTGGCCATCCTCAGTGGTGTGAGGTGATATCTCATTGTGGTTTTAATCTGCATTTCTCTGATGATTAGCGATGTGGACCATCTTTTCATGTGCCTGTTGGCCATCTGAATTTCTTCTTTGGAGAACTGTCTATTCATGTCCTCTGCCCATTTCTTAATTGGATTATTTGCTTTTTCTTTGTTAAGGTGTATGAGTTCTTTATATATTTTGGATGTCAACCCCTTATCAGATATGTCATTTATGAATATATTCTCCCATACTGTAGGATGTCTTTTTGTTCTACTGATGGTATCCTTTGCTCTAGAGAAGCCTTTCAGCTTGATATAGTCCCACTTGTTCATTTTTGCTTTTGTTTCCCTTTCCCAGGGAGATATATTCATGAAGAAGTCACTCATGTTTATGTCCAAGAGATTTTTGCCTATGTTTTTTTCTCAGAGTTTTATGGTTTCATTACTTACATTCAGGTCTTTGATCCACCTTGAGTTTACCTTTCTGTATGGGGCTAGACAGTAGTCCAGTTTCATTCTCTTACATGTAGCTGCCCAGTTTTTCCAACACTAGCTGCTGAAGAGACTGTCATCTCCCCATTGTATATCCAAGGCTCCTTTATCAAATATCAATTGACTGTATATGTTTGGATTAATGTTTGGATTTTCTATTTTGTTCCACTGGTCTGTGGGTCTGTTTTTGTGCCAATACCAAATTGTCTTTATTACTGTGGCTTTGTAATAGAGCTTGAAGTCAGGGAGTGTAATTCCCACTGTTTTATTCCTCCTTCTCAGGATTGCTTTGGCTATTCGGGGTCTTTTCTGGTTCCATATGAATTTTAGAAATATTTGTTCCAGTTCATTGAAGAAAGCTTTTGGTAGTTTGATAGGGATTGCGTTGAATCTGTAGATTGCTTTAGGTAGTATAGCCATTTTGACAATATTGATTCTTCCTAGCCAAGAGCATGGGATGCATTTCCATTTGTTAGTGTCCTCTTTAATTTCTCTTAGGAGTGTCTTGTAGTTTTCAGAGTACTGGTCTTTCACTTCCTTCGTTAGCTTTATACCTAGGTATTTTATTCTTTTTGATGCAATTGTGAATGGAATTGTTTTTCTGAGTTCTCTTTCTGTTAGTTCATTATTAGTGTATAGGAAAGCAACAGATTTCTGTGTGTTAACTTTGTATCCTGCAACTTTGCTGAATTCAGATATTAGTTCTAGTAGTTTTGGAGTGGAGTCTTTAGGGTTTTTTACATACAGTATCATGTCATCTGCAAATAGTGACAATTTGACTTCTTCTTTACCAGTCTGGCTGCCTTGTATTTCTTTGTTTTGTCTAATTGCCATGGCTAGGTCCTCCAGTACTATGTTGTGGAGAGAGTGGGCATCCCTGTCTTGTTCCCGATCTTAGATGAAAAGCTTTCAGCTTCTCGCTGTTAAGTATGATGTTAGCTGTGGGTTTTTCATATATTGCCTTTATGATGTTGAGGTACTTGCCGTCTATACCCATTTTGTTGAGAGTTTTAATCATGAATGGATGCTGAATTTTGTCAAATGCTTTTTCAGCATCTTTGGAGATGATCATGTGGTTTTTGTTCTTCTTTTTGTTGATGTGGTGGATGATGTTGATGGATTTTTCGAACGTTGTACCATCCTTGCATGAATCAAGGAACGTTGTACCATCCTGGGATGAATCCCACTTGATCATGCTGTAGGATCCTCTTGATGTATTTTTCAATTCGGTTTGCTAATATTTTGTTGAGTATTTTTGCATCTACTTTCATCAGGGATATTGGTCTGTACTTTTTTTTATTGGTGAGGTTTTTGCTTGGTTTTGGTATTAGAGTGATGCTGGCTTCATAGAATGAGTTTGGAAGTATTCCCTCCTCTTCTACTTTTTGAAAAACTTTAAGTAGAATGGAAGTTATTTCTCTCTATATGTCTGGGAGAATTCAGAGGTGAATCCATCTGCTCCAGGGGTTTGTTCTTGGGTAGTTTTTTGATTACTGTTTCAATTTCATTGCTGGTGATTGGTCTGTTTAGTTTTTATGTTTCTTGCTTGCTCAGTCTTGGAAGGTTGTATTTTTAAAGAAGTTGTCCATTTCTTCTAGGTTTTCCAGCTTGTTAGCATATAGATTCTCACAATATTTTCTTATAATTCTTTGTATTTCTGTGGGGGTCCGTTGTGATTTTTACGTTCTCATTTCTGATTCTGTTTATGTGTGTAGATTCTCTTTTTCTCTTAATGAGTCTGGCTAGGGGTTTATCTATTTTGTTTATTTTTTCAAAGAACCAGCTCTTGGTTCCACTGATTTTTTCTATTGTTTTATTCTTCTCAATTTTATTTATTTGTTCTCTGATCTTTATTATGTCCCTCCATCTGGTGACTTTGGGCCTCCTTTGTTTTTCTTTTTCCAATTTCAATAATTGTGTCTTTAGACTGTTCATTTGGGAATGTTCTTCCTTCTTTAAATAGGCCTGGATTGCAATATACTTTCCTGTTAGAACGGCCTTTGCTGTGTCCCACAGAAGTTGTGGCTTTGTGTTGTTGTTGTCATTAGTCTCCATATATTCTTTGATTTCTGTTTTGATTTGGTCATTTACCCATTGATTAATTAGGAGAATGTTGTTAAGTCTCCATGTATTTGTGAGCCTTTTTCATTTCTTTCTAAAATTTATTTCTATTTTATACCTTTGTGATCTGAGAAGTTGGTTGGTAGAATTTCAATATTTTTAAATTTATTGAGGTTCTTTTTGTGGCCTCATGTGTGGTCTATTCTGGAGAATGTTGCATGTGCACTTGAGAAGAATGTGTATCCTGTTGGTTTTGGGTGTAGAGTTCTGTAGATATCTGTTAGGTCCATCTGTTCTAGTGTGTTGTCCAGTGCCTCTGTGTCTTTACTTATTTTCTGTCTGGTTGATCTGTCCTTTGGAGTGAGTGGTGTGTTGAAGTCTCCTAAAATGAATGCATTGCTGTCTATTTCCTCCTTCAATTCTGTTAGCATTTGTTTCCCATATGCTGACGCTCCTGTGTTGGGTGCATATATATTTATAATAGTTATATCTTCTTGTTGGACTGACCCCTTTATCATTATGTAATGTCCTTCTTTATCTCTTGCTACTTTCTTCGTTTTGAAGTCTATTTTATCTGATACAAGTACTGCAACACCTGCTTTTTTCTCTTTGTTGTTTGCATGAAATATCTTTTTCCATCCCTTCACTTTTAGTCTGTGTATATCTTTGGGTTTGAGGTGAGTCTCTTGTAAGCAGCATATAGATGGGTCTTGCTTTTTTTATCCATTCTGTTACTCTGTGTCTTTTGATTGGTGCATTCAGTCCATTTACATTTAGGGTGATTATCGATAGATATGTACTTATTGCCACTGCTGGCTTTAGATTCGTGGTTACCAAAGGTTCAAGGGTTGCTTCTTTACTATCTAACAATCTAACTTAACTTTCTTGTTAAGTTATTGTAAACACCCTCTGATGTTTCTTTATTTCTCTCCCTTCTTATTCTTCCTCCTCCATTCTTTGTATATTAGGTGTTTTATTCTTTGCCATAGTTTGTACTTGGATGATCTGCTTTCTTTGCTATGCTTTTATTTTCTCTGGTGACATCTTTGTAGCCTTACGAGTGCTTCCCTCTAGAGCAGTCCGTTTAAGATATCCTGTAGAGGTGGTTTATGAGAGGTAAACACTCTAAACTTTTGCTTGTCTGGAAATTGTTTAATCCCTCCATCATATTTAAATGATAATCGTGCTGGATACAATATTCTTGGTTCGAGGCCCTCTGTTTCATTACGTTAAATATATCATGCCATTCTCTTCTGGCCTGTAAGGTTTCTGTTGAGAAGTCTGATGATATTCTGATGGGTTTTCCTTTGTAGGTGATCTTTTTTCTCTCTCTAACTGCCTTTAATACTCTATCTTTATCTTTGATCTTTGCCATTTTAATTATTATGTGTCTTGGTGTTGTCTTCCTTGGGTCCCTTGTGTTGGGAGATCTGTGGGCTTCCTTGGACTGCGAGACTATTTCCTTCCCCAGCATGGGGAAGTTTTCATCAATTATTTCTTCAAAGATACTTTCTATCCCTTTTTCTCTTCTTCCTCTGGTGTTTGTATAATGCAAATATTGTTCCATTTGGATTGGTCACACAGTTCTCTTAATATTCTTTCATTCCTAGAGATCCTTTTATCTCTCTCTGCCTCAGCTTCTCTGTATTCCTGTTCTCTGATTTCTATTCCATTAACAGTTTCTTGCATCTCGTCCAGTCTGCTGCTAAGTGCATCGATCACTTGCCTCATTTCAGCATAGTCTTTTCTGACTTCTCTCACTTCCTCCCTCAGCTCTTCATATTTCTCTGTAGATCCATCAGTATGGTTATGACTTTTGTTGGGAATTCTTTTTCAGGAAGGTTGTGCATTTCCATCCCTTCAGGTTCCCTCTCTGGTGTTGTCTGGGTCTGGGTAAGTTTTGTTTGCACCATATTCCTCTGTTTTTTTTAATGGCGATAGAAGTGGTCACTGGTAGGTGCCACGTATGTCAGCTGGGCTCTTTAAGACTTTTAAAAAAAACGAAAAAAAAAAGAAAGAAAGGAAATAAGGAAAAGAAAGAAAAGTAAATAGAAAAAAGAAAGAAAGAAAGAAAAAAACGCCCACTGGGTGTAAATTCTGTGGGGATGCTGTAGGTGGCACTGTTGCTTCACTATTCCACAGCTGCAGTCGCGCTGCTCCACAGGGCCCTTTGTAGCTCTGGCCATGGCAGGACTGAATGGGAGGCTGTTAATCTCTCTGGGAAGTCTGAGTGTGGCTATTTTTTCCCAGTCGCCAGCCAAGGGTTCTGAAATTCCCCAGGACTCCCAGCCTGCTGTGCTGGGTGTGCTGGGACAATCCTGGGCCCTTTTCTCTTTAAGATCGCTAAAAAAAAAAGCACGTACTTTTCTTTTGTTCTGGGGAACTGGCTGCGAGGACCCGAGTGCATTTCCAAGCTCAGATCCTGCCCCCGCTGTCTCTCCAGTCTCCTATACGCTGTGTGATGTTTGTCGGCGCTCCCCGCGCAGATCACCGGGGCTGGTTATTTTGCAGGCCTGTACTTCCACTCCCTCCCAGCTCTGAATCCTCTCCTCCCACCCATGCGCTGGGATGGGAGAGTGCTCGGTTCCTGCCGGGTCGCGGCTCCATATCTTACCCACCTTGCGGGGTGCCGAGTCCTCTCAGGTGTAGGTGCAGGCTGTGTCCTGTCCTGTATCTTCTGGTCTCTTTTTTAGGAATACTTGTATTAGCTGTATTTTCATAAATACAAATGGTTTTGGGAGGAGATTTCTGCTGCCCTGCCCACGCTGCCATCTTCCTGGGAGTCCTGATTGACCTTACTCTTTTGTTTCAGCAAACTATTTCTCTGTTCTAATGCTAGTTCCATAGTATCTTGAATACTGAGGATTTCATTTAAACTTTTATGTTGTGCAGTATAAGTCAATCATAAGCATCATTTTCAATATTGTTTTGGTTATTCTATGTCTTTTATATTTCCATATAGATTTTTTAATCAATTTGTCATTTCTATAAAACTCGCTGTTAAAATTTTGATTGGTATTGCACAGAATCCATATATTAATTTGGGAAAGAATTGACATAGTAACAATATTGAGCATTCCAATCCAGTCCATAGACAGTATTTTCTCCAATTCTTTAGATACATTTTACTGGTTATAAAATTCTTAGTAGATAGGTATAATTTTTTTTACAAAGTATCTTTCCAACATCTTTTGCCTTATGCTGTTTCTAAAGAAAAGCAGTTATGTAGTACATCTAGTTGCTTTCAAATTTTTCTATTTATCTTTGTATTCTGTTGTTTTACTCCGACACCTTTAGATCATTTATGTTTCTTTAAAAATCATGCTTTGAATTTTCTGACCAACTTTTTCCTCTAAGCTGTTTTCACCATTTTCAGAAATTTATTATTTGTCCAAATATATTTTCCTCTTCTTGTACATCTCCAACTACAATATGACAAACTGTCATATGACTTCACCTATCCCTGAGTTTCTGGATTTTTTTAAATCATTCTTTTCTTCGGTTAGGATAATTGCTAATTGATTTGAATTCAAATATACTTATTCTTTCAAACCTTTATGCAATATTATTAAAATCATTCTATTAAAGATAAATTTTATATATTTTTGTCTTTGAATTCTATAATTTTCACATGGTACTCCTGATATGTGGATAGGTAGATAGATATTGACATTTCATATCTATTCTCTCAATACAGCCATTTTTCTCTTTAAATGCTTCAACATATTTAATATGGCTGCTTTCAATCCTTTATCTATGTATTTCACAATGTGGACATATCAAGTGTATGGTTTGTTTAGCACTACCTCTCTTATCTCTTGGCTCTAGGTCCTATTTTTCATATTTCTTTGCATGTCTATTATTTTTTATTATTTTTAAATGAATTTTGTGGATTTATAAACTCTGGATTCTGTTATGTCCTCTGAAGAACATTGTTTTCAGTTATGGCAAGCAGTTAGCTTGGCTGGACTGACTCCAAGCTCTGTCTCCTTTGTGGTGGACAGCAACTAAGCTCACACTCAATTCTTTTACCTTCCAGCTCTTAGGCTGTGCTTGTATGTTCAGAGTCTCCCACACATAAGAACAGTTCAGGAGTAAGCCAAAGATTTGCTAAGAGTTCATATGCAGATTTGAAATTCCTTTCCTCCATGGTTCCCTCCCTTTTTAAATATCCCTCTCACTTTCAAGCCTCTCTGGCAGACTAAAACCTAGTCATCTGACTCTTCCAGCCAGTATGATTGATGCTCTTGGCTGGAGTTCTAGCCACCTGGTGTCACGTGAGTTAGGCGTACCTTCTAACAAAGAGCCTTATATAGATGAGTATCAACAGCACAATTTTCTTTCTTCAAGGGTCAAATTCCTGCCAGCCTAGCTTTCTTTTGATGAGTTTCATGTGCTTTCAAATAGTTTTTATATTTTCCTCAGTTTATCATTTTTAGCCCAACTTCACTGCTATTACTAGAATTGGAACCAAGTGGCTCATTTTTTATTTTAGTCATCATAAGGCATTATGATTCAAATATTTTCAATCTATAAAAACTGGCAGCCTTTCTTCATTTTTTTTTATTAAAGTATCATTGATATACAGTCTTATTCTCAGGTTTCACATGAGCAACACTGTGGTTACTATATTCCCCCATTATCAAGTCCCCACCACATACCCCATTACAGTCACTGTCCATCAGTGTAATAAGATGCTATAGAGTCACTACTTGTCTTCTCTGTGCTATACTGCCTTCCCCGTGCCTCCCCTATATTATGTGTGTTAATTATAATGCCCCTTAATCCCCTTCTCCCTCCTTTCCCACCCACCTCCCAGTCCCTTTCCCTTTGGTAAGTTAGTCCATTCTTGGGTTCTGTGAGTCTGCTTCTGTTTTGTTCCTTCAGTTTTGCTTTGTTACACTCCACAAATGAATGAAATCATTTGGTACTTGCCTTTCTCCGCCTGGCTTATTTCACTGAGCATAATACCCTCTAGCTCCATTCATGTTGTTGCAAATGGTAGGATTTGTTTTCTTCTTATGGCTGAATAATATTCTATTGTGTATATGTACCACATCTTCTTTATTTATTCATCTACTGATGGACACTTAGGTTGCTTCCATTTCTTGGCTATTGTAAATAGTGCTGCAATAAACATAGGGGTGCATACACCTTTTTGAATCTGATTTCTTAGTGTAAATTACTAGGAGTGGAATTCCTGGGTCAAATGGTATTTCTATTTTGAGTTTTTTGAGGAACCTCCCTACTGCTTTCCACAATGGTTGAACTAATTTACATTCCCACCAGCAGTGTAGGAGGGTTCCCCTTTCTCCGAATCCTCACCAGCATTTGTTGTTTCTTGTTTTTAGGTGGTGCATCCTAACTGGTATGAGGCGTTATCTCATTGTGTTTTTAATTTGAATATCCCTGATGATTAGTGATGTGGAGCATCTTTTCACGTGGCAGCCCTTCTTCTTACTCTGCCAGGAATAATGCTATGCTATGCACTACACATACACATTGTTTGACACCACGCACAAACATATAATTTCATTTAATCCTAGAAGTAACACTGCAGATAAGCATATTTATCCCATTTTACATTGCAAAAAGTAACACTGAGAGATACTGTTTGAGCAAGCTCAAAATATTAGAAACTGACTAAAAATCAATCACACTCATGTCACATTCAATTGCTACTCATTCTACTCCGCTTCTCTTTCAAATAAATACATCTTAAATCTGTAATTTAAACATGTTAATGCCATTGATGGGTGCCAATTAAGCAGTACAATTTAGTAGTTATGGTCAAGCGCTTCACAATGAGACCAACTTGGTTTTTAGCCCCGCCTCATCACCTACTCCCTGTAGGTAATGATCAAATCTATAAAAGAATATGATACTAATAACATAAAATTTCTGTGAGAATTAAATGTGATATCTCATGCAGAATGTAAGATATACATAGAAAGTGCTGAGTAGATATTAGATATTAAAATAACTATTAAATAGAGTTTTACTGTAAAATACCAAGGATTTAATCTTCTTGCAAAAGAATTTTAAAACTCTCTCATAACATATTTATGCCAGGCTTGATCTATTGGAACTGGACAAATAACACCAATAATAGAAAGTGGGAAGGATAAAGGGAATGAACATGTATTGGAGGTGTACTATGTACCTAACACTGAGATAGGCGTTTTAAAATATATTATTGAAATATTTTATTTTCACAACACTCTATAAAGTAAACATGATAAGGAGTCTCCTTTTTGCAGACAAGGAGACTAAAGTTTAGAAAATTTGCAGTAGCTTATCCATCAACATAAACTATTAAGTATCTCAAATACTATTAGTACCTTAGTGTGCCTGACACATTTTACATTCCCATGCTACAAAATGGACTACTATGAATCCAGAGTGAGTACCGAGTCCTATATTGCATTTGTAATTAAAACACTGGTTTAAATGCTGTCTGAACTTCCTTTCCTTAGTTTCTTTCGTACTTCCTTCAATTCAATGTCCTAATTTTCTTCCTTCAAAATTTCATGCCAACATAATTCAATTATAACTTGATCCTTCCGTCTTTCTCTGTATCCATTTATTTCATTTTTATTGGCTTGGTTCCAAAATGTAGTTTTATGCTCCTCAAAAACCTTTCACATAGCACATAATCACATATTATACTCTCTTAGGCATTGAGGAGGGTGAAATAGACATATACAGTCTTATTCGTTTCCTGGTGTTAACTGCATTGATTTTATTAAATCATATGTGAACGCTTACTGTTTTACCCTACTAATGCATTCTGCACAAGCCCATGATTCCAGGTGGTCCTAAAGAATGGTCTCAATATGAACTCTGTGTAATGTACCACACTACATTGATATTTCAAAGGGATTCAGCCAATAGGAAAATGGTCTTAGACACAGAAGGATAAATGTCAGATGTTATATGTAAGATTACAAAAATTAGTTCTGGGACTATATTAAAAGGACTGATTAAACAGAAATGAAACAGTAAACATATAGGGGGGTGGCTACACAGTTTCACATAATGATAATGGAAAAAGAGTGATTATGACATGGGATTCTGCACAAGAGGACCCACTCTTATATAGTATTAATTGGTTTTATGCAATTTATGATACTTTGTACAGTTTTGGGTCATAGTTTTTTAAGGGTAATTAATAAAATTAATTAACTTTCTAAATAAAACATTAGTAAAGAGATTAATAAAAGATTAAGGATCAAAATCTTTTAAAGAAAGTTTAAAAGATACAAAGAATGTACATCATTGGTCAGGAATGAGACGAAACTAGTTGTGGTCTCAGCTCTGCTTCAAACATCTAAAGGTATCACTCAATAACTATCTGACTAAGTTGAAGTGGAAGCCTCCATTGAATGTCTCCTACTCTGGTTATGAGGGGTCTGTTGAGTTACAATTCATATCCGTGGAGCATTAAAGAAACAAAGGGGCCACATTTTGTTTCTAATGTGACTGTATGTGCAGGTACAGGCTATGCTGGGGGAACCTCTCTGTCTATGGGATCTCTACCTGATACACCTGATAGCTCTTTTCCATGGATTGACAGCTTGAGGGTTACAGGCACAACATACAAAACTGGACAGCACACACTGAAAGGACGAGGTGATAGATCACATTTCCTTAGCTCCCACGCTTTCATAATTCAGCAGCTGAGAACCTGCAGTAAGGGCTACTTCCCTTAGTACATATTTTGTTGTTTCTTCCCTTTCCTTCTTAGTTTTCCACCATTATCCACTAGCAATACTGAACTCCAATCTCTACATTGGTTTAGTAGGTATCAGAAACAAACAGTTAAGGAATTTTATCTTTGATTTAATACAAGCATCCTAACATGAAATTTCTAAAACTTGTACTAGAAAGAGAACTACCTAGTTGTGGGGTCAGAATTGGGATATGGTGACTGAGTGAGTGTGGGAACATTCTAGATTTGAAGACTTGTGATTATTCTTTTAATTCTCCTTCAACAACCAGCTTTTCTCTTCTTCGTGATCACCATTTAGCAGGAATATATCACGACAGAACAGAGCATCCGTATTTGAAGTAGATGTCTGGGATCAACTCCCTGCCATGCCTTAGCTCCTGCCTGGACTTAGGCAGGTTGCCTTGAGATCTCTATCCCTGTGTCTTCATCTGCAATAGTGCCAACTTACAGGGTGGTTCCAAGGATTAAATGAGATGATACATGTAAAGGCCAGAACAGCTGTGAGACACTAGGATCACCCCATATGTTAGTTACTAGGGACTCTTCTTTTGAAGATTCAGAAATTTTACAAAGAGAGGAAAAGAGGAAGTATCGTTTATACTCTACCCCCCACTTTTACTGTCCTCTTGTAGCTATTCTCAAGTCCTACTGCAAGTCCTGCCACTTACAACAAACCTGTCACTTCTCTTGAACTCTAAAATATTTATGTTATATTACACTGTTTTGAAAAAAAATCACTATTTTACACCATGTCCAAAATGTTTTCTATAAGTGTCATTTATCACCAATACTTTTTAATATTCCTAAGAGGAAAGGCTTCATCTTATATTGCTTTTGTGTTTTTAGACTTTCTTGGGAAAAATTAGCTCTCTGCTGGAGCTCTGTCCACACTGAGTACAAGTAATGATACTAATAGAACATCGAATGGGATTTCATTGATGTCTTTCTTAAACAGCAAATGAAGAGCAAGCGTGTGGTCTCCCGACATCTTAACGTTACCAGTCATTGATGTCACAGTCAGCTACAAGACATCAATCATTAACTTGAACTGTTTTATAGGGCTTGAGTCCCTGATTCCTTTGTCAGGAAAAAACGGGCAGACAATGGAAATTGGATGCTGATAATTCAACTGACTCTTTGTTTTTTGGAGGAATGGGGGAGGATAGAATTCCATTTGCACAGTTTTCTCTGAAACCATGCTTATAGAAAAGAGACAAGTTCTGGATGAGATAAGAGATAAAGCATTAAACTTTACATGTAGACAGACTTTGAGAATATTGCCAGTAAGGAAAGTTATATAAATCTTTAGAATTAAAAGACAGTATTAAAACCCTATGTAATAATAAAATAGAGAATTTCACAAAGAAAAGTATTTTCTGCTTTCACATATATGACACATTACACCTTGATTTTTATTTTAATGCCAATTTTCTGCACATTTAAAAACCTTAGGCCTATCTTCATTCATACACACAAATGCAAAAATCCCATAAATATGTTAAAAACTGATTTCAGCAATGTACAAAAAAGATCATATGTCTAAATTGAATTTAGAAATGAAGATTAGTTAGCATTAATCATTAGTATAAGTAATAATATCAACAGATTAGAAGAAATCACGTTATCATAATATGTTAAGCAAATACATTTGACAAATTCAGTACCCATTCATTATGAAAATTCTCACCAAACTAAAAATAGAAGGGAACTCTCTTTACTTGACATATGATACAGTAAATCGAATGTCACCCTCACACTTACTTGTGAATAACGAAAACTATCACTTTGATTTTGGAATTAAGGCAAGAAGAATCATTATTTCAACTTCTTTCCAACATTGTAGGAAGTTTTATACAATGCAGCAAGAAAAAGAAATAAAATGTATAAAGATTGGAAAGGAAGGATAAAAAATAACCTTACTATTAATTACATAGAATTTAAAGGTAAATTTCCAGCATTAGTTAAGGAATTCTGCAGGGTTGTTGGACATTTGGCACACAAAATAAATTACATTTCTATTTCCCAGCAACAATAAAGAAAACAAAATTTTAGTAAGTTATAATAGCATCAATCAATATCAGTTTAGATAGTCTAGGAATAACTAAAAATAGATGTATAAGACATTATCTAAGGAAATTATATTATTGAGGAAACATTAAAGAAATTAAATAGAGTTAACTAATCAAGATATTACCTTGTTCATTGCTTGAAAGTTGAAATATTGTAAAGATGTTAATACAATGTAATCCCACCCAAAGCCCCGATAAATTTGGCAGAATTGAGAAGCTAATTTTAAAATATAAATGGAATTGCAATTGTCAAAACACTCTTGAAGAACAAGGGTCAAGCAGACATAAGATTTATTATAAAGATCTGCTAAATAACCAACTATGGTGTTGTCTCAAGGACGGACTGTTAGACCAATGGAACAGAACAGAAAGCTCAGATATAGGCCCATTTATTTATGGACACTTCAGAAATGAGATATTTAGCACTGTACAGCAGTGGAGAAAGACATGCTTTGCAGAAACAGGCTTGGTTTGGAGCCAAGTGGGGTCCATTTAAATAGGAAACAAAATGAATGGGACTTGTATGACCCTTTGTATAAAATCAGGCCTAGGTGCCACCTGTATGTGCAATACATATCCCTCATACTGTGAAAAATGGTTCAAATTGCTTATCTTTTTTCCCCAGGGTAAGGACTAATTACTTAAACTCCAAAAGCACTAATCATAAAGTTAATGTTTGATACATTCTACTATATGAAAACCAAGAACATCTGGGCATTAAAATTCACCATGAAAACAGTGAAAATAAAAAGCACAGTATGGGATTTTCTTTTAGATCCACAGTATATCTTTGAATACAATTAAAGAGGGACTAGAAAAACAACAATAACACAACTCTTGTAAGTATTTTAAAAAATACAAGACAGTCTTGAAAAATGGGCACTTTACAAAGAGGGATTACAAAAAGCCAGTAACCATTAGTAAAGAGGGAAACAAATTAAAACAAGTAAGATACCATCACAAACACTGAGTGGGCAAACATTTGAAGTCTGATAATACTATGTGTTGAGGATATGGGCAACAAATCTCATTTCATGCTGGGTGGGAGCAGGAACTGGCACAAACATATTGAAAGTCATGTAGCATTACCTAGTAAATCGGAGTGTATGAAAAACTTCCAATCCAGCAATTTCACTCCTCAATGTATACTGTATACTGAGAAACATGCACATGTGCAACAGCATATGTACAAGACAGCTCTTGGCAGCATTGTTCTTAAGAGCCTCAGTGTGGAAATACCCACTGTCCATCAGCAGTAGAAGAGATCAATAAACTGTGTTATATTCATAAAATATTCAGCAATTAAAATGCATAAACCACAGCTGCACATGTTAAAATAGTTGAATCTTACAAACATAATATTGAGCATCTGATGTCAGACACAAAATAATACATACAGTACGCTACTTGTCCAAAAACAGGCAAAATTTGGTTATTTAAGAATGCATATATAGACAAAAAACATATATATTTTAAAATGTGAGGGAATGATTCTCTGTAAAGTCAACAATGTTTGTTACATCTGGGGAAATAAAGAAGTATAAAATCTGGCAAGAGCCCCATGTTTCTTGGTGGGGATGAATCTATAACGCTAGCAAAATTCTAAGTCTTCTAAGTTGATGGTGTTTACATGTGATTCACTTTATTTGCATTCATTAAATTGTACATTTATGTTTTATGCTATGTGCCATATTTAATGGCAATTTTAAATAATCTTAGAACTAATAACATTTACATAACTGTAGTCATAATCACACTTATGTACAACTTTATTAGAATCATTTTAATAACAATTACATATAAGTACTATTATTCATAATAGAATAATAAAATATAAATTTAAAATAAATATCGAGTAAATAAAATTAAAATCTTAAATAATAAATAAAAAATAAATGAGACTTGGGTGTTGTTTGCCATTTATATCAACGAGGTCTGATGCAATAAAATTTGCTTCCATTGTGATTTGTTGAAAGTCTATATGGCCCAGCAGTTATGTTATATTGGCCACTGGACTTTCCAATAAACAAAGGATTTACAGATCTCAGGAACAAATAAATGGGGCTTGCCCAAATCTCTTTCCAACAATTTCAATTAAAATAAAAAATGAACTTACCCATGTCATATTAATTGTGTTTGGTAATGGAGTTCCCTACATGCTAATCTCCATCCCAAGACTGCACAGTTTATTCCAATAACGTTTCCCAATAACCAAGTTACCAAAGCACCCTTTCAAGGTGAAATTCCCCTTAACAATTCATAAACCACAGATGTATATATAAAAATTAAATATGATTACCCTGGTCAGGATTATAAACACATAATTCCAGTCATAGATTTTTTTTTAAAGGAAAAAAAAAGTGACAGCTTACACAAATAAGAAATGGAAACTAGCCATGAGAAAATGAAAAACTGCATAAAAAGTTATTTACCACATAAAATGTGCTGATAGGGGAGATGGCAAAATTTGGGGGGGGCGTGGCTCAGGATCAGCGTAAGTCCAGTTTTTTGTGGTCCTCTATAGATTAATTGTTTCAGGAAAATAAAGGTTCCAGGTGGACCTTTTACCAACTTCTCTTTTCTCCTCTAAAATACTTCTAAAAAAAGGGACACAATTACTATAGAAACTATCATGTTGTCTTTTGCCACATTTTTTTTCCCAAAGTATGCATATCTTCTTCCCATACATTACTTCTCAATTCCAAAAACTGGTATCCTGGATTCTTGTGGGTAAAATTGCAATATTTCCAAAATCTTTCGCCTGCCCTTAGTGCACCTCCGTATCAATAGGTATTTCCAAGGGACGGAGAGAAGTAGTCCATCTCCATGTCAATAGGTAATTACAATGGCAAGCTGGGAATATCTGTACCGGAGAGGTTAGGTGGGGGTCCCTTCTGCAGCCTGGTTGCAAGAGACAAGGGAGAGCTGAAGTGGACGACTCCTTGTAAGAAATAAACGGGTTTCTCCCACTTTATCTCTCCCTTTGACTGATTTCGGTTTCAAAGGTATTTTGCCCCGGGATTTCCCCTCGGAGTTACAATTCTTAAGCATGTACTTGACACTAGAGAGGTTGACAGTGCTGGGAGACAACTGTTCAAGGATTTATTCCACCTGGTGCAATGGTGCCATCTACAGGCGTGATTGCACATTTTTACAAGCTTCTTTGAAAGGATTCAAAATAAATGTGATAATGAAGGATTTCAAAAGATGCAGCTCTTACCTTGATTCTTTACATTTTGTAAAATTTGTTCTTTCTGGACAACAATACATGTAAAAACACTCATTCCAGTTCTGTATTGTGAAAATGCAGTGTGAAATCCATGTGTTTATGACCCAAAGGAGTTCAATCCCTATGCCTGAACGGAAGATAGAGAGCAATATATCTAGAGATGGCATTAACTACTGGTATTTTGGGGTAAATCACAAAATAAAGAATAGGTTTATGATTGGTTATTCCCACAAAGTGCTGAAAATCAAGCTAAAATCCAAAATTAGCACACGAAAAACTAATCCCAATTGCACTAATTCCTAAATTATGGGAGTGGATTTTCAGAAGAATCATTCATACAGGAGAGACTGGGAGAAAAAAAAGGAATGTGTTGAGTACCCATATATGATATCTTTCTCTCCTTTAATTCCCACACCTCTTTGCCCTGCGAGGTAAGTTTTAACCAAGCCATACCCAGGTCAATGTACGAGGCCACAGTGCTAAAGTGCGACAGGGTCAGAATTAAGATCCATGGTGTATAACCTCTATAGCCCAATCCTCTTTCCACTTTATTACAACCATCAACCCCAGGAGGAGCCCTCCACAGCTTTAAAAAGGGACGAGAGGATCTGGCATCCTCACTTTTCTAGGGTAACTCAAATAAAGTGGCTTCTATGTGGATTTAAAATATGCATTATTACACACAAACTGCTGAGCTCTGCTGTACTGGATGTTTTTCTTATAACGACATACTATAAAAAAAATTGTAATAAAATATGATCCAGGAAACAGCTGGTTTCTGGGATGGAGGCATGTAAATGACTAAGCAGTTCATTACCTTCTTGATTTCAATGCTGGGTGAATTCACTGTTTCCTAAACTAGACAGAATAGGAACCAGCAATGAGTAACCCCAATTGACAGCATGATTTCCCTCTCTGAAATCACACTCTTCATACTCCTCCAACCCACGCTACTTATTTAGTCATAGCTTCCCTATCAAGGGAAGAAAAGCATGTCCTTGAAAGAAAAAAGCATCTCCTACATTCCCCAGAAGATTCATTTATGTATTCATTGCATATGCATGCATTCATTCAATACCTCCCAGTGCCTATCACATTTGTCACAGGCGGAGGGCACACAGATTTGAACAAGATTGACACAGTCCTCACCCCTGAAGAGCTTACAGTAGAAGTATGCGTGTGGAAGGCAGTACATAATACAAATAAATTACATGCAGTAAATCATCATTAAATATTTATTAAGTGAAGCCCTTGCTGGCTAACTTAGCCTTTATCGATCTCTCCCTCCGATCCCTCCAAGGACCACAGCACTTACACCATGTAACACTGTTTGGCTAGGTAAGCTTCCAGAGGGATGGGGCACTGCATTAAACCCCTTTGCTATCAGACATAATCAAGTAAGCACTCAATGAGTACTTCATGAAGCACTTGTGGGGGCAGAAGAGGGAGAAGAAGTGAGATGAGGAAGAAATGGAGGAAGAGAAAGAGGTGCCATTGGAATTATTCTCTGCTTTAGAAAAAATAAGACACGTCTAACTTGTGAAAAAAAATCTAACTGGAAACTTAGTGGAAAAACACACCGTCGGTGGAGGCGCTCTGTTTTAGTCTTGAGTGAGAAGCCAGGTCTCGGGTCACCGCGCTGGTGCCGTAGCCGGCGTGGTGACAGCAGCGGGAGTACACGTCACGGCATGGTCACGTAGGAATCATAATGTCCAGATTTTCATTACCTTGGTGCAGATGATTTAAGTGGCTGTGCGGCCGGCACGTTGTCTATGACACCATTTATATCAATTTTTCCGTGGAAACGATACTATAAAATTCCAATTATTACAAAAATTGAAGGAAAGATTGGAAAATACAGGAGTACACAGAGTTACACTGTTTTCCCTTATTACCCACCAAGAGCAGTGCCTGCCCCGGGCTGCTATGGTCTCTGTCTTTACCGAAGGTGGTGCCCTTCCTAGTTGTTCTATAGCACTCTCGCGTGTGCTGGTCTTTTAAATTAGCACTGAAGACAACTGGAATGCAGGTAATGTCTGCAACATTCTTGAAGTCTTCCAAATGCCTGCCATAGAGAAAAGATAGATCCCCGCGTGTTTCCCATCCTCATGGATTCAGTCAACAAATAAAGAGAAGGTAGGAAACAATCAAAACTATCACATTCCAACAAGAACTTGAGAATGGATTTCGATATATTTTTAAAAGTACTGAACATTATGGTGTCAGGCTCTTCTGTACCATACACTCTCCTAAAAGTGAATTTATGAAACTTATAAAAGGGATAAATAAGCAGATGTGGATATGGCTCTCTATCTACAGAGAAAGACATCAAGAGAAATAGATATAAGTAAAGATGTATATGCAATAGAATTTCAAGAGTACTTACAGGTATCTCTCAAGCTATATCACACTTTTCAGTTAAGATAATCGGAAAACCTTAGCCTAAATATTGATTAACTTATCAAAATCAGTGCCACATTGATAGGCTTTAACTTTTGGGAGTGGAGGTACTGTAAATGCTGAATTAGCTAATTCTCCAAAAAAGAAATGCTCTACTTTTGTTTTTGTTTATTAGTTTGATTTTCTAAATAATTAGGTTTTTAGTAATCCAAAATGTCTTGCTTTCACACAAAGAAGAGATTCTGGAAGAAATATGAGTAAGATCAGTGCTTGGCACCTTTTCTAAATACCCTCCCCTATATTCAATACTTGGCAAACCTCATCGGCTCCTTCCTGCCTTACCTTCCACCCCCAACTTGACAAACATGCAGGAGGATGCTTCTGATATTGACCCTCCTTGCTTCTGGATCACCCAGGTCTAACTCCACCTCTACACCAACCACCTAATAAAGAATATGATTCTGTTTTGCAAATCTCTTTACTTTAGTGAGGTCTGGTGGTTCTTGCTGTCAAGCGAAACAAGAGTTTGAAACTTGGAAGCCCAGGGCAGGGCCGCTTCTGTACCACACCGCAGCAGCTGAAATCTTGGCAGCCAGTCAAGAGCTAATGAAAATTTCAAAGGTACAAAAGCTCTTCTCAGAGTTCTGCAGAAGCAAGCGAGCTTTCAGCAGGATCCTAACAGGTGCATCAAAGTAATCCAAAAGAAAAAAAAAAAAGAGGAAGGATTTTTGGATCCCGCAAAAAATAAAAATTATAAAGATAAACATGCATGCATAAACCCTATTTTATATGTGCCCAGAAACTCCTTTCAATTTTCAGCACATCACTGCAACAGGATCGAAACAGAATTGCACAACTAGAAGAGGCCATAAGTACCAGAATTTTCTTTTAGTTTTAAAAAACAAACATACATTTCCACAGATTGAAATGCCTCTTTGGAGTTTCTGCTTCAAATCACAGAAATGTCACAGCTGTATCACACTTTGGCCTTAAACCACACAAAACATATTTTTAACAGGCAAAACATATGTGGCAGACCATGCATATAGGCCTCATTTGGGCTCTGTATTTCCTGACAGCAAACCAAAGAGATCGAGATAGGTTTACTAATATATTCTTGGACACTGGGAGAGAAGGAATAAAAGCAAGAGCTTTCATACTTTTCAACCCATTTCCTCTGATTGGAAGTTGATATGCCATTATTCCAACAAATAAGTAATTGGTAATATGGGATTAACAGACTTGAGAAAGTTACCCTCTCTATCCGCTGGTGAAAAAGGTAGGTAGGGGCAATAAATAAGTACAGAAGAAGAATTCACATAATACAGATGATTCTGGAAATGGACAATATACCAAACAAAAATGGGTGAAATGCTGGAAATTGAAGAGGACCAATTGGACTGTAATGTTAGTTCTACTACTAGATTTAAATTTGGGCAATTATTTAAGCTTTCTGGACCTTTGTTTCCCCTTTTGGAAAACACAAATAATAATGCGTGTTCGAATCCCTTCACAAGTTTGTTACAAAGCATAAGTTAGCTATTGTTAAAACCCTCCATAAATATTTATCTTATAAACTTTATTTTGATTTCCCTATTTTATCATATTCTTAGCAGTGTTCCTTTATTCTATTGTTTCAAAGGCATAAAAATGTATATGTTTAAGAAAAAAGCATATGAAAAGAGAGGAGCATGATTTCACATCTCTAACAAATAGGACAGGAAGATTTAAGAGGCTTTAAAACAACATTTTTGTATTTAAAACCTGGACTTCTAGAAACAGTCATGTGAATGCGCTAGTCTGTCCCATCTCAGGTAAAACATTCATACATATTTCTTCACTGAAAGTACAGCTCTTTCCAATTCAGTCCATAAAGCAAGCTCTCAGGCACTGCCCTTCCACTTCATTCACTGACTGCAAACTGACTACACCCAGCAAACTGTTTTAGTCTCAGCTCCGCCTTGTTTGCACTGCAGCTCCACATTGTGGTTACAAGGAGAAAATGTTCTCAGAGAGAAAGTGTCTCACTGGGTACTTAGGAATTGGCGGTGATGTACAAGGATCATTTAGGAAGAAGATGTTATTAGTGTGTGACTGCCTTTTATACACAGATTCATATACAGAGACCAGCACTTTGGGGTTTCCTATTTGGAATATGACTATTTAACACTATCCATACTTCAGTGGGTAGTCATAACAATTTTGTTTTCCCATGCCGTATTTTATTCAAGGCAATTTTGTATCAGAAATAAATGACCTACTATCACATTTTTAAAAAAGAATCAATCTCTCAGAAATACTTTAAATACTAAATTGCTTTATATTTATGGTATTCAGTGAACAGTGGTTATAAAATAGGTAGCAACTGCATGACTGTTGTAATTATACAATCATAATTTAGAGAAGTAACACTGGTTTCATAGTCAGATTTGGATTTAAAGCTAACCTCAACCATTCACTGGCCCAGTAATACTAGGTAAATGACTTAATCTCTAAATTCTGTGCCCTAATCTTCAAAACAGGGAAATAATAAATATCCCTTTGACTTGTAAGAAAGTCTTATGTAATGTAACATATTAAATATCTAACAGAAATAATAGAACGTAATAAACAATCCTTAATTGTCATTTGCTATCCTTCCAAAAGATGAGGAAAATGAGATGAGAAGGGCTTAGTCATGATATTTAATAAACTCACAATCTCAGGTTTAGAACTCTATCATTACAGTGACTATTTCCCTGAAAACAAACTGTTTTATTATTTTTCTGAATTATCTCAAAACTTCTCCTAGCTTTGGTGTGGAATAAATCATGACAGTTTCCCTTGGAACGGAACAATTTAAAACAGCTACACCACACCCATGAAGTGTTTTTTTTTAATTGCATGTAATTCCCTGAGAAAATTTGCATTCCTAAGATTTTTACACCAAAACCTTCCCTAAAAGGTCATACGCATACACATGCAAAACTAACGAACTGTTTATTGATGCCTCTGTCTTAACAGAGATCAAATTGATACTATAAAACTTACTTCCCATTTTATTTGTTATGTCACTTATGCATAATGTTTCATATATACATAGGTTCCATAGAGTATATTTAATATATGTTTCACTCTGTCTTTGGGACATTTTCTGCTAAAAGGTTCTCTTTAAAAAAAAGCAGAAGATGGGATTTTATGTGTGAGAAAACGAACTCAATTATTGGAACATATTCTGAGGAAATCAAAAAAGAATACTAAACTGCCTGTTAATTCCATAATAATTCCAAAAGTAGGCAATATAGCTGAGGAATTCATCTCATCTGACATTGTTTGATTACATATTTTCTCTCTTTCAGAACCACAGCCAACAAGATAATTATAGCCTTACCAAGTCAAATGTCAGCCAGAGTATGCGTTACTTACAGTTTGACACTTGGTGAGGCAAGACAAAGACAAAGTGGAAGGACTCTCACTTATTTGTTAGCCAAACTTAGCGTTAGAAGAAAACTCTGTTCATCACCAGTTGCCAGTTAAAAGTCATTCCCTGTCATTGGAAACTCTGTAGACAGGTTAATTATTGTAATTAATCAGTGGTGGATTTAAAATATTTCAATAGTGGCTAAAATAACTGTTAAATACTGATAGTAAAGCAGCAGGACAAAGGTGCAAAACTTTTAGCAAATTATTGTAAATCTAAAATATCTGGTGATGCACAAGTATAATGTCACAGCACATTAAACAGGTACAGAAATTGGTAAGGGCTTAGGCTCTTTAGAGCTATATTAAGGATATCTTTTTTTAACTATAAAATATTATATCATAGACCATGTGCTCCAGAGCACACTGTTTGTATTGTTGACAATCAGTCATGATTATATAATTTATTCTGGCCACTGCTTTCAACTCATTTCTCTATATTTTCTAGTCATTCCTCCAACACAGTTACTAGAACCTTCTTTGTGCTAAGAAAGAGCCAGGTAGCTCAGTACTGGGATAGAGAGATAAAAAACAATGCTGGCATTGGCTCTGAAGTGGTTTGCTGCTTCGTGAGATTTTTAATTCAGTCTTATTTCCATGAGTACTTCCATAAGGGGCATTACTTCAGGCTCCCCTAATGGCATGCCATGACCTCAGCAGAAGCACGAAGGAACCACTTTGGAAAATTTAAGTCTGAGGACTCAGGAAGAATCAGAGAGGTTTGAAGGAATTATCCTTCCATTGCCAGGTTTCATGGGCAGGGGTCCTGTAGAAAATAATATACGAGTTTTATAAATACTTTCAATTTTCTCCTTTGTAGCATGAGTTAGCTGATCTAGACTTCGCATTTTGCTCTCTCTGTCTTTGAATCATTGATAGTAACCCAGATAGCAAGGAGCTGTCATGGAGTCATGAGATTTCAAATAGGCAGGTGAGAGAATAGTCAGAAAACTGCATGAGAAGTAATCAGAGTCCTTGTGATCAGTATCAGTTCAAAAGCACAGAGAGCTGAGCTCTTAATAGATGGGATGTATCAGCATCCATAATAATGACAAAGATAGGAATGTCTTCTTTCTTTCCTACTGCATTTGGGTCCTCTGGGGTTATTATGTCATATCTGATGTCACGGAAAAGCAGAATTCACTGCTATGACTTTAGGAGGACTGAGAACAGGGAGAAGTTTAAAAACTTTCACAGGGAACTATGCTCAAATCATCCACAATTCATTTTTCCTCCAAGGAAAGGCTATCTTAAGTAGATTGTCATTATGTAGTTCATTGGTGCTATGTAATCTTAAATTTATATTTTCTAAACTTTGTTCCATATTACATTTAGTCCCACCAGAGAACTGTGCAAAATCATTTTGTTACCCAATACTTTCATGAAACAGTGAACTATGCAATTGCCTCCAAGGAATTCACTCTTCAATGGTCTGTTAATTGCTTTAAGAAAGATTGTAGTTAAAAACAAAAATGTACTTAATATTTTTAAAGAATACATTGTCTCCAAATTTATTTTAAACTTTTACTTTCCTTGTTGTTCCTCTGAATACCTCCCAAAACTAATAATGGAAAATATTCCTTTATATGATTGATCTTCCACTTAATTTCCTTTATCTTCATGCCTATATTGTTTAGCTCATCAATTCATTTGACATGTGTGCTTTTATCATTTTCACTAAAAATGTGTAACAGATTGCTAGCTCTCAAAAATATTACTATTACCACCCATAATTCACACTAAAACAAACACAGGTTAGTTAAAAAGCTAGTTCTTAGATCACATAGGAATTAGAGGTAAAGATTAGCAGCCAAAACAAAAATGTTGGTACTTATCACATTATTTTCCAAAAGATAATGTTATCTTACTATTATTTGAGAGCATTTATAACCATTTACCTAGAAAAGAAACCCTTCCATCACAATGCACTTTCTCTATGTATGTATGTATGTGTCTATGTCTGTGAGTTTGTCAATTTCCTTTATTTACAAGTCTAAATTATTTATTAATTCATTATGTAATTCCTCTTTTCACATGGAATAAAATTTATGTAAGTGTGATATTTGAAAAGGAGATTTGGGATGATCATAACCCTGTTTAGATCACTTCTACCTGTACTTGTATTATATCAAAAATGTAAAATACATATAGCCTCTCAAAACTTAATTGCAAAGTCTCAGATGCTTTTTAAAAATGAACTCCAACAACTGTGATTAATTACATTAAGTGTAGAACCTAGATGTCTTATTCTTAATAAACTCTAATCAAATCTAGGGTTAGTTGGTCTGAGAAGAAGGCGTGGAGAAGCATTTATCTATTACAAAAAGTATACTTCTCTTTAAACATCTGAAAAAAAGCAGTACATTAATGAATTGAACCCCTATTATACATATGCCCACAAAAGTGGTGCAAATAAAAATTTTGATGTGATATAAAATTCTGATAATTTGAGGCACTGCTGATAATATTTTCAAATAAGTCAGTCCATTTGTTTGGCTTCTTTCTCCCCCTTCCTTATTAAATAATATATATATAACCACCTTTTTTTATCACTGTACTTCCACTTACTGCTCCCAATAATAACAGCTCCTACCCATTTTTAGTTAAATTTTCTACTGAATTTTCTTTGCTGAAGCAGAAACCAGGAATCAAAAATAAAAGGCAGCAGCATTTCAGGTCTACTTCTTTTATTTACTACTGAATCTTGGAGAAGTTATTCACCTTGTCTGAACTTTATTTCCTGTTCTGTAAAAATGGGATAATACATCACAGGGTTATTGTAAGGATCCAACAAGATAATCCATGTGACAGATCTTTACAAATAGAGGTCTTATAAGAATGCCAAGCCTTATCCCTATCATGCTATGAAAGAATGGATTTTTGCAAATTTAAAATAAAGCCAACTTTAAATACATTTTAAAGGCAAATTTAAAATAAAGATAAAATGAAATTAAACAAAATTAAGTCAAAACCCTATCTCTGCTACTGTTAAGAATAATATTAATTCACTAAAGAGAAAACTCACTGAATTTGTTAATGATCCACAGAAAATAAAACATGATGTTTAAATTTCACCAAATATGTCTCCACGTATCAGGAGAACCTTGGTCTATGATTGAAGAACAAAATTTTAATGAATTTTTGTCTTCAGTTGCATAACTAAATGAAACTATGGCACTTCATACAAGAGGGATATTCCTAGAAAGGCTCTGCCACCTAGTGTACATAAGTCATCCTAGAGATCCTTAGTTTAATTGCTTTACATTCATCTGGTCTTCAAAGAATTATCTTTGAGTATGTCTAGGTCAGATGTGAAGTTACAATCTGGAGTGGGAATAATACACATACTGCATTTCTAGAGAGCATCAGACCTGAGAATCAATATAGTGTTTCATTTTAATTTTAGTAGCACTTTAAATTAAGGTCCCATTTATAAATGTTTTAATGGCAACAAGGGGCTTCTGGGTATGTTTTAGTCCTTCATTAATATACACCTCTTGTGTGTTGCAAGATACATGTATACTGAATAAGCCCCTTCGACCATTCAATGTGCTAATTAATGATCCAATAAAGCAAAGCCTAGGGTATCTTAATGGCAGCAAAATGCAACTCTTTAGTTTGGAAAATAAACGATTAAATTTCTCTTCCGATCGCTCTTAAGCATATTAAGCATAAAATAAGTATCAAGGGGTTAAAAGAAACCAGAAAGATTCTTCAACCATATTTTCACATGCAAAATATCTCCCCACTTCTCATTTTTAGCTTTAGATTTAAACATTCTTTAGCTGTTTTGCATGGGGGTGGAGGTTAGAGCTCGGAGGTTGGCGGCGGAAGAGTTTGCAAGCTGGACTATTAAAAAGTTTTTTAAGTAAAAAGTCAACCATACTATGCCTTCTCTGTTGGCCCTACTATTTTTTTGGCTTTGTACTTCTCTGCCAGTTTGCTAAAGGCAGAAGAGAGGGACAAACAGACAGACAGAAAGAGATGGTGAAAGCTGCGCTCTGCCATATGACTTAGAGAAGCTCTACAACAGTCTACAGTGAAAGAGAACCGAGCACTGCGCTTTCACTCTCGGCTCCTTCCGCCACTACTGACGTCTGTGAGAGGAGCCAGGCGGCCCGCATTGGAACCTGACCTACCAAGTATGGTTTTGAGATTTCAAGTCCTTTCCTGCAGTTGCCTCAGCCTGGGAGAAGGCTCACATGCATGTATCTCCAGTAAAATTTTAATCTAACGGGCAAGTCTTGTACTTTTGCTCTGCTAAACCTGCCTCTCTTGGGGACCCTAGATGGCATAATGACTTGATATTCTCATTTGTCATGCAGGTATCAAACTGTTCTCCTGAGATCATTCTAGCACATCAGAGGCCATTAAAACGAGCAAGATTTATCAGGCAAAGTACAAATAAGAAAAAGAAGAATTCGTCTTTTTTAAAATTCACCAAGCATCCTTTTGACGGCAACTAGTAGCAAAGAGCACTCATCAGTTAAATAAAACATTAGCCTTAAGCAAGAGATGTCAACAAGTTCTCTAAATTGCTTGTCATGATAGCTGGTTGGTAAGGACTGGGATAAAAATCCATGTCCTAATTGTAAAGGATATGTTGACACATTGATGTGCCAATGGGACTGTGGGAAAAAAAGATCATGCTTAAATACAAACAATACCCAGGGCAACACTGCTTTATCTTTCTGATGAACACAAGCAAACGCACACACTGTTCAGAGATTAATTAGCTCTTAAGACAGTAATTTTTTTAAATGCTGGAATCTATGGTAAGAAGTAACATTTGTATCACAAGCCAGTACATACAATTGTATAACCAGGTACAGGATGGATGTGTGTAAACCCAAATGAAAAGTTTCATAAAAATAACACTTTAGGTATATTAGGAGTGGTATATTCTGCTTTATTCTGTTCTTTTTTAATTAAAAAGATGATTTTAAACTGATTTCATCCTCTTTTCATCTTCTTTTAATCCTCTAATGGGCCACAATTCCACAATCTCAAAAAAATTTTTTAAACTATCTCCATTTATTAGATTTTTATGGCCATAATGAATTATTTAATCCAACATTTCAATAGTTCAAGTGTTAAAATGATGAATCAACAAGTCTTACAAAGATTTTAAAAATTAAGGGTTATTTCTGGCTTTAATTACAATTACAAATTTAAACAACCCACCACAGAATAATTAGAATGTTTTACTACTTTTAACAGATAATGTTAAATGTGTTTAAACTATCTGCTTTGAAAGAAGGAAGCAAAGAACACTATTGTGTATTCTTTGCTACATTTATTTCTCACTACTTTTCAATTAGTTTACTCTTACTTTGAAGTTAATGATTTCACTTAATCCCCATAACATTTTATCTGCCTAAATCATTCATTGACCAAATAGAAGACAGCATATGAGTCCAGGTCTTTTGATTTTAAGTCCAGGTTTCTTCACTTAATATCATGCTAATACTCAGCACTACCTGCTATGGTTTCTGATACTTTAGATATCACTATTAGACCTGCCCCTAAATACAGAAGTTATTCTCTGTTTGAATGCTTATATTATTTTAGTTCATAGGTTCATCTGCTCAGTCCATGCCCATGAAGTCAAGCAAAAAATGCATCCAAGGAGGGCCAACTTCAGAGGGCCATGCACCCATGGAGCACTGCGGTATGCAGGGATTTGGAATTCTGACACTGGGATGAGACTGCTTGGGTTCAAATGCGGTGGAATAAACGATGAGGCATGTGGCTTTATATACACCAGCATTGTGGTGTGTAAATGTTGATGACAAGTTTTCATCATCACCACAAAACGTTACCAAAATGCAAGCATTCCATAAATGTTACTTTTTAGAGATAGTTCCACCACTGACATGTAGTTTTGTGACATAAAGATACACAACAACTGAATCGCTTTACTTCTGTTTTTATTGTTTGTGGACCATCAGTATGAATTTCACATCACCAGCTGCATGGTACAATCCATTTTCAGAGATATATTTCTTGCGGAGAGCTAGGGAATTCGTTCAGAGGACAACATGTGTAATGAAGACAAGAAAGAACTGTGTCAAGGAAATTGCGAATGAGTATAAAATTTGATCTAATGCAAACCACCAAATAATTATAAACTCTGAAATGTGTGCACAATGTCAGATGGAGTGATTTCAAAAACAAACTCAAAGAAACAAACAAAATACGCTTACTTCTAAAGAAAAACACACACACCCATAGGCCTGGATGTCATAGGGATTTACTCTTGCTCACCATCTGGTTTAGATTTAGATAAAGCCATAAAGAAATGCTTTCATACTATTAATATTAACGATCCTGACATTTTGTATTCCATGACTAGGCTATCAAAATCTTCCCACATTATTTCAGCTTAAGGGAATTTCAAAGATAAGAGAAAAAGGCAGAGAGATTGGCCTCTAGACTAAAACCTAACCAGCTGTCCCAGACTTGGATAAAAAATATATGACAAAAATATTCAAAGCTAATGTGACTTTTTTAAAAATTAAAAGAAGAATTTAACATTATAGTTAAGAGCTCAAGATATCCCAGTCCATTTTATCTTGTAAAGATACTACGAAAACAAATGAGGTAGTAACTTCGAAATGTGTAAAGCATATATAATACACAAACAATAAAAAGATTAAATGAAAATATCGCTCTAGACACACCTATCTAAAAATCTTCCAGATTACATCCAAACCATTAGAAACAAACAAGATTAGAGTATATTTTTAAATATATGGGAAAAAGAAATTTCATAATCTACTTTTAAAATTAACCCTATGTGTAAAAATTCTCTTGGCAGAATGCTTGCCCTTTGACTCACTTATATCCTTATCCCTAAGTGTGAGACACAGTGAGTTTATTTTTATTTCTATTAACAAAAGGGAGTGAGCATAACGTGAACTCTGCAAACAAAAAAAATAGGCACATTAGTGATGAAACGATAGGAAATACATCAATGAAGGTATTGTTAAGAGGATATGGGATTGCTGTGAGCTAATAAAGAAGGCTGAAAGGGGATGATCTGTAGAGTTCCTAGAGATTCCTTGCTCTCAGTCTCACTAGCATATCATGAATTTGAGAGATGTATGTTTATTATTTTAAACTTCTGACCCATATGGGGTGCTTATTTCCTTAAATAGGAAGAATATACACCAGAAAAGCAAGGTGAGACATTTAAATCGATACGTTAATGGGCTAATCCCGTTTGTGTAATCCAACACAAGCATCACTCTCTTTTAAGCTTACACATTTACAAATGTTGCATTTTAATTTTTCTGCCAATAATGTCTAGGTGTATGTGTCTGACAGATTTCCTCATTGAACTATTTTGTGTCGTTTGTGGTGAATTCTTAAAAATTTTAAGTTCATGATCAGGTTACGAGTGCCATATCTCTAAGGCATTTACAAATTATAAATCAAAGCATCAATTTCTTTCAAGGTTAAAAATGTGTGATTTTTGTTATACAATGAATAAAGTTTAAACGATTGTAAAAATGACCATAATTATTAAATGCTTAAGAAATACAAAGCTACGCTCAGTGCTTTCCTTTTATTATTAATGAAATGAGGTGAGGTGGTTGTGGTGCCAATATTAACATTTGCCTGTATTCCTTTTCTTTGAACTGTTCAATATAAACCCTTAAATATTAATACAAGTTACCAACCCTTTTGGTAACAATGTGTTAATATTTTAAAATTTGATATTCAATAAAACACTATCCAAAATACAAAAGTTTTGAGTTTGTTCTTAAACTGAAATTGCAATTCTTGCAAAGAACCTACTAAATTCAGTAAATTTATTCAACAAATACTTGGGTGGGGGGGCCTATATTCCAAGAACTAGAGTAAATGTATGTGGTATATATATTTTATATAGAGTTTGTCATATTTAGGATAGAAGATATGGTATGCCCAGGCCTTAATTATTACAGATCCTGCCATAAAATGTTTTATTAGCTGGGGCATGGAGATATACAAACAAAAACCATTTGCATCAAGAGGTGAATAAACTCCAAAATTTTTCAAAGAAATGCATATGTAAAGTAAAATTTTGAGATACTAAAACAGCATCTTCCTTCCATTCCTGGGAAAATATGCTCATTGTAGTTTTCAGATGTTCCTACACCTTTGATCACTCCTTTCATAAAAATTCTTCCATGGTTATTTAGAAAATCAAGGTAATGGCCCTAACACATGATTTCCTGTTTACTCTGCACACCACAATGTGCGCTTAGCTTTCTCCCTGATGCCTAATGTAAATATCTGCAGAAGCTGTAGCTATGTGCTGACCAAGCAATCCAGTGAACCCCACAGGTGCTTTTTGGAGGTGAACACAGCCCAATACCAGAACGACAGGGCCAGATGAGGATTCGCAAGCAGCTCAGCTGTCAGCGTGCCACTTGCCTTCCTCAGGGTCACAGTTTCCCATGTTTTGGGGCCACTCACCTGACAGAAAAAGCATTCTGTCAGCATCAGCTGTGGATGAAACACAGTCAAACTATTGACTCAGATTTTAGGGGCAGATGCAGAGCTCTTAATTTTGCCTTTCAAAGAATATATTTTCTTAGCAGCAGACTCATAGACTCCAAGAAGGGACTAGTGATTACCAAAGGGGAGGGGTGTGGGAGGGCGGCTGGGAGGGAGGGAGAAGGGGATTGAGGGGTACTACGTTTAGTACACATGGTGTGGGGGGTCACGGGAAAACAGTGTAGCACAGAGAAGGCAAACAGTGAATCTGTGGCATCTTACTACACTGATGGACAGTGACTGCATTCGGGTATGGGTGGGGACTTGATATGAGTAAATGTAGTCACCACATTGCTTTTTCATCTGAAACCTTCATAAGAGTGTATATCAATAATATCTTAATAAAAAAATTTAAAAAAAGAATGTATTTTCTAATGCGTAAGTTGGATGTTAAATATCTTTCTTCTAAACGTCTTGAGTAAATCATTGTTATCTGCCCTAGTTGAGGGATTCCTAAAGAGTGGGAATTTGTTGAAAGAATCTTAGCTGATCAGAAGGGAAAGGAAAAAAACTAAAACTGGGAATCTTGCTTTTATTTATTAACAAAGAATATGGAAAAGTGTGTTCTCAATATTAATATTTTCGTATTTTTATTTTTCTTTCAACTGATAATTATTTGATATCAATAAAAATGGCATTTGTTATAGCAACAGTGTTCATTGGAACTTTAACACACTATTTGACCCAGCGCTATACTCAAACAAGTGCTCCCCAAATGCTATAATAAATGAGAGTACCCTGGAAGGGGAAAGTAATCTAGAATTGGGGGTTCTGGAGGTTAAATTATACTTTTAAATTAAAGCTGAAATGTGGTGAAAGAGGAGTATGAACTATTTCTCCAGGCAAAAAAGAGCCTATTTTTATTTTTAAAAATTAGATAATTTATGTGAGTCTGTTTTGTAAACTATGGCCTATTATATAAGTTAACAAATTATAATTATTGTTAAATATTATAGCTCAACTTATTAGGTAGAGTAACACCATAATACATGAGATGAAACTGAAGTTTATGAGGCATAGATAATAAAAAGAAAGGGTAAATGCTGATTTTACAACTTGATACGCCAGCAGAAAAAAAAAATTAACAGTTGACTTAAGGTTTCTTATCTTTGGAAGATGGTAAAAATCTAAGTCAAGATCTACCAAGAAAAAAACAAACTAATGCACAAATCTTACCAACCAATTAAAACCAACCAATAAATTATTGAATTAAAAAAACCAGAAGAAGTAAAAGATGGTCTGGTTTAATCTAGTCAAATCAAGCCAGTTCTTCTCCCTGTGATATCATGGTGGAAATAAAGAATTAATGGTTTAAACCCACAAATACAGAGAGACAAAATGTCAACACATTTCTGAAAGTATGCAAATAAAGTGGTGCCCAGTGGAGCACAAGGAGAAAGCCTGGAGCCGGCCCAGAATGGGCTACAGCCTAGCAGGGCCAAGTGGTCACCACACAGGATGCAGGGGGAAGAGGAGAGAGGGCAGGGGAGGCACCTCATTTATCAGTATTCTCACAGGGCATACAAGCCAAAAATTACAGGTGTGAG
Source organism: Phataginus tricuspis (assembly GCA_029783875.1). Classification (NCBI taxonomy): domain Eukaryota; kingdom Metazoa; phylum Chordata; class Mammalia; order Pholidota; family Manidae; genus Phataginus; species Phataginus tricuspis. Next base: position 17,319,266 of record JAQQAC010019963.1, read on the forward strand.
CATTTTATTTTAAGTAACTAAGATATAAAGATCCCCATACAGAAAACTATAGCTTGTTGCTTTGGTTTTAGGGTGAGATAGTTCAGGGGGACTGTAGCTTTTCATGATAAAAATGATGATATTTTATTTCTAAGTGTATGGCTTACTTGAGAATAGCAGAATAATAAATAAAAGTATTGACCCATGTACACTTATTTAAAATAAATATAGCTTGCTTCATAAGTCTCAAGGTTTAGCAACCGTTCATGTCTGAGCCAAGTTCCTAATCACTAAGTATTCATTGTTTTATGATAGGAACAAACTAAAGTATAACTATATGGTGGCAGAACAGTCATAAAATCACTCTTGTTCTAACTTAACCCAAGCAGACATCCATGGATCACCCATAAAGAGACAGCAAGTTAGGTCTTTCCAAATTTCTTCAGTAAACTAAGCCGACTTTCCTTCTTCTTCACATCTTTCCTTCCTTTATTTATGCTTACATGCATTCTGTGATTCACCTACCCATATTCAGTAACTGCCTTCCATAGATTCTAGAATGCAAAGATGTATGATGTGAACTACTGATGCCAGTTATCTCACTGGATAATAGGGAAAACATGTCTATAAACTAATAATTACAATAAATATGTGGAACAGTAAAACAGCATTATGTTAGTATACTGAAATGCCTGATTAGAAAAAGTTTAAAACCTGACATTTAGAAGTGGCCGACTTCTATGAGCAGACATAGAAACTAACCTCCCATAAGAGACGGATGCTTCCATCAAACAATACACAGGGATTTTAATGAGTTGGAAGGTGAGATTGTCATTTTGAAGTTGTGTGTTCTTCTCATGCTATTAAAGCAGTAGGCGTGGGAAGCATGTGTTACTGTACTGGATGGAGTGACTGACCCTGATTATCAAGAGATGACTAGGTTGGGGCTATACAGCAGGGTCAGAGTAGACTACTTCTGTAACCAGGAATTTCACTGGGGCTTTTATTATTTTTGTGTTCAATAGTGAAAGATAATGAAGAACTACAGCAATACAATAAAAGCTAAAACACTGAGGATTCAGAACCTTTGGGAATAAAGATTTGAGTCAACTAACCAGGCATAAACTCTTACTCTCTGAGAGCAAGGAGAACCTGAAATGGGAGATTGAAGAAGGAAGTGAGAATTCAAGTGACCTTGTAACCGGAAACAAGGTCTGGAGCCACAGTTTGAGCCCTGAATATAACTGCATATCTTAACCAATTATAAAATTATCCCTTTGACATTCTTCTATTTTATACTTATTTTGTAAGTCATCAGACATGAGAAACTACATTCAGACCCAATATACCATCTAGACTGAGATGCTGGACTTTGTGATGTATCTGGTGACTGACAGGGCACTGGATGCCATTACACGGAGAGAGAGAGGAATTTTCCACTGTACAATGGGGAGTGACCTCACTGTAAATTGTAAGGGGATTAAATATGGGTAGAAAGTTGAGGATGAGACTTAGTTACAATTGGGTTGGTTTGTACCCATCACTTACAGCCTTAGATCTCAGATCCAATTCCTGCTTTTTCACCCCGGAAACTACATTTCCCAGGCTTCCTTGCAAACTGACTTCCAAGCCTTGTGACCAATGACAGACACTGTGAGGATACTGGAAGGCTATAAAGCATGGGAGAAGCTAGCCTAGTCTATTATCTCGCGGCGTCTCAGCGGTCTGTGCCTTTTCCTTGGTTCCAGTTCCTATAGCTGGTTCTTCCTCTGAAGTCCTTCCAGACTTCTACCTTGCAGCCTCTACCATGACTAGTTTCCTCCAACGGGCCCTTTGTGCTCTGCCTACACTACATTTTTCCTTCATTCCTCCAGTTCTAGAAGCAGGAAATTAAAGTGTCAGGAATGTTAGAGAGAGACTTGCCTCTATGAGCCACTTTGTTCCGGTTCTCACAGCTTTTATTTTTAGTATCAGTCAGCAAGTTGAGTACATTTAAGTTAGATGTATGAGGTCAAAACTAATTCAGAGTCTCATTTAAAGTCTGGTTAAGGGATCACTACCCTTTTCCAGAAGTTGTCAAAGACACTTGGCATTCTTACAGAGTCAGTTGATGTGAGGTCATGTAAGCATCAAAAAAATGGAGAGAAACACCAATATGAAGGACACCAGTATTTCAGATAAAGTTGTCTCCAATTATTTTGTTATTAATACAACCATTCATTACAGGAAATGGGTTAAAAATATATGAATAGGCACTTAGAATACATTAATATATATATGTGTATTTCAAGAATCCAAATGAGTTTGCTATCCCAAAAAAGCGATTCTACTGTTTGTATAATATATATTAAATACTTAGAATGAGGAGAGATAATTAGTTCTCAGTTGTTCAGGCTCTATCAGATGCTTTTCATTTGATTATTTGAGGAAACATTAAGTGTTCTAAACATGCCAGAGGAAAATATGGTTCTCTTTTAAATAAAAATATAATCTGCAAGAATCCTATCTAAAATAATATGCCACCAGCACATCATCACTCTTGCCCTTTTAAAGTCTTATTTTACATCACAGATATTAACACTAATTTTATATCATCAGCATGAGCTACATTGTAGCTCATGAGGGTAGGAGCTTTGTTTGTTTTGTTCAAATATGCAACCTCAGCAACTAGAAGAGGGCCTGGCACAAAACAGGAACAAAAATATGTTTGCATGAATGAATGTCTACATGTAAGAGAAGGATCACTAACTGATATTTAAAATACTGCTTTAAGACATGATTGTCTGCTCTTCCAAAATTCTCACAATGGAAAGAATTATGCTAAATGACTGTATATTTTTAGTATGAATTATCTGGAGAACTGTTTTCATATTCTGAAATACTATTTAAGATCAGATATATTGAATAGCTGGGCCAATATTATTTTTATGTTACCAAAAGGCATTTTGAGTAAATGCAAGTTCTGTTTTAATAATCTGGAAAGCAGTAAAGTAATCCCTAATATATTAACTTTCCTTATTAACTTTAATGAATTAATTGTCCATAACTTCATTTAAAAGTAAAATATTGTATTTTATTGTATATTGTAAAATAACAAATATTTAACTTACTACCCACTGTGAACACTTTATTTCCTTTAATTTCACCTAAATTCAGTTATGAATATTTGTGTTATTTCTCATGCAATATTACAAATTTTAATAAACAAGATCATGCTTCCTCTAAACACTTCAAAGTTTCTTGAACTTCAATAATATTTTCTCAGAAATTTTGCCTTCTAAGATGTGACAGATTTGAGAAACCCAAGAAGGACACCAAAATGTTTTATTTTTTATAATAGTAAGCATATGATATCACTCTCTTATTAAGGAGAGTCAATAGGTAAAATTAAGTTAAAACAATTCTGCATTCTCCATCAAAGATTATGCAGTAAAATAAAATGTGTTACTATGGACTAAATGTGTGTGAGTCCTCCCAAAATTCATATGTTGAAGCCTTAATCTCCAATACAATGATATTTGGAAATGGGGTCTTTGGGAGGTAATTAGAGTTATGAGGGTGAGACCCTTCTGATGGGATTTACTGCCTTATAAAAAGAGGAAGAAATAGAAGCTCTCTCTCTCCTTGTCATGTGAGGTTAAGCAAGAAGGTAGCCATCTGCAATCCAGGAAGAGGACCCTATCAAATTTGAATCTGCTGACATCTTAATCTTGGACTGTCTGGCTTCCAGAACTGTGAGAAATAAATGTTTGTTGTTTAAGCCACATATACAACCAATCTATGGTATCGTGAAGGTTGGAATTCATATCAGAAGATGGAGAAGGTTGCTACTGGAGGTTGAGAAGGGAAGATCTGTTGGTATTTGAACATCTTGTGTTTCAGATACCTATAGACATCAAACCAAAGATATCAAGTAGGCAGTTGGATATACGAGTGTGGGATCTGTGAAAGAAGACTGGCCTGGGAAACAAATGTACGAATCCTGCCATATTGATGTACTTAAAGGTGTAAGACTGAATGAGATCTACAAGATTGTGAGGAGTTTAAGTCAACTGGGGGCAATTTTGTGCCCAGAGGACATTTGACAAAGTCTGCAGACATCTTTGGTTGTCGAAATGAAACACTAATGAGGTGCACTGTGGCATCCAGGAGGCGGATGTGCTGGGAGGCTGAGGTGCTAGTGTTCTAGCAGGCAGAAGTCAGGGATACTGCCAAACATCCTAAAATACACAGGACAGCCCAGAAAATGAAGAATTATCTGAACCAAACTGTGGATAGTACCCTGGTTTGAGGAACCCTGCTGCAAGTGGAGAAAACAACCAAGGCCTCAGTCCTCTGGTGCTTCAACACGAAGAGAGTGGGGAGAAGAGGAGGAACTAACAAAGCAGATGGTGAAAAGACCACCAGAGAGACAGGATGGCAGCTAAGAGTGTGCGGTATCTGCAGAGCCACGTGCAGGTACCAAACAGCAGGGAGAAATAAAAGGTGTCCCATGGGCTGAGGCATCAGTCTCAAAGACACCGAAGAAATGCCCCTTAGGTTTAGCAATGGGGAGGTCATTGGTGGCATCAGATGAAGTTCTGGTAGAGTGTGGAAGGGGAAAGCTGCTTCTTAATGACCAGCAGCATTTGATACCTTTTCTAATATGGTTATTGCTAATCAGCAAATATAAATTTAGACTAAAAATCATATATAGTTATAACCATACTATGGTCAGTCAATTATTCTTTGACCCCCTTAGCCAAGTAAGCTATTACTATTACTATTATTACTATCCAAATAGTAATATTTAGATATGTATTTACAAATTTATATATACTTTGTTATTTGTAAATAACTAAAATTATACATTATCTAATAAACCAACTTCTTATTCAAATAAGCTGATAAATAAACTAGCTCTCTAAGCTTATGGAAGAGCCTCAGACTATAGCAATTGCTAATTACTATAGTGTAAAAACTCTCTCCACGGCAATTTTAAACTAACAATGTAAACGAGTTCTCAAAATTCATGAAAATTTAACCACCAGCTCTTTCCAAGACAGCACGAGCTGGTGTCTACACACTACTTTTTTGCTTCTGGTCTTAATCTGAATTCTCCTTAGTTCTACACCAAACCATACTTCAGTCCAGGGTTCTCTCCCTTAGTTCTGGCCTGATATAACATTCCGAGAGCTCTGGCTCATCCTCCACAATTTCTCAATGCACAACAAACATAACTTCTAAAACATTTCTAATGATAAAATTATTTGGCACTAAATCTCTAAATGACACACCTATGCAAGTGTATAAACACTAGGGATGTTGGTTCCCTATCACTGCAATAGGCCCTGTCATTTGCTTTGAAAAGCACTCGCTAAAAATAACCCTTGCAACTTTGGAGGAAATGAGGATACTGGGAAAAATGTTAGTTGGACTATTTTCCCCTTTTCTCAAATTCCTTGTTCTATTAGGTAACTGCCTTCCACTGTGAAATATAGCAGTCTGGACTTTAACAGCTGAAGCTAAAATCCGTGTACTAAACGGCTCGGTGGGGTCTTGATGACTACATACCCATTTCTTCATGAGGTATAAACACATAATGTATTCCAACCCAAGGCTTTCAAAGAATTCTACTTTTCTTTTCTTCAAGTTTTCTAAATGTGGCCCATTTTTTTTTAAATCAAACTCTCCTTGGCATTTATAATGCTATCATATATGAGGACAGATTGAAAATTATGGGAAGATCTCAGAAATAATGATTCAGTAGATTCAGATACTTTAAAACTTGTCTTCAGTTTTGATCCTAAGATGCAAATTGCAGTAAACTAATTAGTATGGTTGCTAAATGAAATTTAGTGCTATGGTCCAACTAATAATTTACTAGAATTTTAGTGATATTGCTGCTTAATTAATTTTGGCATAGTGGCCCTCTACTAATAAATAGTGACAGGTAAATCAGGCAGGTGAAGATAAATTTTTTAAATAAAAATTAAAATCACCTCTCCCCATATTCTTATAATATAGACAATCCAGATGGCTCATTTTTAATATTTATATGCCCTTTATTGTGTAAAATTCAAGTAAATTTGTGGCATTTAAAATGTATTTCTCAGCAGGGCGGCCAGCTGGAATGCGACTCAGCCACACCTGCGCATGGGCGCGATGTCCGCCTTCCTTCTCTGGGGTGCTCCGCCCAAGACACTTTGCTCTTTTCTTTGGATGGCTTATGTAAACCTCATAGCCCTTCAGTAATGACTTCCGGGAAGATGGCGACATGAGCGGACGGGAGAAATCTCCTCCCAAAATTATATTTATCCACGAAAACACAGAAAATACAACTATTCCTAAAAGAGAGACCAGAATACACAGGAAAGCGCACAGCGTGCAGCTACACCTGAGAGGACTCGGCACCCGGCACAGCAGTCATAAAGAGCCCAGCTGACATACGTGGCAACCACCAGCAACCAATTCTATAGCCATGAAAAGACAGAGGAATATGGTACAGACAAAACTTCAGACTAAGACAACCCAGAGAGGGAATCTGAAGGGATGGACATGCACAGTTTTCCTGAAAAAGAATTCAGAATAAAAGTCATAGCCATGCTGACGGATCTACAGAGAAATTTGCAAGAGCTGAGGGAGGAAGTGAGGGAAGTGAGGAAAGACTATGCAGAAATGAGATAAGCCATCGACAGGCTTAACAGCAGACTGGATGAGGTGTCAGAGACTGTTAATGGAATAGAAAATAGAGAACAGGAATACAGAGAAGCTGAGGCAGAGAGAGATAAAAGGATCTCTAGGAATGAAAGAATATTAAGAGAACTGTGTGACCAATCCAAATGGAACAATCTTCGCATTATAGGAGTACCAGAGGAAGAAGAGAGAGAAAAGGCATAGAAAGTGTCTTTGAAGAAATAATTGCTGGAAACTTTCCCACCCTGGGGAAGGAAATAGTCTCGAAGTCCACGGGAGCCCACAGATCTCCCAACACAAGGGACCCAAGGAAGACAACACCAAGAAACATAATAATTAAGATGGCAAAGATCAAAGATAAAGACAGAGTATTAAAGGCAGCTAGAGAGAGAAAAAAGATCACCTACAAAGGAAAACACATCAGACTGTCATCAGACATCTCAACAGAAACCATACAAGCCAAAAGACAATGGCATGATATATTTAACGTAATGAAAGAGAAGGGCCTCGAACCAAGAATATTGTATCCAGCACGATTATCTTTTAAATATGATGGAGGGATTAAACAATTTCCAGACAAACGAAAGTTGAGAGAGTTTGCCTCTCATAAACCACCACTACAGGATATCTTAAACGGACTGCTCTAGAGGGAAGCACCCTGAGGCTAAAAAGATGTCACAAGAGAAAATAAAATCATAGCAAAGAAAGCAGGCCATCCAAATACTAACTAAATCCAAAGAATAAAACACCTAATATATAAAGAATGGAGGAGGAAGAATAAGAAGGGACAGATAAAGAAACATCAGACGGCGTTCACAATAACTTAACAAGAAAGTTAAGTTAGATACTTAGATAGTAAAGAAGCAACCTTTGAACCTTTGGTAACCATGAATCTAAAGCCAGCAATAGCAATAAGTACATATCTATCAATAATCACCCTAGATGTTAATGGACTGAATGCACCAATCAAAAGACACAGAGTAACAGAGTGGATAAAAAAGCAAGACCATCTATATACTGCTTACAAGAGACTCACCTCAAACCCAAAGATATACACAGACTAAAAGTGAAGGGATGGAAAAAGATATTTCATGCAAACAACAAAGAGAAAAAAGCAGGTGTTGCAGTACTTGTATCAGACAAAATAGACTTCAAAACAAAGAAAGTAGCAAGAGATAAACAAGGACATTACATAATGATAAAGGGGTCAGTCCAACAAGAAGATATAACTATTATAAATATGCATGCACCCAACACAGGAGCGTCAGCATATGTGAAATACTAACAGAATTGAAGGAGGAAATAGACAGCAATGCATTCATTTTAGGAGACTTTAACACACCACTCACTCCAAAGGACAGATCAACCAGACAGAGAATAAGTAAAGACACAGAGACACTGAACAACGCACTAGAACAGATAGACCTAACAGACATCTACAGAACTCTGCACCCAAAAGCAACAGGACACTCATTATTCTCAAGTGCACATGGAACATTTTCCAGAATAGACCACATACTAGGCCACAAACAGAACCTCAGTAAATTCAAAAATATTGAAATCCTACCAACCAACTTCTCAGATCACAAAGGTATAAAACTAGAAATAAATTTTAGAAAGAAATCAAGAAGGCTCACAAATACATGGAGACTCAACAACATTCTCCTAATTAATCAATGGGTTAACGACCAAATCAAAACAGAAATCAAAGAATATATGGAGACTAATGACAACAAAAACACAAAGCCACAACTTCTGTGGGACGCAGCAAAGGCAGTTCTAAGAGGAAAGTATATTGCAATTCAGGCCCATTTAAAGAAGGAAGAACATTCCCAAATGAACAGTCTAAAGACACAATTATTGAAATTGGAAAAAGAAAAACAAAGGAGGCCCAAAGTCACCAGAAGGAGGGACATAATAAAGATCAGAGAAGAAATAAATAAAATTGAGAAGAATAAAACAATAGAAAAAATCAATGAAGCCAAGAGCTGGTTCTTAGGGAAAATAAACAAAATGGATAAACCCATAGCCAGACTCATTAAGAGAAAAAGAGAATCTACACACATAAACAGAATCAGAAATGAGAAAGGAAAAATAACGACGGACCCCACAGAAATACAAAGAATTATAAGAGAATATTATGAGCATCTATATGCTAACAAGCTGCAAAACATAGAAGAAATGGTCAACTTCTCAGAAAAATACAACCTTCCAAGACTCACCAAGCAAGAAACAGAAAAACTAAACACACCAATCACCAGCAACGAAATTGAATTTGTAATCAAAAAACTATGGAAGAACAAAGCCCCCGGACCTGATGGATTCACCTCTGAATTCTACTAGACATATAGAGAAGAAATAACACCCATTCTCCTTAAAGCTTTCCAAAAAATAGAAGAGGAGGGAATACTTCCAAACTCATTCTATGAAGCAAGCATCACTCTAATACCAAAACCGGGCAAAGACCTCACTAAAAAAGAAAATTACAGACCTATATCCCTGATGAATGTAGATGCAAAGATACTCAACAAAATATTAGCGAACCGAATTCAAAAATACATCAAGAGGATCATACACCATGATCAAGTGGGATTCATCCCAGGGATGCAAGGATGGTACAACATTCGAAAATTCATTAACATCATCCATCACATCAAGAAAAAGAAGAACAAAAACCACATGATCATCTCCATAGATGCTGAAAAAGCATTTGACAAAATTCAGCATCCATTTTTGATTAAAACTCTCAACAGAATGGGTATAGATGGCAAGTACCTCAACATCATAAAGGCCATATATGACAAACCCACAGCTAACATCATACTTAACAGCGAGAAGCTGAAAGCTTTTCATCTAAGATCGGGAACAAGACAGGGGTGCCCACTCTCTCCACTGTTATTCAACATAGTACTGGAGGTCCTAGCCACGGCAATCAGACAAAACAAAGACATACAAGGCACCAGATTGGTAATGAAGAAGTCAAATTGTCACTATTTGCAGATGACATGATATTGTACGTAAAAAACCCTAAAGACTCCACTCCAAAACTACTACAACTAATATCTGAATTCAGCAAAGTTGCAGGATACAAAATTAACACACAGAAATCTGTTGCTTTCCTATACACTAATGATGAACTAACAAAAAGAGAAATCAGAAAAACAATTCCATTCACAATTGCATCAAAAAGAATAAAATACCTAGGAATAAACCTAACCAAGGAAGTGAAAGACCTGTACTCTGAAAACTACAAGACACTCCTAGCAGAAATTAAAGAGAACACTAACAAATGGAAATGCATCCCATGCTCTTGGCTAGGAAGAATAAATATTGTCAAAATGGCTATACTACCTAAAGCAATCTACAGATTCAACGCAATCCCTATCAAACTACCAACAGCTTTCTTCAATGAACTGGAACAAATAATTATAAAATTCATATGGAACCAGAAAAGACCCCAAATAGCCAAAGCAATCCTGAGAAGGAGGAATAAAACAGGGGTAATTATGCTCCCTGACTTCAAGCTCTACTACAAAGCCACAGTAATCAAGACAATTTGGTACTGGCACAAAAACAGACCCACAGACTACTCGAACAGAATAGAAAATCCAAACATTAACCCAAACATTTACAGTCAATTAATGTTTGATAAAGGAGTCTTGGATATAAAATGGGGAGATGACAGCCTCTTCAGCAGCTGGTGTTGGCAAAACTGGACAGCTACATGTAAGAGAATGAAACTGGACTACTGTCTAGCCCCATACACAAAGGTAAACTCAAGGTGGATCAAAGACCTGAATGTAAGTCATGGAACCATAAAACTCTTAGAAAAAAACATAGGCAAAAATCTCTTGGACATAAACATGAGTGACTTCTTCATGAACATATCTCCCCGGGCAAAGGAAACAAAAGCAAAAATGAACAAATGGGACTATATCAAGTTGAAAAACTTCTGTACAGCAAAGGACACCATCAGTAGAACAAAAAGACATCCTAGAGTATGGGAAAATATATTCATAAATGATGTATCTGATAAGAGGTTGACATTCAAAATTTATAAAGAACTCACGCATCTTAACAAAGAAAAAGCAAATAATTCAATTAAGAAATGGGCAGAGGACATGAATAGACACTTCTCTAAAGAAGAAATTCAGATGGCCAACAGGCACATAAAAAGATGCTCCACATCACTAATCATCAGAGAAATGCAGATTAAAACCACAATGAGATATCACCTCACACCAGTGAGGATGGCCAACATCCAAAACACAAACAACAACAAATGTTGGCGAGGATGTGGAGAAAAGGGAACCCTCCTACACTGCTGGTGGGAATGCACATTAGTTCAACCATTGTGGAAAGCAGTATGGAGGTTCCTCAAAAAACTCAAAATAGAAATACCATTTGACCCAGGAATCCCACTCCTAGGAATTTACCCTAAGAATGCAGCAGCCCAGTTTCAAAAAGACAGATGCACCCCTATGTTTATTGCAGCACTATTTACAATAGCCAAGAAATGGAAGCAACCTGAGTGTCCATCAGTAGATGAATGGATAAAGAAGATGTGGTACATATACACCATGGAATATTATTCAGCCATAAGAAGAAAACAAATCCTACCACTTGCAACAACATGGATGGAGCTAGAGGGTATTATGCTCAGTGAAATAAGCCAAGCCGAAAAAGACAAGTATGAAGTGATTTCACTCATATGTGGAGTATAAGAACAAAGAAAAAAAACTGAAGGAACAAAACAGCAGTAGACTCAGAGAACCCAAGAACGGACTAATAGTTACCAAACGGAAAGGAACTGGGGAAGATGGGTGGGAAGGGAGGGTTAAGAGGGTAAAAGGGGCATTATGATTAGCAGACGTAAGGTTGAGGGGGGCTCGGGGAGGGCTGTACAACTCAGAGAAGATGAGTAGTGATTCTATAGCATCTCACTACGCTGAGACAGTGACTGTAATGGGATTGGTGTGGGGGACCTGATGAAGGGGGTAGTTTAATTACCATAATATTGCACATGTAATTGTAGATTAATGATACCAAAATAAATTTTAAAAATAATAATAATAAATAAAATGTATTTCTCTCTTATTTAAGACTCACGTACTTTCTTTTTTAGGGCATATATTTTCTTCAGTTTCAGTATTGCCAAAATATCTTCTCTGTACTGGAAACAACGAAATCACTGCTTAAGTTTAATGTTTAAACTAACATTTTATTATAGTTAAAAATAATTGGGTGAAATATTGTAGTGAAATGGGATATTTATACAATTTCAAAGTATTACTCCCTTGATTACTTATTTTAAGAAAATACCATTAAAATGTAAAGGCCTATCAGACACCAAACCTGTATGTGTATCATGAATATCACATTGGCAGTCATGTGACAAATTGGCATGAAGCGTGCATTGATGTGATGATTAGTAGCCCATATCTTCAATGTAGAATGCCCATCAAGTTTGTTTAACCTGAATCTAATCATGAGGAAACCAATGTAGAAGCTATATGGGAGCATAATCTATACAACCACACACAACTTAGAAGCGCCTGAGTTAATTTTTTAAAAAGGTTATTATATAGGAGGGTTTCCAATATAAAAGGAACCTAAGACAGATGATAACGAAATATAATGCATTAAAACTGTCCTGATCCTAGATTTGAAAAAAATAAATAAAGAAAGCTATATAGGACATTTTTGTAAATGGGAAAAAAATGGAATATGGACTGTCATGTTAAGTAATATTACATAAACACTACATTATTGTATAATATCCTGGTTTTGCGTTATTTTTTTTTCACCTAGGTAATACAGATATCAAAGTTCTTAGGCAATAAAACATTCAGCATAAAGTATTAAAAGTTAGCAACTTTCACATGATTCAGCAGAAGAAATTAAAAGGATGTGTGTATGTATGTGTGTGCACGTGTATATGAGTACCATCCATATATCTGGGTACATGGAGATAGAAAATGTATATCTATACATACATAGAGAAAGAGCACAAATACAAATGTTACAAAATGCTAGCAGTTGGTTAATCTAGACAAAAGGGATTTAATATCCATTGTATTTCTATAAAGTTGAAATTTTTTAACAAAACATTGTGGGAAAACTCGAAAAATTACATTATTGTTACTTATATCGATATACTTTTGGAGATTAAATACATAATTTTAAATGGGATAACATTTCCCTGCTTTCCCTGCACCAATTCACAATCCATAACTTGTTTAAACAATCAGAGTAAAACTGTCTACCCAGAGACACACAACTTTTTACTCACATGAAGAATTTTTCTTCTAATAATTATTTTTATATCAAATTTTCTCATCTTCAGATTAAAAAAGACAATCTCAAATAAAGTTACCCCCTACTTTAAACAGATAAACACAGTACTTTGAGCTACCAGGAGTGTCCCATTTTACTTCCTCTCTTTCAATGGCTTAAATAAATCCCATTTTATTTTATTGCAGGAAATGTCCATCACCTTTGATCACAGAGTTTCTATGGTATCTCTGAAAGCTACTGCTTTAAAATACCTCCTCTAAATTATATCCATGCCACAGACTACAACTTGCGTATCTGGGGAGAAGTCATTGAAATATATTTTATTATTTTAAATTCTTTATTTGGAGTTTTGTACTAGTGCTTCCCCTCACTGGTAAGACATCAGACTTAAGGAAAATTTGAGAAATATAGCATTTGACTTGCCTGCATTAATCTCTGGCCTATGGATTTTCTATTTATTAACTCTGATGGAAATTTTAAAAGCACCGTATTTCTAAAGATTTTCTAAAGCAAGAAATATTGGTTATAAATTTTGAGAAAAATAAAAAGATGATTTCTTTACTGAGACCTACTTGCTTTTGACACTACGAGATATCTAGATAGATTTTCATCTTTATTTAACTCAGTAGTGGCCATGGCTAACACTTAGAAATTAGTTACATGAAATTAACATCTACTGTCTGCTTTTGAATGCTAAGAGACAGACTGCCTTGAAAGTAGAGGGCTTTTCTTCTTTCTCTGTTCACAACAGAAGTATACGGCTACCACCACTGGATGGCAACCAAAGATACAGAAACACCAGGAATGCTCCAGAAACACAGCCTAAAGAGACTTAGCCTTTTAAAAGGAATTTAAGAGGACCTTACTTAAAAAATGCATTCCACATATAAGTCCACTTACACCTGAGCTAATTATCATATAATTTTAAATATATTATTTTAATAAGCCATATTTTAATAGAGCTTGAGAAAAAAAATACTGAATTTATGATGATCTTACTAATCTTACTAATTGGGATTAGCTCAGAGTTTAATAAATTCTTGAAAATTTAGCCTCCAAGGTATTCCTTTCGATGGTAGCTTCATTTAAGGAAGAAAGAAGAGAGGAACAGTAGAATGGTATTGTTTATAACAAATTATAGAATGCAGCATTGCCAGAACTAAAAACCACAAGCTTTGGTAACTGGCAGAATTAGTTTTAACCCACAGTCCTGAAACTTATATGAACTAGGTTGGATTCTTTTTACCTAACTGTGCTATGCTTTCCTCACACATGAAATGAAGAAAATATACCTTTTTCATGGAGTTGGTAAAAGTGGAAAAATACGATGATTTAGGCAAGTGTTGATTACTAAGCTTGGCTTACAGCAGAGACAAAGCAAATTATAGCAATTACTCATTCTGTGATAAAAATGGATGAATTTTGTTTATTTTGGACTCCATCACAAGCACATTGACCCACAGATTACCTCTGACTTAGTCTGTCATGCTTTTCTAAAGAATACCTTACAAATACAAAGGTAGGCTTGCTTAGTAAATATTTAAGCTAAATCAGTGCTGTCTTTTCTGTACAATGAGGACAGTACTAAACCACATACAGCATTTGCATTGTCACAAGTACACCATGTGATTTTTTGGGGGGTTGACTTCATTAGGTGCAGTCCCCTTAAATCGGAAGACAGTGTTCAACAAGCAAACCCGCCTCAAAGTGACATTAGCCAACGTCTCGCCAAGCATACTTTGTTATGAGAACCAGAGGCAGATCAGGCTGAGCAACACACAAGATCATGCCAACAAATGACTGTGAAAATAGAAATGTAGTTCTGCTTTCACTAAACCTGGGTACAGGCACCAAGCTTGGAGGCTACAGCAAATCAATGAGGAAGAGAACTAAAACGATTATATAGCCTCAAATATTAGAGAAAGCCTTCTCTCACCTAGTCATGCTTCACTTTCTCCCTATACTCTTCACTTCCAATTTTAAAAAGTTATTCTTGCTCTTAATCTGGGGCTGACCCAAGATAATGGGGTCAGAAGTACTTTGCGTGGACCAGGAAAAATAAGGATATTATGTTTCATTGTATTAAACATAATACAATAGAAAGACACATTGAATAATTAAATTCTATGTAGTTAATTAAGTAAAAATTTCAATAGGAAAAATAAAATTTTATCTATTTCCCATTTCTCAAGCCCAGAGTTGAATTCTACTACAAGCATTCCTAAATAGTAATTTTGACATGTTAGCAAATCTCCAAGACATATACACTGACTTCAGTTCCTCTACTAGCACTTGGGGAAATGATAATGTATAATACAGAGTTTCTGAAACAACAAGAAGGACAGAGGTGAAAGAAATATAAAAAAGTAATACATTTAAAGATAGTTAAATGAAAAGTGCAAAAGTGGAAGAAGGTACTGGTACAGAATTAATACAAAAGACATCAAGAGAAGATACTCTAAGAAATGGTCTTATAGGGCAGGTGCTGAAAGAGAAATAGGATATTTTAAGGCAAGGGAATAAGGGGCACACCTGGCAGAAGGAAGAGCATGCTCAAAGTTGTGAGGCATGAAATCAAAAGGTATATATAGGAAATAACAATTAGTTAGGCATTGACTGTGAAGTACATGTGGTAGATGAAAAAGGGTAGGAAGTGAGGTCTGAGACAAATTTAGGTTGAAGCTGGATCTTGGAGGGCCATTAGGGTCAAATAGAGAAGTTTGAAGGCAATGGGGGTTAGAGAATTTCAAACAGAGCAGTTTAATGATCACCTTTATATTTCTGCAAACCCACTGTGCAAAATATGCTGGGGTGGAGTAAAGCACTAAGCAGGTAGCAAGGACTCGAGTCAAATGAGATTCCAGTATGATACAGAAGTACTGGAAATGAGGAGGAGCAGAGAGGGCCTGGAAATCACCTGTCAGGATTGGAAACTGGTAACCCTTTGAATCTGAAAGTGAAAGAGATGAAGGTTGACTCCAGACCTATGGTTTGAACATCCAGTTGAAATTTTGGTTTGTAGACTTCATTCAATTGGCTACTCAGCCAAATATTTAATAATATAAACAGTCTGAATTCCTGAAGACTAACCCTGGTTTGTCCTATAAGATGTGAAAGGAACAAAAGTACTAAATTGGCCACATAGTAGGGTTTCTCATAACTAAGGCACATTTTGTTTTCTAAGAATCTTGAAAATCCTACAAGAAAATCTTGTTCTGGACTATGGAGAATCTTGAAAATCCTACAAGAAAATCTTGTTCTGGACTATGGAGTTTGGGACCATAATGAAGTGATCTGGGAATCTGAAACACTGCTCTTAGCTTCCTCACAGATGGAAAAGCGCTTGGGTCATCTTTATGAGGATGAGGTTCCCAAAGCTGTGGTGGGGCCAGAGCTTCACCAGACTTTCTGAGGTGCTCAGAAAGACAGCTTATTGTGGTATGGAGATAAGCGCAGCTCCTGAACTCCCAATAGTTGAACTTTCTTCACTGAAAGATGTTACTTTCAAGAGAAAGTCACCTGACCATATTTTGAAATTGTCTTGAAGGAAATGGAATTTTAGGAAGTGTTTTTTAGGTAACTGAAGTAATGAAGATGCTGAAGAGAACAAAAGAACAACAAGTTTAGGTGTAGGTACCAAATGAAAAGCAAACAGATTTCCCAGTGAAAAAGATGGTGAAGTAGGAAAGCAAGGAAAAAAACCTCCTCCTGCCTACACAGTGAGGAAGCAACTACAGCAAATACAATAAAACCTGAAATCAACCTGAAGACTGTAGAACAGACTATCTACACTGGTGAAAAAGAGAGGACCACATTGAGAAGGGTAAGGAAGCAGAACATGACTGATCAGGACCCAAGCCTTACACCCATCCCAACCCATAAGCAGGAGGGAGAGAAAGTGAGTGGAGGGGGATAAACACTCAGGGATCTGGCATACCTGGCCCTGGAGAGTGGTCTGCCATTGCTGACCAGCAGGCAGAGGGTTGTCCCACCCACAACACATCCCAGCAGAAGCTCCTCACCTCAAACAAAGGGCACACAGGGGTGCACTGTGGGGATCAGCCATTGCTGGCAGACAAGCAGAAAGGCAGGCCCTCCCACAGCCCACCAGCAGCAACTAAAGCTCAGCTGCAAAAGAGAACCAGACACAGGTGAGCAGAGACTACTGAGCTTCTGGGCACCACCGAACACCTACTTCATAAAGCCATTACTTTCAAGATAAGGAGGCACAGCTGCTCTAACACAAAGGAAGAAACACAGAAACACAGACAAAATGAGAATGCAGAAGAACATGTTTCAAGCAAAAGAACAAAAAACAATGTCAGAAAAAGGGATAAATAAAACAGAGATTAGCAATCTTCTTGATAGAAAATTCAATGGCAATAAAAATGCTCACTGAACTGGGGAAAAGAATTGGTGATGTCAGTAAGTACTTCAACAAAGAGATAGAAACTATGTAAAGCCACTCAGTACTGAAGAATGCAATAGCTGAAATGAAAAATACAGTAGATGAAATGAATAACAGACTGCTGGGAGCAGAGGAAAAAATGAATGTGATGGGAGATAGAAAACTTCAGAGTAACTAAGCTGAGGAACAGAGAGAAAAAAGAATCTCTAAAAATGAAAGGATGCTAAGAGAGGTATGTGACAACTTTAAATGAAACAATATTCATACAATATGAGTCCCAGAAGGAGAAGAGAGATACAAAGGAGTATAAAGTCTCTTTGAAGAAATAATACATGAAAACTTCCCCAATCTAGGGATGGAAACAGACATACAGGTTCTGGAACTACAGAATGTCCCTAACAAGATGACCCCTAGGAAGACAACACCAAGATACATGGTAACTAAAATGGTAAAGATTAAAGATAAAGGAAGAATCTTAAAAGCACCAAGACAGAGGCAGACATTTACCTATAAGGGAAACTGAATAAGGCTATCAGCAGATTTCTCAGCAGAAACTTTACAAGCCAGAAGGGAGCAGCAGGAAATATTAAATGTATCAAAATGGAAGAACCTACAACCAAGAGTCTTCTAACACCAAGGTTATCATTCAAAATTGGAGGAGAGATTAAATTTTTCCCAAATAAAGAAAGTTAAAAGAATTCACCATCACTAAACTGGCCTTACAGGATATGTTAAAGAAACTCAGGTAGATGGAAATTTTCTTAAGCCTAAATATTTTTCATCAATGAAAATAAACCTACAGTAAAGGTAGTAGAACAGTTACTAAGTAAGCATGAAGTTTAAAAAAAAAGTAGTAAAATCAACTATACATAAAATCAGTCAAATGATACACAAAAGATCAACATGACATAAAGTGTGAAGGAGGAAGAAGAAGAAGAAAAAATAGTGTTTATAGATTGTGTTCAAAATATAGTAGCCATCAACTTAATACAGACTGTTATATATTTAGGAAACTAAATATGAATCTATAACCAAAAACCTAAAGCCTACAATACATACACAAAATATTCAAGAAAAGAAATACAAGGATAACACTAAAGAAAACAGTCAAATAACAAGAGAACAGTAAGAGAGAGGAAAAAAGGAACAGAAAGGAACTACAAAAACCACAAGAAAACAATTAATAAAATAGCAATAAGTACATTCCTACCAATAATTACCTTAAATGTAAAAGACTAAGTGCACCAACAGAAAGAAATAGGGTGGTAAAATGATAAAGAAGCAAGACTCATCTATATACTGTCTACAAGAGACTGATTTCAAACCTAAAAACATACATAGGCTAAAAGTGAAGAGATGGGAAAAGTTATTTCATGCAAATTAAAGGGAGAGAAAAAAGCAGTGTAACAGTACTTATATCAGATAAAATAGATTTCAAAACAACAAAAGTAACAAGAGACAAAGAAGGACATTACTTAATGAAAAAGGGATCAGTCTAATACAAGGATATAACAATAGTAAATATCTATGCACCCAACATAGGAACACCTAAATATATAAAACAAATAGTAACAGACCTAAAGGGAGGAATATACAGCAACACAATCATATTAGGGAATTTTAACACCCCACTTGTATCAGTGGATAGATCATCAAGACATAAATGAGGAAACAGAGGCACTAAATGCCACATTAGACCAGATGGACTTAAGGATACATACAGAACATTCCACTCAAAAGCAGCAAGATACACACTTTTCTCAGGTACACACAGAACATTCTCCAAAATAGATCACATATTAGGACACAAAAAGAGACTCAATTAATTTAAAAGACTGAAATTGTATCAAGCGTCTTTTCAGACTACAGTGTTATGAAACTAGAAATATGACTACATGAAGGAAAAAAACAATAAAAATAGATGGAGGCTAAACAGCATTCTAAATAATGGAATAATGAACAAATCAAAGAGGAAAGCTAACAATACATAGAGACAAATGAAAACATAAATACAATGATTCAAAATACATGGGATGCAGAAAAAGTGGCTCTAAGAGAGAAGCATACAGCAATCCAGGCCTACCTCAAGACAAGAACAATCCCAAATAAACAGTCTACACTCACAACCAAAGAAACTAGAAAAAGAAGAACAAATAAAGCCTAAAGTTAGGAAAAGGAGGGCATAATAAAGATCAGAACAGGAAAAATAAAATAAAATAGAAAAGAATAAAACAGAAAAATAACAATGAAACCAAGTGCTGGTTCTTTGAGAAGAAAAACCAAAGTAGACAAGCCCCTTGCCAGACATAGCAAAAAAATAAGCAGAGGACACAAATAAACAAAATCAGAAATGAAAAAGGAATAGTTATAGCTGACACCACAGAAATATAAATAATTATAAAATAATTCAATAAAAAATTATATGCCTGTAAATTGGACAACCTAGAAGAAATGGAAAAATTCCTAGAAACCTACACTCACAAGACTGACCCAGGAAAAAAAACAGAAAATCTGAACAGACCAGTTACCAGTAATGGAATTGAATTGGTGATCAAAAAACTCCCCCCCAAAAAAAATTCCAGGACAAGATGGCTTCACAGCTGAATTGTATCAAACATTTACATAAGAGCTAATACCCATTCTTCTTAAAGTATTCCAAAAAGTAGAAGAGGAGGGAATACTTCCAAACTCATTCTATGAGGCCAGCATCACTCTAATACTCAAACAAGACAAAGAAAAAGAAAATTATACACCAAAATCCCTGATGAACATAGATGCAAAAATCCTCAACAAAATATTATTAGCAAACCAAATTAAAAAATTCATCAAAAGGATTATCCATTATGACCAAGTAGGATTTATCACAGGGATGCAAGGATGATACAATATTTGTAAATCAATCAATATGTACCCACATTAACAAAAGGATAAAAATTATATGATTATCTCTATAGATGCTGAAAAAGTATTTGAAAAAATTCAGCAGCCATTCATGAAAAAACTGTCAACAAAATGGGTATAGAGGGAACACATCTTAATTGAATAAAGGGTATATATGACAAAATGGCTATCATCATACTCAACAGTAAAAAGCTGAAAGCTTTTTCTCTAACATCAGGAAAAAGACAAGGATGCCTACTCTCACCACTTTTATTCAGCATAGGACTGGAAGTCCTAGCCACAGCAATCAGACAAGAAAAAGAGATAAAGGGCATCTAGACTGGTAAAGATAAGTAAAACTGTGTCTATTTGCAGATGATATAATACTATATATATAGAAAACCCTAAAGAGTCCACAGAAAAACTATTACAACTAGTAACTGGATTCAGCAAAGTTGCAGGATATATAATCAATATACAGAAATTTGTTGCATTTGTATATACAAACAATGAAGTAGCAAAGAGAAATCAGGGAAATAATTCCAATTATTATGTTTTACAATTGCTTTAAAAAGAATAAAATATTAAGGAATAACCTAACCAAGGATATAAAAGGTCTGTATTGTGAAAACTGTAAGACACTGATGAAAGAAACTGCAAAAGACATAAATAAATGGAAATATATCCCATGCTCATGGATAGGAAGAATTAATATCATCAAATTGGCCATTCTGCCCAAAGCAGTTTACAGATTCAGTGCAATCCCTATCAAACTAGCAATGGCATTATTCAATGAACTTGATCAAATAATCCTAAAATTTATATGGAACCACAAAAGACCCTGAATAGCCAATGCAGTATTGAGAAAGAAGAACAAACCTGGGGGTATCATGCTCCTTGACTTCAAGCAATACTATAAAGCTACAATAATCAAAACAATATGGTACTGACACAGAAACAGACCCATAGATCAATGGAACAGAATAGGAAGCCCAGAAATAAATCCATGCATATATTACCAATGAATATACAACAAAGGAATCAAGAATATACAATGGGGAAAAGACAGTATCTTCAATAAATGGTGTTGGGAAAGCTGGATGGCTATATGTAAGAGAATGAAACTGGATTACTGTCTAATGCCATAAACAAAAGGAAATTCAAAATGGATTAAAGACCTAAATGTAAGGCATGAAACCATAAAACTCTTAGAAAAAACATAGGCAAAAACCTTTTGAACATAAGCATGAATAAATTTTTTCTGAACATATATCCCTGGGCAAGGGAAATAAAAGCAAAAATGAACAAGTGGGACCACATCAAACCAAAAAGCTTCTGTACAGCAAAGGAAACCATCAACAAAATGAAAAGGCATCCCACTGTATGGGAGAATATATTCATAAATGATATATTGGGTAATGGGTTAACATTCAAAGTATATGAACAACACATACAAGTCAACACCAAAAAGCAAGTAATCCAATTAAAAAAATGGGCAGAAGACCTGAATAGATATTTTTCCAAAAAAGACATACAGATGGCTAACAGGCACATGAAAACATGCTCCACAACACTATCAAGGGAAATGCAAATAAAAACCACAATAAGATATCACCTCACACCAGTCAGAATAGCCACTATCCAAAAGATGAGAAATAGCAAGTGTTGATGAGATGTAGAGAAAAAGGGAACCCTCCTACACTGTTGGTGGGAGTGTAAATTGGTGCCACTGTGGAAAGCAGTATGGAGGTTCTTCAAAAACCTAAAAATAGAAATCCCATACAACCCAGTAATTCCACCTCTAGGAATTTATCCAAAGAAAACAAAATCTCTGATTTAAAAAGATACATGCACCCTTATGTTTATTGCCAAATTATTTACAATAACAAAGATATGGAAGTAACCAAAGTGTCCATCAATAGATGAATGAATAAAGAAGAAGTGGTACATATACAGAATGGAATATTATTCAGCTACAATAAAGAAAGAATCTGCCATTTGGGACCATGCGAATGGACTTAGAAGGTATTATGCTCAGTGAAAAAAGCCAGGCAGAGAAAGACAAATACCATATGATTTCACTTACATGTGGAATCTAAAAACAAAATGAAGAAAAGAGCAAAAGACTCCTAGACACTGAGAAGTGACTGGTGGTTACCATGGTAGCAGTGTTGGGGTGCATAGGTAAAATAGATGAAAGGGATGAAGAGGCACAAATCTGAGTCATAATATAAGTTGGTCATAGGGATGGAAGTGGAACATAAAGAATATAGTCATTGACTCTGTAACATCTTTCTATGTTGACAGACAGTAACTACACTAGTTGATGTGAGGATTTAATAATGTAGATAACTGTTGAATGACTATGTTGTATACTTTAAGCCAATAAGATATTGCAGATCAACTATACTTCAATTAAAATATTTTTTAAAAAAGAAGTTTTCAGGTTCCCCTCTAAGATCTAACTTTACTCAAAATTCAGGTATACCATAGTAATTTCTTATTAAATATAAAATAATTATTATATAGAGCCTGAAATTTAAGAAATATGTCAACAACTTTATGAAGCCACCATTAAACATAATTGTCCCTGTACATTTAAGTAATGAGTCAACAAAATTAGTTTTAGAATTGGTTGTTGATATATTAAAATATTCTCTTATGTCCACATAGTATGGATTCACGTTTTTCTGTGACTCCACATTAAAGTGCTCCACTCTACCCATATATGATAATTAAATGCTGACCATACCTTGTTTCAGATAACAACATCTCAAAAACATAATAGCATAGCTAAGAACAGAAGCAGGAAACGTCTTTTTTCTTATCCACACTAGTTTAAAGTGAAATGAACAAAGGGTACAAGAAGAAAAATAAAATACAAACTAGGATTTTGTTGTATATAACATAATCTACTTTCATTAAATGCTAATTAAGAACAGGGAGCAAACTTCTTAAATGAAAATGGCAAATAATAAAAACGTCTTGATTCAGTATTTTCTAATAAAGAACAATGTTGGTGAAGGAGAAGGAAGAAAGCAAATCCTCCAAAAATGAGAAGGGAAAAGACTGAATTGTTTATAGGATAATAAATTATGCACAGTCCTTGGGGTTAAAAGTTAGCAGGAAGGACTTTAAAAGCAATTTTATTGGGAAGTTACACATTATAATGTTAAAGTAGGTATGTGATAGCGGGGACTAAAAAGTGCTTTGAAGGATTATGGAGAGATATTTACTTACTTTCTAATGGTTGCATGAATGGTATTTTGGGCACTGCATTGGGATTTTACCAGTAAACTAGATTTTAACATTGTTTTATCATTCATGGTTGTACCACAGACATTTGAAAAATATTTACTTTCAGTGTAGGCATCTATTGTACTTCTTGAATGAAAGACACAATAGTTATTCTTATATCCATTAAAGAATTCATTAGTCCTAGCTATGGCGTGGCTTCCAGTAAGTAGTAATGTCCTCTAATTAACTGGATGTAATTCCAATATTGATGTGCAAGCTGTCTCCTCAGACCTTACAAAGCTGTATAAACAATACCACATCAATTTAATTTCCATATTAATGATCACTGCCTCCAAAAAAATAGGATCTGAGCTTCTTAAAGAGTCCTTGACATCAGACATTTCTAAGAATCCCCAAAAGGTGTTTCAGAAGTTTGCCCCTGTTCGGGCACCCAAAAGAGCCACTGCGCTGACAGTACTGGTGCCCCCAGCAGTGCGGTCTCTGCCAGGGACCATGATCTCAGCTCCCTCGTGCCCACCACTGACCTTCTAGGTGCCTTCATGGATATATATGCATGCTCAGTCATTCAAAACTAGTGTCCCTCACTCCCATATTTTTATTGACTTCAGACACAGTGGAGACTAAGATGGGAAATAAATTTGAGTGGTAGACACTTGAAATTGAACTCGTCTCTCTCCACAGGGGCTCACTGGGCATGTCCCCTCTTAGATCTAGGTGATTCCTCCTGTCAGTAGAGTCCTAGCCACCCATGCTCCCAGTTTTTCTTTGCCAGACATACCTGAATCTGAGTTAATGAAACCTGGGACTCACTCATGAAATAGTCTAGTGAAAGAAATGGACTGTTAAGCAAGTGATTTAAGTATGTCCTAGGCAAATGCTGTCACAGGGTATATACTAAGTGTAAGAGACCCTAGAGGAGGAAAGGGTCAGCTAATTAAGCCTTATGAAAAAGTAACATTTACTCTTAATTTTGGAGGATTGGGAAAAGGAAACTCTAAGAAGAATGAAATGCTTGCCCCAAACCACAGTGGTGTGAAAGGCTATTTGTTATGCTTGGATTGGAGATGTGATGGAAAAAGAGTATAAAGGGACAAGTCTAGAAGTTCAGAGAAAGTTCATACTGTGGAGGAGTTTATAAGTAAGGAATTGCCCTGCTCATTTGTGAAGTTTTAAGGGAGGTGGCAGGTGGGTGAATTAGTTTATTACAAAAATCCAGGAGGAAAAAATGAAGGCCCAAAAGCAATAGGGAATGGTGGTGGAATGGAGATACCAACCCAAGAATTACAGGAGGAACACAACCTCCAGTTAAACTCCCAATCAGTACTGTATCTCTCTCTCTATTTTTGGATCAGTGTGTATTTCTGGAAAGTCATACATTATAGCAATTTAAAGTCCAAACAAATAGAAGTATAATGTTCGTTTCAACTCAAATGCTAGAAAAGTGTTGGGTCTGAGAAAATAATCCTTAGCTTAGTCTCATGTTTGGCAGTAATATGTAATGCAAAAAGTAACTTTTTCCATATTTTATGTAGATTTCAAAAATTTGTTTCATTGAGACAAATAGACATAATATGCTTTTCATATTGCATTTTGGAGCATTCTCTTAGAAAAGGGAATGAGCATGAGAATTTCAGCAGATTGGCACACTGCCTACTGTCAGTTTGCTTGTGACCTGGGATGGGGGGGGTGGAAGGTGCTGAACACAGAGCACAGACTGGAAGTGATTCCATGAAAGCAGGCCTACCTCCCTGTAGTGTATTCAAAGGAATTAATTTTAGATTATTATTTTGAACTATCTCAAATACATATAGATTATTTCAAATATGACATATGTTGACTAAACACATTTTATTCTGTGATATTCTAGATTTTTCACAGTTTTTTTATATTAATTAGATGTGTATCTTGACTTACCAAGATTGTGGACCTCTTCAGCTTCACCTCTCATTATAATCCCTTTTCTCCCATCTCCTTCCAACCCTTTACCCCGGCCCCATACTCCATAACCTGAACTTTCTCCTCCGTGTGTCTTCCTAGCTGGAGTTTTCTCTGCACAGAATTTTCCTCCTTCACCCCTTTCACACAGCTAGCTCCTACTTGCCCTGCAGGTGTCTGTGAATATCATTCAGTTAAGTCAGTTTCCTCCGAAGCATATTCTGGTGGAGATGTGCTAAGGAAGGGCTGTCAGGAGGGAGGACGGATAGAGCCAGGATAAACACTGTGCAGGAATGGGGTCTACACAGAACTCCAGCCTCCTCCCACCAGGAAGCACAGAAGCACAAACTGCAGCCAGGAGTTGATTCCCCCTTGAGGCAATGATGCTGCTCGTGTGGACGGGCCTGGGGAGGGGGTTTGAGGAGCAGTGGTGGACTCTGAGCCAGGTGGCACTTTGGTGGAGAAGGTGCCAGCTGTGAGCTGTTGACCAACACTTCCAGGAGGTACGGTGTGCTGCAGGTCAAGGGGATGGCTGGGTATGGAGGAACCAGCAGTACCCACGAAATCCCTAACTGCCTAACTTCTAGATGCCTCTTCGATATTCTCCCAAAGCACCTCACTACCCAGCACTTTCCTCAGGCTAATGCAGTTGCCGTAATTCCCAAGAAGGCAGGGATCACTACTATGAACCGTTAACACTGTAATCCAGGGCCCTGCACACAGAAGGCACCAAATAAATATTTGTTAAACATTGTTCAATCGGGAGAAGGCTAAAATCCCATAGTACAAATTCTTAAATAGGCAATTTCTTTTGAAGCAGCTTACATTGTTCAAGATGTCAAGTTGTCTGTATTCATTTGTATGCAGTTAGAAATCATCTGCTTCATCAAAATAGATAAGAGACAGAAAGATTCTTTACTTCCACATTCTTTCAGTAAGAACCCTCTGGACAGGTGTGACTTCTCACCACACTGTGCCACCCATACATTGCTCTTTAGTTTCTACTGAATTAAAAACTTAACAGTTTGTTTAGTTAGTGAAATTTCATGAACCTGAACAATTTGTCATCTGGACTGTTACAAAACTTCTAGAAAGAAAAGCAATCATTTGCAAGTAAAATGAATAGGAAACTGCTAATTAGGCATCCCAAAACAACTATGTGTTTTCCCAGGAATGGCATTAAAATTTTTTTAAAGACAATAATAAAAATAATAATAAAGTTTGTTGGTGAATAGTTCCCAAAAGACACATATTAAAAAGCATGATAAATTATATCCATGTATGCACTAATGCATCAGGGTTGTGTGTGTGTCTTGAGGTTTGCTCTGTTGAATTGGATAGAATCCCAAAGAGAAGCTAACTTGCATCTTGCATGAATAAATTCCTAATTAGCTGCCTGGTCCTGAAGCTTTTATAAGCTAGAAATAGCTTAATCTGAGGATCTGGCCCAGGCAAGGACATTTTGGCCAAATAAAATTTTAAAAACTGTAGAGCCAGAGGATACTGAAAATGTCATGGGCAAACAGATATATATATCCAAATGCTTCACTAAAAATTTTATATATTCAACCTCGTATAGAGGTGATTATTTCATTCTTACATTTCTTTTAAATAACACTATCATTATAAATCATAAATTTCCCTTCTAGATATTTTTTCTGGAGATGCTATACTAAGAACAAGTATGATTGATATTTACCTTGTATATATATTTGCAGTTACTCAGCAGCCTATTATGGTCAGTATTTAGAAATCCCCAAATGCTTATTATGCAAAATTCTATATATTGTATTTTGTATGTCTGTATGAAAGAGCAGTGATATTAAAACACCTCACCTCCAAGCACTGCTGCAGATCCAAATGTGGCTTAAATAATTAATTTCCATAGGTGATATTAAATATCTAAGCAGGATGCGATCAATGCTTTTCTCCCAGAAATATGCAATACTTAAAATTCTGACTGTGTAAAGGCTTCAGCCACCTGATATGCAAAATTCATTATGTACAAGGTGCTCTGTATATCAAAATGGAATGCTATTAGATACCAAGTCAGCTCTAAAATTTCATCCAAACAAGAATCACATCATTTCTACAGTAACATTTATCATACCGTGAAACTTAAACTTCTTTAGGAGAGGCATGGGCTCTTTCCCCTTTCTTTAAAAACTCTAAA
Source organism: Phataginus tricuspis (assembly GCA_029783875.1). Lineage (NCBI taxonomy): Eukaryota > Metazoa > Chordata > Mammalia > Pholidota > Manidae > Phataginus > Phataginus tricuspis. The sequence goes on from JAQQAC010019963.1 coordinate 17,346,871, forward strand.
ATCTTGGAAAAAATAATAATTACTCAGAAAAATAATTGTGATGACCTAAGGCAGTGGTTCTCAACACTTGATTGTGCATTAGAATCAACAGATTCCTGGGGCCCCCACCCCACCCCCACCCACACGTTTCTGATTCAGTAGAGGTCTAGGGTGGGGGCCTTACAATTTGGGCACCAGGACTACACTAAATGGGAAATTTAAAAATACATTTAAAGGGCATACGTTCATCCGTTGTTTCCTTCAGGGTGTGTCACATTGTATTTCTCCTTACCTATGGTTTCCTAAATCTTCTTAAAGATGGGGTCTTTACTCAATATAATTAATATTTATCTTAAATAAATATCATTCTTCTTCACCAATGAGTTGGTGACATAAGAATTTTAAAAAACATTTCTTCCTAATTAATTCAATTAAAGGAAGCAAAATTTTAAGGGAAAGTAGAATGCTTAGATAAAGATAAAAATAAGGTAAACCAATATATAAATTTCAGAAAATAAAAGCAAATGTATAATCAACTGCATATGGGACAGTAACATTCCTGAACGTATGGTTTTGTATAATGAAACTAAGATAAACAGTTATAATTCCATCCAACTGCCAAAGGCCATCACATGCTTTTTCAATATCCGGGATTAACTTAATTTTTTATCATATTACTCTCATGCTTTCTCTATATGAATTTCTGGTGGAAGGATTATACCACCACTCTTGAATTTTGAAATACAGTAAGTTTAAGAAAATAGACTTATTTCTCCAAAGAAGAAATACAGATGGCCAATAGGTACATGAAAGGAAAGCTCCACATTGCTAATCATCAGAGAAATGCAAATTAAAACCACAATGAGATATCACCTCACACCAGTTAGGATGGCCAACATCCAAAAGACAAACGACAACAAATGTTGGCGAGGATGTGGAGAAAGGGGAACCCTCCTATACTGCTGGTGGGAATGTAAATTAGTTCAACCATTGAGGGAAGTAGTATGGAAGTTCCTCAAAAAACTCAAAATAGAAATACCATTTGACCTAGTAATTCCCCACCTAGGAATTTACCCTAAGAATGCAGCAGCACAGTTTGAAAAAGACATATGCACCCCCATGTTTATCGCAGCACTATTTACAATAGCCAAGAAACGGAAGCAACCTAAGTGTCCATCAGTAGATGAATGGATAAAGAAGAGGTGGCACATATACACAATGGAATATTATTCAGCCATTAGAAGAAAATATATCCAGACATTTGCAATAACATGGATGGGGCTAGAGGGTATTATGCTCAGTGAAATAAGCCAGGCAGAGAAAGACAAGTATCAAATGATTTCACTCATCTGCGGAGTATAAGAACAAAGGAAAAAACTGAAGGAACAAAAGAGCAGCAGACTCACAGAACCCAAGAATGGACTAACAGTTACCAAAGGGAAAGGGATTGGGGAGGATGGGTGGGAAGGGAGGGACAAGGGGGAGAAAGGGGCATTATGATTAGCACACGTAATGCAGCAGTGGGGGACACGGGAAAGGCAGTATTTATAGAGAAACAAGTAATGATTCTATAGCATCTTATTATGCTGATGGACAGTGATTGTAGTGGGGTATGTGGGGGGGACTTGATAATAGGGGGTCTAATAACCATAATGTTGTTCAAGTGATTGTATATTAATGATACAAAAATAAAAGTAAAAAATAAAAAATAAAAATTCTGGCTAACAACAAAAAAAAGAAAATAGACTTACTTGCTGTGATATGGAATTACAGGAACTGTAATAAAATAAACAAGCAGGCAAGAAAAATCCCTTACTACCAAGGAGGAAGTGCTCTCCTTAGCTCTATATTCACCCTAATCTTAGTGCATTCAAGATGCTATAAAAGAAATACCACAGACTTGGTGGCTTATAAATAACAAAGATTAATATCTCACAGTTCTGGAGCGTGGGAAATCCAAGGACCAGGTGCCAGTAGATTCAGTGGATGGTGAGAGCTCGAGTCCTGGTTCATGGATGGTCATATTTTCACTGCATCCTCATATGGGGGAAGGATGAGGAATCTCTATGGGTCACTTTTATAAAGCAACTAATCCCACTCTTGTGGGCAGAGCCTAACCACCTCCCAAAGGCTCCACCTTCTAATGCCAACTCTTGAAAGCTTAGGTCTCAACATACGCATTTGGGGGAGACAGATACAAACATTCAGTCACCCTATCCAGGGTGTGGGACATGAGAACCAGGCTGTGTCTGCGTTCTCCTCACTGGGCTGGGGGAGCAGTGCACGGGCAGTCCTGGCCAGTCCCTGAACGCTCGCTCTCTGATCTCCACAGCGCTGGTTTGACATTCAGGGCAGCAGCTACCATTTTCGGTTTTATGCAATTCATTTCTCAAATAATTCTAAACTTTACAATGAAAAATATATTTACGAAGCTTCTTTTTGCTTTTATTTGATAATTGGCTTGTATTTTATTTGAAATGCATGGCTTTTTAAGATATTGTTCCTAAGCAAAATGTCTTTCCAGAGATAAGAAAGATAATTTTTTAATATTAAGTTCACATTTTTTTCCTTTTAATTTTTTTTTGGAAAAGGACTGAAAGCACATGGTAAATAAATTATAGAAGCACAAAGAATTAGAAGCAATCATATGATTGAAAATATCCTCCATCCCTCTTCTTCCGTTGCTATTTCCATATCACTACCTATATGGCTGGTTGCCTCTTTCTTCTTAAAAATGTAAATTATATTCTATCTTTTGAATGTATCATAACATTAATTACTTCCCTATTAACAGGCATTTTGACTGTCCCTATTTCATGCTACCATAAACTATGTGCAATGCATGCTATTTTGTTTATAGATGTTAGTGCATCTGAGGAGAATGCCTACATGAGAAACAGTTGATTTAAAGGTTATGCGCTTTGAAATATTGATATATGTTGATCAATTGCCCTTCAAAGACATAGAAATAATTGCTTCTCCTATTGGAGTATGGAAATACTTTTTTCTCTACACCTTGGTGAATGTCATGAATTATCAGTTTTGATTATCTTCATCAGTAAATTAAGTGAAAAAAATAATTTGAAAAATTTAAGTTGCATGTATTGAATTTAATTTGTGTTGGAAATTCTTTCATTTGCATGGCTGAGGGTATTTTTTTATATGTTCAAAAGCTCCTGATAAGGTTCTGTGATCTATCTACTTATGTACTTGGCCCACTTTTCTATTAGATTTTTAGGGGTTTTCTAATTCACTTGAGGAAACACTTGATTTAGAAGGGAAAAGTCCCCCTGTAAAATAATGTTGTGCATATTTTATGTGTGGTTATGTACTTGTAGTTTCCTTATGGTATGTATTATTCTGCAAAGACTTAAATTTCCAGGTAACACAAATGTGACAGATTTTCATTCACAGTGGATAACTTTTTATTCTTTAGAGGTACATGTCCTATTTTTTTCCCCCTTTTTCATTCTCTCACTCTAACATACCACACACAGACTGGTCAATATGAAACAGTAAGAATCTGTTTGCTTTTTTCTCAACTTTATATTCAAAATTATTCTGCATGAAACATCCAGATCATATTAGTCTTTGCTTGATACCTCTGCTGACTTCTCAAAACACCTAGAGTGAAATCCAAAGTTCTACCCTGGCCTAGGTGTCCGACACTTGCCCCATCTCCCATCTGATTCAACAATACTCCCACATCCCCCCCATCACTCCACTAATCTCTACTTGGGAAAACCAGATCTTCCTTATTTTCAGCTTAAACATGATTTCTGCAGAGAGGGTTTCTCTGGAGACTTAATGTAACACAGCCTCCGCCACTATCTCATCCTAGAACAACTCCATGACAGCACAAACTTGTTGTTTCATTTTTCCCCAAGAACACAACTTGTGATGGTTAATTTTATGTGTCAACTTGGCTAGGATATGGTCCCCAGTAGTCTCTTCTGATGCTAAATTGATGTTGCTGTGAAGGTGTTTTTGAGAGGTGATTAACATTTAAAACACAGATTTTAAGTAAAGCAGATTTTCTGTACCATGCATTGGGGCCTCATCTCATCAGTTGAAGGCCTTAAGAGGAAAGACTAAGGTCTCCAAAGAGGAAGGAATTCTGCCTCCAGACTGCCTTAGGACTGAAGACTGCCATCCTGACACCTGCTGTAATTGCCATCCTGACACCTGCTGTAATTGCCAGCCTGCCAGCCTGCCCTGCAGAGCCCACAGAGACTTGCCAGGTCCACAGCTGCATAAGCCTAGTCCTTAGTAGCTCTGTCTAGATAGACACACAGATAGATAATGATAGAGAGGCAGATATTATTGACGCCATTGGTTTTGTTTCTCTGGAGAACCCTAACAAATGCATCTGATACATTGCCACATGCCCAGCACATAAAAACGCCCACGGCAAGTTTCGTGTCTGTAACTGTGGCTCTTTCTACCCCACAGAGCATCACTGCTCACCTCTGAAGAAACGTTTCTTCTGACTTCAAATTTGATGGCAATAATTCAACTCCAAAGCAAAAGCATACTGGGCTATACTCCATATATTTAAATATTCCACGCTCGCTGAAAGAAGATATTAATTTTGTTTGATACAAAATAATTTAAATACATTACTCAAACATACTGTTTATTTATGATCTAATATATGTAAAAATGCCTAGATTCTGCCAGAATAACCCAAAAGGGCCAAATTTCACTCATATCTGTAATTGTCATTTCACATTTAATTTATATAAAATTGACATGAAAATGTTTACCTCCTTGCATCATATGTTAATGCTCACTGACTAGCAAAGAGCCCTCAGTCTCTCAGGAAAAGGAGGCTGTCTTGTTGTCCGAACTGCACAGGATGGGGCAAAGAAATGTGCAGCTCTGTTCCAACTCAGGTATAGTTTGGCTGATACTGAAGGAGGGGGCTCAAGCGTTATATTCTTAAAATGGAAAGACCATTTTTCTGATTACACTAGTATAGACATGTTATTAAAAACTAAATTACTATTTAAAAGTGTACAGAGGGCAAAAGTTTCTTATTTGCATTTCCCTCTCTCCTAACCATTGTTTAGAGTTTTGAACCACATAGGATGACTTCCAGGCTACTTTCTAAACTTGAGGTACATTTTCTTCATGATTCTAAGGTTCAAGACTTCAAGACTCCTGGGTTTCTTTTTCAATCCCTCAAAGATTTATAACATGAATTCTTTGTGGCTGTCATTATAAACTGATTAAATATAGAACTTTGAAAGTGAATTATAACAAGTACTGAAAATAATAAGAATTTGTATTCATCTATCTCCCCAGGAAAGCAAACAAAAATTAAAACACTTCCTCATTTCCATACAGTCTTGAGAATATGAAGTCTTCAGAACAATGAAATATTATATTAATCATGCAAGGCAGAACATAAAGGTCACTATACTTCCAATGTTGCATTCATTAATGTGCAAGTCATTTCAAATCAGGTTTTGGAAACCCATTTCAATAGTACCTACCAACATTTATTCATTTGTTCTGAAGAAGGCATCGGAAAATATGGATTTGGATGGTTGGACAATAAAATGCGCTAATAACTGGTGAGCTGTTTTTATAAAATAAATGAGTCCATACTAGAGTCTATTTGAAGAAGAAAGCATTATGAATGAGTGATTGTTCTCTTTCATCTCTCCTCTAGCATTTTATTTTAAAATATAATAGATTATACACTGATGGATTACCTGCTATGATATGGAAATACAGGAACTTGACTAAGAAAAAAATACGTGCCATCTTTATATTTTAGCAAACTGACACCTATTTTGCTTTAAAGGGAATAGTTTTTCACACATAAGCTCAGTATGAAAATGAAGGGTAAATAAGGAACGGCTTGGGCTAAAGTAAGAAATGGCATCCTGGAACGGCTGAAGACTGCTGCTGTTTTACAATAACAAAATCTGGAAGTCACAAGTCTGTGGAACTGTGATGAAATCTGTGCCCCCAAAGAGATAACAACTTCTGTGCCAAACAGATGGGAAAAGGTCCTTTAGGTTTTCACTTCATTGAACTTTTATCTCAAGACTTTTTTTTTTTTTTTTTTTGGAATATTCCCCTCGGAGGAAGCCAGTGGCAGGTTAAAAATTGTCTCCACGTACTGTGTCAGTCTGGGAAGAACAGTAGTTAGACACACAGTGATGGCTGATGTTCAACCCCATTTTGTTCAAGGGAATCTGTTTACAATACTTATTTCCTTTGGGAATTCAATGGATGGAGAGAAATGACTAGAAGTGTAGTAGCCTTAAAACTCTCATGTCACTAAAATAATCTATTATGTAACGTACTGAAATTTAGCACAGCTTCAGAGGTTTATTTCCAATCAACAGGTAGTTCAATATGATCAACTGAAAGACGCAGTCACCAGTGATCAACTATTTCCAAACTACTGCTGGGGGGTGAAATCTCTTTCTTTTATTTCTATAGTGCTTTCTCTTTGTATCTTAACTTTTAGTTCTCCCTTCAGAAACCTGATGTGTTACATGGGTACAAGACAGACAATAATTCTCCGCAGCTGGAATATTGGATAAACCATCTATTATATATTTTATAATTATAATTTCTCTAGACTTCAATGAAGTAATCAATAAAATATTAATAAGGGACTAGCTCCCACTCCTAAACCAAAATCCCCAATATTAATCATATTGAAGCATAAAAAAATTTTCACAAATATCTGTTTTACAAATGGAAGTCTTCTGATCCATGATAGAATCCATCAGATGAAGAGAGAAGCACAATACAATAGGGTTGCATTCTCACTGAAGTAAATGAATAAACATTGTTTAAGAACATATAGCAGTTGTTGAATATTTACTATATGATACTTAGAATCCTAAACTGTTTATCTGAATAACATTTAATTCTCAAATATGAGGTAAGTGTTATTTTTAGCCACATTTTAAAGATAAGGAAACAGACAATTAGAGGCTGATGAATGTGCCTGACTTCACACTGCTGCTAGTAAGTGGCCCATCTTATACTGAGTGCCTTGGTAGCCTGGCTCCTGAGCCTATGTTCCTATTCTGAGTTTCAATGGCTTCTTGAATGAAGGGCTGAACTGTAATGAACAAGGGAAGGATTAATACTAAGTAGTCAGGACACGCCCATGAAGCTCCAATAAAGAGAGTTAAGGAGAAAAGATCATCTGAAAGGTTACACACAAATAGAAATAATGCAGTTAATAGGCCACCAAGAAGGCATTTGTTCCCACTCTACCTCTTGCTTGAAAGTCTGTGCATTAAAATGCCAACCACCCTTAAAGATTCTTCAAACTATTCACACTTGTAATTATTTGATCAGTGATAATCTCCTCTATATCCTTACCTAATGAGAGATGGTTCATATCTTTCGTCCATCAGTATATCCCCAATGTCTAGAAGAGTGTATGTGACAGGACACTTGACAACATATGTTTTTTTATTTTGTCTTATTATATTTTCTATTTATTTTGTTTTATTATAGAATTTTCAAATATATACAAATACACAGTAAACACACCTGTATCCATAATACACTTTCAGTGATTATCTACATAGAAAATTTTGTCTCTTATATAATATGAGCCTCTTCCCCATGCACTGAATTATTTTAAAGCAAATCCCCAGACATCATCTCATCTAATCCATTAATCTTCCAGAGAAATTATTTTAAATGAATGAATGGAGATTCATATCACATATTCTTTTATTAAGCACTTTTCTAATCCCCTCAATCCAATAAGGTTCTCACCTTATGTGAAAGCCTGTGGGATTTTTTGTGTCTCTCTTATTTCAGTGTATGTTTTTTGTGTACATATTGTCATGTTCTCTACCTGTTTTTAGATTCTAGGTCCCTCAGAGGTGAGAAGAGTGCCTTAATTACCTTTGTATCCCATTCAAGGTCTATTGTGGTATCTTGAACATGGAATCTACTTTTCTGTCTTCTACTCACCACTTCCAAAACCATGTGAAAGGATGCTAAAGGAGCTCTCTTTCTGTTTGCATTTCAGATGGGAACAAAACAATAGGCGACATTCCAAACTGAAGTGCTAAATGTGACAAGCAGATGGCTAAACACTGTTTTGAGTCCCTCATGTTGACATCTGCCTTAATTGTATAAAAGGATAAAGGCCAAAGAGGGCAAAAGAGAGAACTTCTTTGAAGACACATCTTAGATTGCTATGGCATTCCTCCATTTACCCATCCTAAGTGCAAGAGACTTTGACGCATCCTTGGAGTTTGAAAGAGTAAAAAGACCAGCAAGTGATACACACATTAAGAAATGTAAGGCAGCCTGTGCTTTCATGGAAGTAGCTTACCCAGAGGCAGAGTGAAAAGCAGCGGCTGCCCTGGGTATAGGCTGTACTTTACCACAACTGGGAGAAAGAAGCAAAGTTTCTGTGGTCTACACTGCACCACGTGGGAGAAAAGGACCCCAACCAGAAGATCTCAGCAGAAAGAAGCCAAAGTTGCCATCAGGTGGAGAAGAAGGGTAGGGAGGCATTGCCTTGAACACACAAAAGCCCTAGGACAACAGCTCTTCCTTCATGCCTGCCAAACTAGGAAGCATTAATGAGATATAAAAGTATCAGTCAAAATGAGCTTTCCTTTCTCTTAGCCTTCTCTCTCCCTTTACTCCATCATCCCTCCACCTCCAAACACGAGGGAGTCATGAGATGAGAACCACTGGCTGAAGGACAAGACCTCAAGGTCAGCACATGGACCTGAAGTTGATCACCCCCCACCATTACGGGCACCTCTGAGCTGGAAGCAGTGCTGAACTGGGGTGTAATGAGCTCTTCAAGGGAAGGTCACAGTTTTGATTATTAAGTTGGACTAGACCTTTTTATTACCGAATTTAGACTTTTTATAGGACTGAATTACTTAAGGTAGACTGTTTAGGGAACTAATGACAATAAAAGACCCTTCAAAGCAACCTAAGTGTCCATCAGTAGATGAATGGATAAAGAAGAGGTGGTACATATACACAATGGAATACTATTCAGCCCTAAGAAGTAAACAAATCCTACCATTTGCAACAACATGGATGGAGCTAGAGGGTATTATGCTCAGTGAAATAAGCCAGGCAGAGAAAGACAAGTGCCAAATGATTTCCCTCATTTGTGGAGTATAACAATGAAGCAAAACTGAAGGAACAAAACAGCAGCAGACTCACAGACTCCAAGAAGGGACTAGTGGTTACCAAAGGGGAGGGGTGGAGAGGGAGGGAGAAGAGGATTAAGGGGCATCATGATTGGCACACGTGGTGTGGGGGGTCACCGGGAAAACAGTGAAGCACAGAGAAGGCAAATAGTGAATCTGTGGCATCTTACTACACTGATGGACAGTGACTGTATTGGGGTATGTATGGGTGGGGACTGGATAATATGGGTGAACATAGTAACCACATTGTTTTTCATGTGAAACATTCATAAAAGTATATATCAATAATACCTTAATAAAAAATAAAAATAAAATAGTAATAAAAATTAAAAAATAAAAGATCCTTCAGACACTCATAGTGACCAAAAAGTTCTGAGACTTGGCCATGATCTCATTCTAATAATGAGGTAAAAGCAGCCATCGGAGTGGGTTTAATGAGACAGTTTCTACTTTCTTTCACCTCTGAGTCCAACTTCTTGAATGTGATGATCACATGATTAACAGGAGACAACTGATTACTAAGCCTGTGAGCCAGCGAGAAAGATTTAGAAGAAATTTCTCAGTTCAGAAAATGAGATGCCATCCAATTATTGCCAAATTAATAGAGCATTTTTAGAAAAGAAGAAAATGTGTATATTGGCCTGAGAAGGATGGATACTTTCCTAGGCTTTAACACTAATCATAAATATCAGCTTTGGAGCAAATCTGAGAAAATGCGCTTCCCCTTGCTACCATCTACAATGTAATTTTCCATAGAATCAACCTATAGGACAACTACTTCAGACACTACCATTTAAATAAAACTTTTCTGCCAAGCAAGTGTACTGGAGGAAAGCAGAAAGAGACAGTACACAGCTGAGAACTCTACAAATTTTATGTTCATTCCAAGCCTGATACATCAGCCAGAACTGTACTTGTCCCATTGGATCTCAGATGTATATTCTACATTCTGATGAATTTGACAGTCCCTTGTAACATATCAAAAACCACACTTTTTCTTTCTGTCACAAAGAGCAGAGGTGTTTCCAGTTATCTCTTATTGACATCATCAACTCAGATTATCGACCTTGGGCAGGCCTTGGCACCTTTATCTACCACCAACCCAGGTTCCTTAGCTGTGATAAAGACATTCACACTTAATACGTCTTGCACCCAGAACACATGAGCTTCTTAGATTTCTTTAAACTTCAGTCTCACAAAAACATCTACAGAAGAGCATGCAGTCACATCCCAAATTCCCAAATCTCTTAGTTCTCAGTAACACTTACAAAAATTCCTTTTCCTCTGAGTCCTGTTATCTCTAAAAATTTTCTGATAGCTGTTCAATGTTATTATTCATTCTTAGCCTCTCAGATAATACAGGAGCTCTGTTATGAAGACATTGCAGCAGATAAAAAGAAAAGAAAAAGCATGGCGTATAAGTATAAGAAGTGTTACAGGTGTAATGGTGGATTTAGAGGTTACATTAGAACACAAATAAGGGGATTTATTTCACTAGGACTCAAGGTAAAAGCGAAAGTTTGGCAAAGCTGTTGCATGGAGAAAATGATTTAGTTGAAAATTATTCCATTAGTCGTGGGAATTTCAAGGTCCATGGTAGATTGCTGTGATGGGGTCAGAGTGGGGACTTTCCTAATCACACCTTTAAGCAACCTGCAATTCTGAACCAAACAAGATAAGCCATAGGTATGACAACAATGATGATTATTATGAAGTACAGTTCAATGACCTTAGAAACCTGATTGAATATGTAGAAACAGCAATAAATAGAAAACATCCTGGTGTTTAGTTCTTGAATACCATACTGCCTTTGCACAAGCAACACAGGAAAACAAACTACATATTACATTAATGACATTCAGAACAATCCTGACACCTGATGACTGTTTTTAAAATGTAGTCTACAACATCTGCAAACTAGGCTAGGTGTTAAAAAAAGATAAATGAAATATAATTGAATGCAACAAGGTCAAGAAGAAAAAGAGAGACTGAATATTAAGTAGCTTTCCAGATAGACGACGTGTAAAAAGGAAAAAAAATTGAGGCCTAAAAAAACTATGGCCAGGAAAAAATGTCATTGTCTGGATGGAAAATAAAAACCTGATAAGGGATAACTATAAAATCTCAGAGATTTCTAAGGTTTTATACTTTTATTTGATTTTTAAAAATTCAATTATAATATGTTGAGAAGGGGTTACCTTACCCTAAGACTGAAAAAAACAGATTATGAAAGAAATATTAAGGAGCATTAACTAAATCAAGACAAATCATGTGAATTATGAATTTTACTCAAATACTAAGCTATTGGCCAGTTGAAGAGTCACTGTGGAGGTCATACATTTCTGGAGATTGTGGGAAAGTTACTGGATTATCCGTCTGTTAATCAGAAGGGAAAAGGGAGCCATGGAAAATAAGTAGCTGTCACCTGAACATCAATACTCAGAAAGATGAGCGCAAAGCATCTATCAGTTTGCAGTCACAGAAGACGGAGGAAAGAGTCCTGAGAACAGAGGAACTGACATGCCTTTCAGAGAATAATTTTGCTTCATGATGAAACACAGAAGTGGTAGATAAGAGAGACTAAGAAATGGAGACTACTCAGATTTCAGTCATACATTTTCATCTTAAATCAGCAGTTATCTGATTGTTGACCTCAATGTTGCAGTAGAGTATACGGTAGGCATGCAGTCTCTAAAATCATTTGAATTAAAATAGATTTTGTTATGAGAATTCAAAATCTTACATACTACAGATATTTGAGATAGTTTCATCTACAATCACAAAGGAATTAAACCTCTTTTGATGAGTATGAAGGTTCATTTTTATGGGACTGTCACAATATTGAAATAATCTGTACGGTTCTCCTATTCTTTGAGGTAGCATGTCTATGCACATAAATAATCTCATCAATCATCTCCTGAAAAATGCCTTCAGGAGAAGAAATCTTGCCAAAATAATCACTTTGCTCTTATAATGAATGATAGACTCAATTCTGCCATCAATTTATTGTATTGATGTGTTTGGCATAATTCCTCTAGAATAAACTTGATGAGTATTATAACCCACTACAAAAAATGAAAAACCTCTATCATCCCCAAATGTGGTATACATTGATGTGATATTCATTTCCTCAAAATTCAGTGGCATTATTTATCTCAACTAACTGCTGGTTTCTGAAATGAATATCTTAATGCTTTCACACACTGATCTCTGTTATATTTCTTTTTCAGGAAGAAAGTAGCTAATATTTTGAAATTTTAACATTTGTCAGGACTTGACTTTATATTGACGCCCTCTTAGAGAAATTCAGTAGTTCAGTATTGAAACATATCCATTAATGCTTTGACAAAACTATACCAAAAAGTACTATGAAAATTCCAATGGCTAGAAATTAAATGCAAAAATAGCACTTTTATATAAAGAAAAAATTATAAAAAGAAAATAATAATGACTCATAATTCAACATCACTACATTTTCATCAAACATAAATAAATAAAAACAATGCAAATAAAAAACAAAAGCTCCCTTGTACTTCTTAAGTATATTATCAGTCTTTGTGTAACTCTCCAGAAATATTCTATGCAGAAACAATATCAGTATTTTTATTTATTCAAATCTGCTGGTGAAATATGTGGCATCCTATTTCTAACAAATTCTACTTAATAATTATTTGAAATACTCCATATTAGCAAGTAAAAATGAGCATAATTTTTGGCTGCCACATAACATTTCATGGTGAATATACCATAATCAACCACCTGATACGATGGATATTTAGGTTTTAACTTTGACTTTGCAATTAAAAAAAAAAATCCTGTTCTAAATTTGTATCAAGAAATGGCTGAGCCATGAATGAAATTACAATTTCAATTACATTTTTTAAAGTCAAAGTACACATGAGAGTTTTCTCAAGATCAAATAGAAATGAGATATCACTCAGTCAGCTTAGTTTGGAGCATGAGAGAATAAAGCTTTAGGAGAATTAAATGAGATAATGCTCACAAAACCTTGGCTGACATTTAAGGACTAAAAATGTTTGTTTTGGAAGGAGCCTAAACGTGGTGGGAGGAGCCAGTGTGTGAGGCTGTCTCCGGTCTGGCAAGCAAAGGGAAGTGGGTGTAGGCCAGTGACCCATGAAATAGGGATGAGAGAGGAAGCTGTTCACAGGAGAGCAGAGTCACACAGGGCACTGAGAAGTGGCAGACAGACGGGAGGAAGAGGGGATACAGGAAAGGGGAGACAGCAGCTGGAAGCAGAGGAGAATAAGGAGAATCACTCCCTTTTCTTATCAGAAATGTAGACCAATTCCATAAAGAATTCTTGCTAAAGATGAGCTTTCATTGTTCACAGACCATAAATGAGGTCTTAAAAATATGGTACATAGAAAAAAACATGTTCATTGAGTTGAAAATACTATCTCTCTAAAAATGTTCCCAAATCACTGATTTCTCCAACAGTATCTCCTATCATATAAACCCCAGACCAAATAATCAAGAGAGGAGTAGGACAAATTGAAATTAAAGTGCTTGCAGCTCTAGAATTAAAAGATACAATATAATGTAATGTAATATAGTAAAGTATTTATATATATACTACACCATTCATTAGTGACTATGAGATTATCATTAAGCCCTGTAGAAAAGTCATTACTACACAAATAGTTCAATTCCAGTTTGAACAATGTGAAGAGAGGAAGTATAAGTTAAAGTAGAATTTCATTACTAGATCTAAGCAGCAGAAATTTTATTGATGTAAATACTATAAAGACTCAGAGTACTACGCATGCTATCTTTGCTCTCAGTAAAGGCAAGAAAGATATATTCAGAAGATACATTCCAATATCCAAGACACATAATGAAAAAAGAGCACTAGCCATGCCAGCCAAATACTTTATTTAAATTTAATTATAGTTCCTGTCTTCGATATTTTTTTTCTGTGAAATCTAAGAATCTCTATGAGATGTCCTGATATGAACTATATAATAATCATTTAATATATCAGGAATATAACTGATAATGAATTTAACTAAAATGAATATGATCATTCAGAAATATATAAACAGATTTATTATATACCTTTGTACTAAAGTTAATTACAGTGTATGTTTATCATAGTAAATTTAATTTTCTAACTGGCATTTTAAATGAACTCATCACTCTTGTGGTAACTAAACCACCAATCTTCATATGGAGCAGGCGTGTTTGTAAATAAGAAAGCTTAACACCCTATATTTCTTTTTTGAAGATCACTCAAAATAAAATACACGAAAACATTGCAATCCAAAGGCAATACAAGCCTATATTCTATAATAATAACCAGCATTAGGAAAATCAAAGGACTAACTAATTCCCAGCCAATTATACTGACCACTGTTACATATCACACAGAGAGAATTCAGGACAGTCTCAGGCTCAGGAGATTACTTGAGAGTACAATCAGTTACAGAAAGCAAAGGAAAATGAACTGTCAAAGAAATTGTAGACGGTGAAGAAAAAAGGTAAAAAATTACACTCCCGAGCCTGAGAACAGCTGACAACATACAAGTAAACAATGCCTCCAACAGACATAAAAGCATCCCATTCTTATAAACACGGATACACACTCAAAGGAACAATTGTAGATGGACATATTAACATTCCTGAGACAAAATATCCACGTATCAGTGAACCTCTGCATAGGTTTTCACGTTGCACTGAGTTTTCTTACCTTTTGCTACTCATAAAATTAAACTAAAAAAATAAAATATTTGATAAACAAGACAGAATGAATAGAAGTTAAGTAGTAGTTGAAAAAGTGGGATCATTGGGTAAGTCACAGATAGGCAGAAAAGAAGATAAAACTTTTAAAACACCATAAAATGCTATTATCATATTACTAAAATGTCAAAATGATCACATTTATTTTTAACAAACTAAAGAGGAATTAATGTATACTCTAACCTGTGTGGCAAAGTTAAACTGATGTAATTCATTCAAGATCTGGCTAAAGAAATCAAGGGTGAAAATAACCATTATATTTTCACACACCACTACACATAAAATACCTTTTTACTATATCTTCTCCATTCCAGCAGGGCCCATCAGCAGCGGCTAATTCATTAACACAAATCTGATCAGCCAGGCCTCCATAGAATGTCCTGTACAGTCGAAGACTGTTGATAAATTCTCTGAATGGAAAAAAAAAAAAGAAAACAATTAAAACCAAAAATCCATGATAAATGCTAATATAAATAACATAGTTTGTTATGTATAATGTTTAGAATGCAATTTAAAAAATTATCTCTACTTATTTTCATATATTTTCAATACTTTTACAATCAAGAAAAAAATCTACATGTTTAAAGAAAACAACACTACTATTAGAATTTATTCTCTTGAATACAAGTTTTTGCTGGGTATGAATTTATATAAATCCATGTCCAAGAAGTTGTGAATAGTGTACACACTCACCGACATACATGCACTACTTTATTTAGCTTTCCTAAAGCCCTACCTAGCTACTAGCATCTCAACTGCTAGTTAGTGATACTAGTTACTTTTCCATATGGAAATGTCAGAGGCTTGTAACGAGCTAATTGATTGCTTACTGATGAAAAGTTTAGTAGGAGATGGGTAATTTTCCTATCTGAATCTTCTCTTTGGTGTCTAAGAGCATATATCTTTTCTAACTATAAAAAACCCCAGATACATAACATATTTCAGAAGTATGAAAATAAGAGTTATTGGAAGGAATAATATTTAATATATTAACTAAGCATTTTTCCTCTCATACTATTTTTCCTTCCCCTACCAATTATGGAAAGGGAAAACTCAAAAAAAAAGTAGTTTGCTTTTAAATAAGAAAGCCAAGGCTTTTAAGTTTCAAAACCAAGACTTTGAAGTCCCAAGAATTATTTTAGCATTTCAAAAGACCAAGTCCTAAAGTTCT
Source organism: Phataginus tricuspis (assembly GCA_029783875.1). Taxonomy (NCBI): domain Eukaryota; kingdom Metazoa; phylum Chordata; class Mammalia; order Pholidota; family Manidae; genus Phataginus; species Phataginus tricuspis. Next base: position 17,362,954 of record JAQQAC010019963.1, read on the forward strand.
TTTTTTTTTTTTTTTTTTTTTGCATAAAGAAACATTTTGGGAAAGGAAAGGGAAAGCCACTATCCTGATACAGAGGAAATGCCCTCTGGATTAGAAGGCAGGGACAAGAGAAAGAAATATTGAAATATTAGAAGGAAAGCAAACTTCAGACATTCATGGGATGAGTAGTTAAAAATGTAGCAATTATTAAACTGCATCCCCCCACTGATAATTTCATCAAAAATGAGATGAAAGTAGAGGCGTAACTTTAAATTACAGCTGGAATAATCAATTTTTAACAAAATTAAATCAACACTGGTGATCAACTGTATTAATTTTATAATTCTTTTACTGGTTTTCAAAGAACTGTTTGGGGAAACTGCTGGAGCCATAAATAACCACTAATCTGGAAGAAGGATAAATGTAATTTTCAAATATGTAACATGTGAAACCACAGAGATGATCAGAAATTCCCATGGCAAGTGTTTGGTGAGTAATCAAATTTTTAGCAAAACTGACCAGACAAGTGATGACAAAATGGCCACAAGAAGCCTAAACTTGACTCACCTCTAATTTATGCTCATTAAAAAAAGTCTGCTTTATTTTCATGATAGCACAATAAGTCCTTATTTACACTTTAAGTCAGTTTCCTCTACTAGAAAGTAAGTCCATCCATGATGGTTATATCCCTACTAACTGGAATGTACAAACAAAAATCAATTCTCATGTTGCAGCTACTAAAACGTTAATTGATAAAGCCAATGTATTCTTTCCTGGAGATGTAGGGTTTAATGAACAGAAACTATGACCCCTGTCCCAAGTTCTATTCACTACAAATAACCACCTGTTTGGAATCAAAGAGTCTTCTAGAAATGAAGAGGCCTTGCACAAAAGGCTAGAACACCGAAACCTCCAAATTGATGGTGTAAACCTAGTGCAATCTTGGTGAAGGGCACCCTGTTTCATCTCTCCATTTACAGCTAACAGATGATACTGGGGAAAGCTTTGTTTTTCTTTTCTAGTCTAGTCCCCTTTCCCTGTGCTACTGCCATTAACTCAACCCCTTTTTATCTCTCTGGAATCATTACACTGCAATGACATACCTCCAATCTCATCATCAATCACCTTCCATCCTCCAGGAGAGTCACCTCTTAAAATTCAAATCTGATATTCCACAGACATGCCATTCACTAACTTAAAACTATCAATGGTTCCATGAGGGTATGTGTTCACGAGCTTGTTCCCAAATATCCCAATGCTCTACCTTCTGGGTACAAAACCACTCTGAGGTTAGCATTGTTATGTGACTTGCCCTGGGTTCTAGTAAATTATGCAGAAGTGAAGTATGCTCCTCCAAGTTTAAGCTTTAAGGACCAGTGTGGCTTTGCTGGCCTCTGTTTCCTTTTCGTCGGATGACAGGCAGTGTTTCACCTGGGGGCTGCTCTGTCACTCTGAGGCCTGAAGCCAGGGCAACTTCAGCAGTGTCCCCCTCGTCGGAAATGGGCATAGGCTATAAACAAAAGAACAGGTTTTTGTCCTCAACCAGTGACAGCTTGTGGTTGTTTGCTACATCATAAGTTAGTCTTTCTTTCTTACGGATACGAAGATAGGAAAAGGAAATGAATAATCAATGGATCACAGATTCTGGAAAGAAAAGGAAGGACTACTGAAAACAGAGTGGTTAGCTTTGGAGCAAAGTCTTTGAGGGGAGAGCCTACCTGGGAATTCTGTATTCTCTGTTGGGCTGTTTTTAGGTCACAAGAACTAAGAGTAGTGTTCCAAAAAGGAGTTGCATGGAAGGGCCAGGGAATCTACACTGGATATAGAAAATAAATAACTGAATTGGTGGTAAATGAATTGGTTAAAGCACTAGTAGCCGTAGCGAGGTCAGGTTTTATCTACTGTCACAGAGCCAATTCATGTTGGTTCTACTATAAGAATTCCTACTTCAGTTCCCAGCTCAATGCTCTGCATGCCACACGCCATGCCTCCTTTTCTAGACTTAATGAAATGTCTCAATGAATAAAATACTGTACTCTTTGGATGGTGCAATATTTAAGTTGCTGCAAGGGTGACTATAGCCATACAATTATTTTTCTACAGTCATGAGAATATATTTTCAGTTAAAATTAGAAGCCTAATATATGCAAGGAAATGTTAAAGAGTCCCAGCTAATTATCCTTGAGGGGCTCTGTTACATGATTTGGTTGCTTCTCTTGGTCTTAAGACATCTCTAGAATACAGAAATCAAATATAATTATTAAGAGTAACAGCTTGAAAATGTTTTTTTCAAAAACAGGAAAACATTGTCAGAATATTTATTCAAAGCCGGTATGTCAGAGTCATATACAAATGTTACAATTTCTCATTTGGGCTTGCACCAATTTAACAAATGATATCCCTGTCCAGTCCTACCCTTCTGCCTTCCCTTCGCTGCATGCCCCATGCTGTAACCAGAACTGGCTTTTCGACTTTGTCTCCTCGCTAACTTCTTGCCTGACCAGACTATGCAGCGTTTGGTGGTTTACCCTCATCTCTGTTCTACAGCCCTGGCTGTGGGATATTGTAATGCCTCTGTTCATGTTGCTGCCTCCCTGATTAGACGGTGTGTCCCTCATGGCAAGAGCCAGGCCTTCTTTATATCCCCAGGGGTTCGCTCACAGTTTGATACCCAACAGTCACTCAACACATTCTTGTTGAATTGGCCCCAGATGTGGTCTTAGTTTTTAACAGCTTCCAGAATGAGAAGTTTCCACAAGAAATATATATATTTTTAAATGATAACTGTAATTTAAAGTCCTTAAAGAGCCCAGTTGTCTTGGGAAACTTTAAATTAGGGAACCCATTCCTCGTTTGCGGAGAAATATCAGGGTGACCTGCCTGGTGAGCTGCACTGGAAATGGAAGCAGTTCTCAGGACAGGGCTGCAAGCTGTGCCAGACTCCACCAAACAGGCTCAAGACCAGTGCCACATGCATATGATGCTGAAATGAATCTGTAGTGACCCATTAAAATTCAGTCAAACTGTTATGTAAGAGAGCTATCAAAATTAATATATCATAGATACACCATGTTATAAAAACAGAGTTAGAGAGAGCCATGGAGATCCTCGGTTCCAATAGTTCTCTGTCCTACCTGTACTTTATCATCACCAGGGAAACATTTAACTGAATGCCTAGATTTCTCCCTCAGACATTCAGCTTTATTGGTCTAGGGTAGGGCCCGGGCATCTGAGTTTCTCCAAAAGCTTCCTACAGGATTCTAATGTGCCCCTAGGGTTTAGAACCAGTAATTTAGGCCAACCGTCTTCGTCTATAACTAAGGAAATTGAAAACCAGAGAAGGAAAGGAATTGTGAGAACTGATGATGTTAGTAATTAAGTCAGGCACTTCGTCAATGCAAACCTTGAAATCTTTGTTCAAGTTATTAATTAATTAATAAAAATACCATTGCCTAGCAATGTTGGGCTGATACTGAAAATTTGACAAATCAGAGTTGAATGACTTTTGATATGGATTTCCATCTGTTTTAAAAATGTTGCAGAAATTATCGCATTTTTAACAAAACACACTTATTAGTAGATTATTAGACTAGAAAATTCAGATTCATCACTTCTTCCAACCAAAATCTACACTAATAATGCAGTATGTTTAGACAGGATTTATCTATATATTTCTACCGGTCTAAAAGGTCTGGGATGGAAAGCAGGGAGTTGGGTAAATTCTGATCACTGGCTAATGAGCAGCTTTGTACACTCTGCTAGCACAGTAAAGAGGAAAAAGGCTGTAGCACAATTGCTCATTCATAGCTGGCAGCCTTGTTTGCTCTGAGCTTACTAAAGGTAAAGGAGAAACATGGACCAGCATAATTATTGCTTCATTGTTTCCCATGCCCTTGAGGCCAGCAGTGCAGAAAGGTCTCCTGATGTGTCACATGGTAAAAAAAAAATGAAAGGAAATGGAACTCACCCTGAAGGGACATAGTTCAGTTGACATAGGAATGCCCAGTTACTACTGTAAAATTGAGCAACACTTCTGACTGGCTATACCATTATAATTGACTTTAGTCATTTTTAATGATAAAAGTAACATATTTTTTTGTAATTAGGGAAATAATTAAAAGGCACATGAAGAACAAGTTAGTATGCGTCCTTCCGCAGTGTTTCCACCTCTCCCTCCTGAGGTAACCAATGTTAAAAGTCAGACTGCTTTCTCAGCTCCCTCTAAGTGCATACTAACAGGTAACCAAGAACAGACAGACAAAGAGAAACACAGTGATGGTTTGGTTTTACAAAACTGGGACCAAGCTATACGCATACATGCAATTGGCTTTTTTCACTTGACAATAATCATGAAGCACTTTTAGGTTACTAAATCTGGATTCTTATGTATTTTTATATAGCTGTATAATATTCCATAACCTGGATATAGCAACACTAGCATCATCTATCAAAATATCCCACTAAGCTAATTTAAATTTTAATTTGTAAGGCTGACAAGTTCCTCACACATATGGGTTAATGAGTTGCAACCACATGTTTCAAAGTTTGCTGATCTTCTAGGCAGCTGTTTTTACTTAAGCATATGGCTCTGATCTACATTTGATTTTGCATTTCAGTTCATTAGACATTGCTGGACACTGAGCTACATGTTCAAAAGGCATACCTCTTAATCTTATTCTTCATCTAGAGGGAATTTGTTGCAATTTTAAAGCATTTGTAAATTGTCACCTATTATACTTCCTCTCCTTTTTCCCATGAACACAATATAACAGACTATTTCTAATTTTGACCAAAGTTAATTATCTAGAAAAGTATTGGAGATGAATCTTGGTTTCAGATTCAACAGAACTTTTCTCTGTGGAATGTCTCAGACCACACGTTTCTTTATTTAATAACATGTATTGATTTTTTTTTTTACCCCTCAAGTCAGTCCACAGGTAATACAGAACCCAAATTAAAAGCAGTGCCTCACACACTGTTTAAAAATTTCTGTAGAACAAAGGTCAAATGTGCAGTTTGCTCGTTAATGGCCTGAGGCAGAGTTAAGGTTAATGTGGCACTAACGATCAGGCTCAAGTCTGTAGAGATGTCTGACCACAGTTGTCAAACAACGGACATTTAAAATTCAGTCTCAGTCTGAGCTAGAGGAAATATGTGATTACATGTTTCTAGATCAGAACTATTTTCTCTTGCATTTTGGAATCAATACTTAATAATTTTCCTTTATTCTCAACTAAGTCATTCTATTTAATAAAATTTTTTTTTAATCCTTGGAATAGGAAAACATTTAGATTTATATTCTATAGCAATAGCAATTCTCATCGTATGTTTGTAAGAAACTAAACTTATACAAGCAAATTAGTTATAGGGAGAACTGAGATCCAGTTTCTTGGCCCTTTTCTATTGACTTTGCATGCATAGAGGGATGGAAGAGAGGATGAATATAGCACTAAAAAACCGTATGATATATGATATCAGGCACATGTGTCACAAATGTAGATGTGTTAAAAACACATTGCATGCATATTAGATTAAAAAGAAAACTATTTTTTTCTAAAGGGGAGTGACTCACAAAGTCAGCTCTCTGAACCCCACTTGAACCCACTGCTCCTCATGGAAGCTTTGACCTAAGGCTTGGCATCATTCTCAAAGACAAAGATTTTTTTTTTGTTTCCCCTGACTAAATGATCCCAGGATTTTTCCTCCTTATAGGAAGTTCTTGTTCATGTGACGTGATTTCCCTTCCTTAGATGCGCTTCCTCAACAAAGTGGAAGGCTTAAGATGGGCAGTAGGTTGTGAGCACCAGGGAAAAAATGGGAAGGGGAAATGGGAAGGAGCCCTGAAAGTACACTGATCTCCTTAGATTCCCTCTGCAGAGGATTTTCTTCTGACAGGTGCTGGGTGTTTAACACTCTCTGGTGGTGATTTTATACCAGTGCTGAGCTGGACGTTCACAGCCATCTTAGATTAGTGTAGACGCCTCTATTCCTCACTTTTCAATAACCCTCCAAAGCCAACACATCACCATTTAATGTCCCAGTAAAAGGCACCCTTTCTGAAAGCATTTTCCTCTAAAAGGAGTGATTTAAACCTTATGTCAAAACTGGGTTTTCAAAACTAGCTCTCATCTCGTTTTCCTATGCCATAAAAATGTACCTCAAAAGCACTAACTCTGTTCTCCATTAAAAAGGACTTTAAACAAAAGACCTTAACTCATTTATAAAAACAAACACAGGACCAAGTATCTGATATTTAATAAAATCAGTTGGTATTAAGGAAACTGATCATCCATTCCAAACGGGATGTGATATAATTCCTCCTACCTCATAACTTTTTGTTCATTTTAATAAAAATATGCAAGGTATTTGTTCAGCTCTACTAGGTTCAGGAAGCACGTTATTGGTTTTCACTAGAAAAAAAAAGTGTGTATGGCATGAGTGGGTCAAGACCAATAAGAACGTTAAGGCAAATGGAATATTTGCCAATTTAAGCATTCTAGCATAGGTCATTTACACAAAACCATTACTCTGAATACCTATATTTTGAGATACAACATTTTAGGTCAAATCTTTGATATTCCTCTTTTTCAGTAAGATATTTTTTGTGGTTTTTATTAACATTTTAACTATAAGCTCCATGACTTAGAGGACAAGAGAATATTCTGGACAATATTTTCCTCTCTTGGTACTAGCAGAACATTAATAATTTCCTTTAATAGTCTGCTAATAAATGGGCTTTTTCCTCATTCCTTTTTTTTTTCTTATTTTTCTTTTGTGATTTCAATCAGATGTTCCCGGTACCTCTGTCCACAAATGTACCTGACTGATGGAAGATATATGCCTGGTGCAAACTGTTCCTGCAGCATTTTCAGTTACTGTATATTTCTCACTGAAAATACTTGTGTCCCTGGACTCTGGTATGAAGATAGGCTTTAAGGTCAGGAAACCTGTAATTAATAGGGTTCAGAGGAAATGAGGTATTTTAGTATTCAATACTATTCCTATTATTCTGGTAATTCTCATTTTGGGAAAAAATTGTTCTTGAATGTTCCATCTAATCCAGGTATTATTTTGGGTGGCATAGAATATTACTGACCAGAGTTGAGTCATGTATAATTGCCTTTACTCAATTATGACATCTAAAATGTTGTCCATGTGATAGGAATTAAAATAATACATCCTTCTATTGTGATTGTTCATATATCTGCTTATGTAAGGCTTAACTTGCCCTGGAAAATGTAGACATACCAAACACAATGAAGACTATAAATCCTTTGGATTTACTCAGTTTATAGCCCCCCACAGATGCGGTATTCCATGTCCAACAAGATTCCTGCTGAAGGAAGTGGAAACCAACAAGAGGTTGGAAGAAGATCAACCACCTAATGATCTTCAAAAATCATTAAACAGAAAGAATCATATTTTTGAGAAAGAAACTTGATATGAAAGTCTGTAACACTACAAATACAGACCTAAACAGAAAGAATCATACTGAAACTGACTTCAAACTTTCATCAGCTGCACTTGAAAGCAAAAGATTCTGCATGTGATTCTCAAGACAATGGTGTGCCCTGGAAATGGGTGATAGAAATTTGTCTGAGAGTGAAAAGGGAGGGGGGGGGGGGGGGAGAGGCAGTGCTTGCATCAAATAATAATCTGCTTTAGAAATGCATTGCTTCTATTTTGAACACAATTTGGAGAAACTGGAGGCTTTTTTCATTTCCATTCAACATGCAACTGGATAAAAATATAAGTCCCTTGATGATACCTGCTCCTCATTTTTCCCTATTATCTGTATGCATTGTGTAGACACTTCCCATGCTCTTGATAGATTTAAACTGATGGCAGTGGTCTATTCTATGCAAAACCACTGGAAGAAAGTGTTTGGTACTTTTGCTGCAGATTGAGTACCCAGAATGCTTCTAAAAACAATTAATTTTGCTACTTTAGTAAAAGAAATCACTCATCGTTTTAATTTAGACCCCATAGATTCTGCTAAAAATTCTGAAATAGCTTTTATACATTCTTATAAAAATCATCAATTTAATATGACATGACTTTAAGTCTTCCTCACTGCTTCAAGAAATTGAGTGAAAAAACAAGTAGAAGCTGGATTTTAAGTTCTTTACAACTCTACAGATGTTCACTGACTTTCCAAAGGGAAAGAAATAAAAGATTTGCTTTTCGCAAGGAGAAAAAAAAAGAAAAGAAAGAAAATATATTCTCAGGTATGTTATACAGGGAGAATTTAATTCACAGTTTGATTTTCTTGGTGGGGGGCTATTTGGAGCCACATAAATGAGATAACCCTATAGTCATGATTATAAACAGTATTGGAAATATTTTATCCTATTTGGCAGAGCTGCTATTGGGAAATGAAGGTTTTTGGAGAGGCAGTTTGAAAACTGTTCAATTTAAAGATCATTCTTCCTATGGCTGAGGAAATTTTTTTTTTTTACTTTCTCTGTAGCAAGGAATTTGGGGAGACATTTCAACTGAAACAACCTTAAAGTAGACAGCCTCAATATTAAAGATGTCGCAAATTAACTTGAGGGCCAAAGCATTATGGACCATGAAAGCAACTTGAAGACTTTAGAATAAATCTCATGCTCCCTAACATAAGCCTATCTTCATCTCAGCAAACAAGTTATCAGAGTTCTAACTGCAGCTAGTGATAGCTACCCAAGTTTGCTTTCTATAACTCTCAATATTTTCTACCATCAGAACCAAAAGTGAGTTATCTATTGGATACCAAACATCTATAGAGTCACACCGAGGACCAATCTCAATTTCAACCTCTAGTTCATTCCAGGAAGTTTAAGCCATCTCGCATTTTAGCACAAATACTGCTTGATACTCATTTCATTTTTCCATGAACATCTTAGAAAGTAAGAGCAAAAGCCCATTTTTAAAGGCTTTGTTTTTAATAGTAGCTTTAGGTGGAGCAAATTGCTTTTCAATATAACAAAATTTTGCATGTATTTGCTTATGAATTTTCTTTCATCTGGAAAGTTTTTATCAGATTCCCAGTGGGATACAGAACCCACAAAGGTTAAGCACCACCAGCCTAAACTTTTGCCATATGTTTGCTCTGCTTTCTAGCATCCCTTCTTCCTGTGTGCCTCTATTTTGACCCCCTAGGGTCCTGTGTTTCATTATACATGTAGGTCTTGACGCTGGCCTGCCCTATGGGTCACGTTTCATCAGCCCTGCTCTGGCCGGGCCTCCTGCCCCCCTACCCAAAGCCTCACTTTGGCCTGCCCTGCCCTGTGCCTGCATCACCACCACTCCCTAAGCACTCTTTTAAATTAAGCAGAAATGTTCTCACTGAATGGAACCTGACTTTTATTTTAATAAATTAAACTTACAGCTAATAAATAATAGTGGCACCTCAAAGAAGCACTAACTTCCTTTTAGGAAATAGAATGGTAATTGCTTTCTCCAGTCCTATAAATAAAATAAAATTTTTCTCAAAGAGTTGACTTTCTCCTGACCTATGGATATGTTCATCCACTGAGTAAGCATATACACAATTCATCATTGAGCCCAGTATATCAATACTGATTTACTCATATAAACACATCCAAACACATACATCAGGAATTTGAAATATGAATTAATTTTTGCTTCACTAATAAAGTGTTGTGCTAAATAAGGTTTGACTATGTAGCTACAGATTCATGTATTTTATGCTGACTGATCCTACTTAATATGAACCTATTCCAGCTACCATGGCAATAATCCTAAATAACATTAAGTGTTCTTCATTCAGTATATATATATTTTTTTTCTGTTTAATTATTTACTTATAACCACTTCACTGTGTTCTTTTGTGATGTTCAGGGTAACAAATATTTTACTTTCTTAGAGAGACACATCCTGAATCAGAATCATGCTCTAACTCATTCCTCGCCTTAAACTACATAACTGTGCATGTCCTCTTCAGTTTATTTAATTCAAAAACCAAAATTGTTAATATTCCACATGGTAAAACTCTTACTCAAATAAAGCTTTAATAAACACATTAAAATAAAATGGAACTGCTTGATGATATAATATTCCATCACATTCTGAAGTGAAAACTGAGAAAGACAAAAACTCATAAAACAACTGTTATATTGTGTGCCAAACGTTAAAAACCCAATATTTCTAAAAATTATTTTCCCACTTTCATATCAAAATCTTCTATTATATATTTTTATTTTTATTAAGTACCTCAGACATCTCTATCACCCCAAAGCAAACCCATGCATGCAGCCAACCCCCTTCCTTGGCACATTCTTAAATGAGAGACTGGGCTACTTGGAAAGCTTTCCAGAGAGCAGATGGAGCACCGGTGTTGAGATTCTGCCTTAATTTATTGTCCTGGGGTTTTCCTAATTACCCGCTTAATTGGCACAGCCACACCACTTTGAAATAATAATGTACAGCTAATTATCACCGATTTAAGCTTGCTAATAGCTTATTCTTACCAGCTAACTTCAAGAAATCAAGCAGAGAGCAGGAACTACCGTGGGGAAATCACTTTGCCTGGGCTGGTTTAGACAGCTATATGAGTGCAATGTCCTTTACAGATGTGCTGATTTGGTTTCTGCCCAAGAAAGTTAAATAGTGAAACTTTGCCAGATGTTTAAAGGAGCAGTAGCTCTTCCTTGCCTTTCCCAGCTTTGGAGATATTTGTAACTTGTATATAACAATAATTCAAAGTCTCCAATTAGCTCATTATTAGCATGCTCTGTAAGTGGAAAAAATAGGATAGACTGAATAACTACAATCAAAACTCCAAAAGAAAATGAAAAGAATTCAATGCTGTGGTTTAGCTCCCCTCCTTGCAAGCTAAAACACTGAAATATTCCATGAGTAAGCACAACACAATGCTCAGATACAGGGAAAGATTTTGATAAGTAAAATTTCCTTCTTTAAATGTTGGGAATAGGTAATCCAGCAAAAGAGATGGTGGAGAAGGAAGGCAAGGTGGAAACCACCTCCCACATACACACTAAGGAAGCAACTACAGCAAATACACCTAACCCTTAAAATGTCCTGAACACTTCATAACAGATCATCTTCACCTGGTGAAGAAGAGACCATCACACAGAGGAGGGTAAAGTAGCAGAGCAGTGATCACCCAAGCCATTCCCCCATCCCAGCCCACAAGTGGGAGGGAGAGGAATGGAGTGGGAGGGGGTAAGCACTCAGGAACTCTGCACACCTGGCCTTGGAGATATGCTCTGGAAACACAAGTCCACATTGCATCAGGCTTTAGAGATTAGCAGGGCTGGACACAATGGAGAGTTGGAAAACTGGGAGGCTGAGACTCCTGCCACTTGTAGAAGACAGGCATGCTCCGTTGGTCCCACTAAGACCTAACACAGAGGCAGCAGTTTGAAAGATTTACAAGTAGTGGGAAGAGTGCCAGAGGGGCAGGGGTCAGATGGACCTCTCTCTGCAGGAGAAAGGGCAGGTGGATGTCACTTCTCCAGCCCTCCCCAGCCCAGCTGAGTGGGCAAATATGGGAGCTACCCCCAAGCACTCCATGTCCCTCAAGGCACCTCAGTCCCTAGGCACTTCCCTGTGTGACCACCAGCCCACCCACCCAAACCACTCAGCCCAGCATCAGTCAGACTTTGCTGCTTGGCACACACAGGGAGGCTTTCCCAGAATTCTTGGCCCTCTCTCAGCCCACTGGGGAGGCACCTGTGGGAGCGAGCTCCAAAAGCTCCTTCCTCCTCATGGGTGGCACTGCCCTGGACCACACTCCCCTGCACACAGGTCCTGCCCACCTATTGCCCAGTAGCACCACCATTGTGGCTGGGCAGGCAGAAGGTGCCCCACCCACAGTGCTCCCAGTAGAAGCTCCACTGCAAGATTGACAAGTGGCTGGCTGAGGTGAAAGTCCAACCACAGCAGACTGAGATCAGCTATTGCTGGCAGACAGGCAGAAAGGTACACCCACCACAATCCAACAAGAGCAACTGTGGCTCCACCACAAAGGATAACGAGGCGTAGGTAAACAAAGAGTCTTGAGCTTCTAGGCACCACAGAACATCTTCTTCATAAAGCCATTACTCTCTAGACCAAGAGGTATAACAGATCTATCCAACACAAAGGATGGAACAGTAACCCTGACAAAATGAGGAAGCAGAGGAAAAGTTTTCAAACAAAGGAACAGAATAAGAGACCACAAAGAGGGCTAAATTAAATGGAGATCACCAATCTTCCTGATAAATATTTCAAACTAATAGTCATAAATACACTCACTGATCTGCAGAGAAGCATTGATGTTCTCAGGGGGACTACAACAAAGAGAAGAGCTGAAAAAGAACCACTCAGAGCTGAAGGATACAGTAACTGAAATGAAATATACAATGGAGGGAAAAATAATAGATTGCTGCAAGTAGAGAAGACAATTGATGGAAATTAGAGAACAGAAAAAAATGAAGCTGAGGAACAGAGAGAAAGCAATCTCTACAAATGAGAGGATGATAAGAGAACATCTGACAATTCCAAATGAAACAATATTTGCATAATAGGGTACCAGAAGAAAAAAGAGACAAGGGAGAAGAAAGTCTTTTTGAAGAAATAATTGCTGAAAACTTCCCCAATCTGGGGAAGTAAATAGATACCAAGGTCCTAGAAGGGCAGAAAGCCCCTAACAAAAGGAACCCCAGGAAGAGAACATCGAGACATATAACTATTAAAATGACAAAGATTAAGGATAAAGAGAGGGTATTGAAAGCACCTAGAGAGAGGCAACAAATAATTACTCATAATGGAAACCCCATCAGGCAATCAGTAGATTTCTCAGCAGAAACTTTACAGGTCAGAAGGGAGTGTCATGAAATATTTAATGTACTGAAAATAAGGACTTTCAATCAAGAATCCTCAACTCAGCAAGGTTATCTTTCAGAACTGAAGGGCAGATTAAAAGTTTCCCAGATAAACAAAAGTTAAAAGAATTCACCACCACTAAACAGGCTGTATAGGATAGGTTCAAGAGACTTCTGTAGACGGAAATGTTATTAAGCCTAAATATTTTTCATCGGTGAAAATAAACTCACAGTAAAGGTAGTAGACCAATTACTAACTAAGCAAGTTTGAAGTTACAAAAAGAGAAAATAAAAGCAACAGTAGTAAAATAAACTTTTTTTTCAAAAAAAAAAAAGAAAGCAACAAGAGGCAATGAAAGATATTTCTTAATGATAAAGGAATTAAGCCAAAAATAGGACATAACAATTATATATATATCTATCTACCTAACATAGGAGCACCTAAATATGGAAAACAAATACTAACACAACTAAAGGAAGGAAGAGATTGCAACTCAATCATATTAGGGGACTTTAACACACTTTAATAACAATGAACAGATCAACCAGAGAAAAAATAAACAAGGAAACAGAGGCACTGAACAACACACTAGATCAGATGGACTTAAAAGAACATTCCACTAAAGAGAGCAGGATACATTCTTTTCTCAAGTGTACATGGTATATTCTCCAGCATATATCACATGTTATGTCACAAAAAGAGACTCAAAAAATTAAAAAAGATTGAAATTATATCAAGCAACTTCCCAAACCACAGTGGTGTAAAACTAGAAATAAACTAAATGAAGAAAAAAACCCCACAATCATGGAGGTTAAACAATGTGCTTCTAAATAATCAATGGATCAATGAAAAAATCAAAACAGAAATCAAGCAATACAAGGAGACAAAATAAATACAAAAATACAACAGTTCAAAATTTGTGGGATGCCACAAAAGCAGTTCTAAGATGGAAGTACATAGCAATACAAGCCTACCTCAAGAAACAAGAACTATCCCAAATAAACAGTCTAAATTAACAACTAAAGAAACTAGAAAAAGAACGAATGAAACCCAAAGTTAGTAGAAGGAAGGACATAATAAAAATCAGAGCAGAAATAAATAAAACAGAGGAGAATAAAATAGAAAAAAAAATCAATGAAGCCAGGAGCTGATTCTTTGAGAAGATAAACAAAATAGACAAACCCCTATCCAGACTTATGAAGAAAAACAGAGAGGACACAAATAAACAATATCAGAAATGATAAAGGAGTAGTGACAACTGACACCACAGAAATACAAAAAATTTTTGGAGAATTCCAAGAAAAAAAACAATAAATTGGTCAACATCAAAGAAATAGACAAATACCTAGAAAAATACAACTTTCCAAGAGTGACCCAGGAAGAAGCAGAAAATATGATCAGACTGATTACCAGTAATGAAATTGAATTGGTAATCAAAAAAACTCCCAACAAAAAAGAAGTCCAAGACAAGATGGCTTCACAGCTGAATTCTACCAAACATTTAAAGAAGAGCTAATACCAATCCTTCTTAAAGTATTCCAAAAAATAGAAGAGGGAATACTTCCAAACTCATTCTATGAGGGCAGCATCACTGTAATACTCAAACCAGACAAAGACAGTACAAAAAAAAATTAAAGACAAATATCCCTGATGAACATAGATGCAAAATTCCTCAACAGAATATTAGCAAAACAAATTAAAAAATACATCAAAAGGATCATCCAACATGACCAAGTGGGACTTATTCTGGGGATGAAAGGATAGTACAAAATTTATAAGTCAATCAATGTGATATACCACATTAACAAAAAGAAGGATAAAAACTATATGACCTACTCACCAGATGCTGAAAAAGCATTTGACAAAATTCAACATCAACACATTATAAAAACTTAACAAAATATAGAGGGAACGTACCTCAACATAATAAAGGTCATATACAACAATTCTACAGTTAACATCATAATCAATGGCAAAAAGCTGAAAGATTTTCCTGTAAGATCAGGAACAAGACAAGAATGTCCACTTTCACCACTTTTATTCAACATAATACTGGAAGTCCTATCCATGGTAATCAGACAAGATAAAGAGATAAAAGGCATCCAAATAGGTAAGAAAGAAGTAAAACTGTCACTACTTGCAGATGACATTACACTATATATTGAAAACCCAAAGACTCCACCAAAAAACCCTTCAAATAAATAGATTCAGCTAAGTTGGAGAATACAAAATTAATACACAGAATTCTGCTGAATTCCTATACACTAACAACAAACTAGTAGAAAGAGAAATCAAGAAAATAATTCCATTTACAATGCATCAAAAAGAGTAAAATACCTGGGAATAAACCTAACCAAGGAGGTAAAAGACCTGTACTCTAAAAGCTGTAAGACACTAATGAGAGAAATTAAAGAAGACACAAATAAGTGGAAATCTACCCCATGCTCATGGATAGGAAGAATAAATATTGCCAAATGGCCATCCTGCCCAAAGAAATTTACAGATACAAAGCAATCCCTATCAAACTACCAGTGGCATTTTTCAATGAATTTGAGCAAATAATCCTAAAATTCATATGGAACCATAAAAAACCCTAAATGGCCAAAGCAATCCTGAGAAAAAACTAATTTCACTGACTTCAAGTTATACTACAAAGCTATAGTAAGAAAAATAGTATGGTACAGGCACAAGAACAGACTCATACATCAATGGAATAGAATAGAAAGCCCAGATATAAACTTAAACACATATGGTCAATTAATATATGATAAAGAAGCCATGAAAATAATGGCAAAAAGACACTCTCTTCAATAAATGGTGTTGGGAAACCTGGACAGCTACATGTAAGAATGAAACTGCATTATTGTCTAACTCCATAAACAAAGATAAACTTGAAATGGATTACAGACCTAAATGTAAGACATGAAATCATAAAACTCTTAGAAAAAACAGGCAAAAATCTCCTGAACATCAGCATGAGCAATTTTTTTCTGGATACATGTCCATGGGCAAGGGAAACAAAAGCAAAAGTGAACAGCTGGACTATACAAACTAAAAAACTTGTACATCAAAGGGCACCATTAACAGAACAAAAGGGCAATCTATATTATGAGAGAATATATTTGTAAATGATCTAATAAGGGAATGACATCCAAAATATATAAAGAACTCATATGAATCAACACCAAAAAACAAATAATCCAATTAAAAAATGAACAGAAGACCTGGACATTTTTCCAAAGAAGAAATACCAATGACCAACAGACACATGAAAAGATGTTCCACATCACTAATCATCAGGGAAATGCAAATGAAAACCAAAATGAGATATCACCTCACACCAGTTAGAATGGCCATTATTCAAAAGAAAAGAAATAACAAGTGTTGGCAAAGATGTGGAGAAAAGGGAACCCTCCTACACTGTTGGTGAGGATATAAACTGGTGCAGTCACTTTGGAAAGCAGTATGGAGGTTCCTCAAAAGACTAAAAATAGAAATTCTGTATATCCCAGTAATTCCACTTCTAGGAATTTACCCAAAGAAAACAGAATCCCTAAAAGATATATGCACCCCTATGTTTATTGCTGCATTATTTACAACAGCCAAGATATGGAAGCAACCAAAGTGTCCATCAATAGATTAATGGGTAAAGAACAAGTTGTACATATACACAATGGAATATCATTTAACCACAAAAAGGAAATCCTGCCATTTGCAACAACATGGATGGGCCTAGAGGGCATTATTTTAAGTGAAGTAAGCCAGGTGGAGAAAGACAGATACCATATGATTGCACTTATTTGTGAAATCTAGAAATAAAATAAAACAAAATGAATAAAGTAACAGTAGACTCACAGACACTGAGCAGTGGCCAATGGTTGCCAGTGAGGAGAGGCTGAGATGGCTGGACGAGTGAGGAGGATAAAGGAGCACAAAAATCCTCAATCATAATATAAGGTTGTCATGGGAATGGTAGTACAGCTTGGAGAATATAGCCTATAAGTTTATAACATCTTTCTATGTTGACAGATAGTAACTGCACTAGTGGGGATGAGGATTTAATAATGTGGGTAACTGGTAATCTACTGTGTTGTATACTTGAAACTAATATAAGATGTACATCAATAAAAAAATTTGTCTGTGAAAGACCCCATTAAAAGAAGGAAAGATGAGATAATGACTGGGAGAAAATATTTTTAAACCACATGTATGATAAAAGAGTCATAAATAGAATATATAGACAAGTCTTAAAACTCAACAGTAAGAAAACAAACAATCCAACTGAAAAAAATAGGCAAAAGAGGTATTGCACCAAGGAGGATATGCAGATGGCAAATAAGCACATGAGAAGATGTTCAACATCAGAAGGCATTAGGGAAATGCAAATTAATACCACATTAAAATATCATTGCATACCTATCACTATGACTAAAATAAAATAAAAAGTGACAACACCAAGTGCTGGTAAAGTGTCAAAGAGACTGGATCATTCATACATTGCTGGTGGGAATGTAAAAAGGCACCACCATGCTGGAGAACAATTTGGCAGTTTTTTTATAACGCTAAACATGCAACAACCATACTACTCAGTAGTTGCACCTCTGGGCATTTATCCCCAAAAGATAAAGACTTACATTCACACTAAAACCTGTATATTAATGTTTGTAGAAGCTTATTTATAACAGCAAAAAACAAACAAAAAAAAACAACAAAAAAAAAAACCCAGATGTGTCTCAATGTTAAACAATGGTACATCATTATCATGGAATACTATTTAGCAATAAAAATTACCAGTACACACAGCTTGGATGAACCTCCAGAGAATTATGCTGAGTACAAAAAGTGAACCCCAGTAGGTTACATGCTGTATTAGTCCATTTATATAACATTCTTGAAATGAAATAAATTATAGTAATGGAGAAGAGCTTAGAGGCTGCCAAACAAGTGATTAGGAGAGGATGCAGATGGGTGTGGACATGAAAGCACAACATGAAGGATCCCTGGGGTGACTGAAATGTTCTGTATCTTGACTATATGAATGCTGCTGTCCTTGTATTACTGTGTTACATGAAGCTACTATTGGGGGAGTTTGGGTAAAGGGTGCACAGGATCTCTCTATATTATCCCTCACAAGTGCATGCAATCTACAGCAATCTAAAAGTATTGAGTTTTAATATAAAAAAAAGATATCAGGTTAATAAAATAAACCTTGTGTAGTAGTAATATCAGATAAAATATATTTCAAAAATAAAAAATAAATATAAATGTTGGGAATAGAGCAAGGAAAAGACAATGAAATGAATATAGAGAAGGAAAGGGGGAGAATAAAGCAGACAAGGGTTAGGAACTTGGTAATTTACAGGGAAAAATCTGTATTTAGGATAAGATACTACACTTCTGCCTTAGCTTACACTTACTCTGCATTTATTTTTAGTACTTTTCCAGATATCTTTAGGTCAGATTCCTAGAAGCAGTTCCCTAGAAACAACCCAAAGCAAGAGCTGAAACGTGAATTCCATCACCCCTTTGGTCTCACCACCTTGAGTAAGAGGCACGTTTTGTGCCCGACCTCAGTCAGGCGCTGCTGTGAGCTGCTGCCAAGGGGCTGAGGTGGGTGGGAGTTAAACCCCCTCATAAAGAGATATGAGGATAAAAGTAAGAAATACTTTTTAAACTCAAAAGAAGACAAGAAAAGAGGATCAAAGAATAAAAAACATGGGGGAAAGAAAAGAGCAGGATGGTAGTTCTTCGGTAGTTCAGCTATTTCAGGATACTACATATCAATGTAAAAAATGGCCTAAACATTCCAATTAGAAAATAAAGTAATTAATCATCGCTTAATAAATACTGTTGGCTAGAAAAAAAAAAGTAGCTGGTCAAGTTATTTATAATTCATAAATGATCATATTAACATAACCTTATAGGAATTGTTTGAATAATGGAAAGCTATATAAATTATTCTTATCCTGTCACAAAAACTTGAAAATATTTTTTAAATTAGGGTGCCATAAACTGAAGATAATCTTAAACAACAGGACACTAATGAAATGAATTCTAAAGTAAACTATGACAATATAATTTTTAAAAACTCGACTTATTTATATGCAGAAATACCTTTCAAATTTTTAGCAAACATAGAATACTGTTTATCTCCATTTACATTGGCAAACTGTTCTACATTTCTACTTTGTTCAGCTACTAGAGCAATTTGCCAAGCTTTAGAAGCTGTTCAATTCTTTTGTTCCATAGATTTCTTTTTAAGAATTTTAAGTTGGCTTAAGTTTATAGAAAGGAGTTTTCATTATCAGTATTCTCATGAGAATTGCACAAATAAAGAAAGCTTAAAAAGAGTCATGGATATAATGTTAATTTATAAAAACTAACTCTGGAAATGTTACTTTTTTTAAACTTCACATTTTTATGAATGGCACAAAGCAGTGGTTTTTCTAATGATTTGGATGAGTCAACTGGAAACTTATTTTTCCCTTTCTACCTCTTTTTTACAATAAACTTTTATTTTGTTTTAATTAATGAGTTATAGCAGGGAACCCCAACAACTCAACAACTCTTCTTGGCATATTTTATTTCAATCTGGATAATCATTAGGTCTACTATACGCAATAATGAAAGTTATCTATGCTTAGCATATGAAATGGCAAGAAAAAAAGGTTATTGAAAAGCTGAGAATATTGATAAATTTCTACTAATACATTTTTAACTATTTTTTAATTAGGAAACATCATTTTCAAAAACACTCATCTAAACTATAAAATAATAGTGTACATAAGTGTATTTATATATATGCATACACACACATATTTTCCCACATAGAGAGAGTTAAATTAAGCATACTCCTCAATTCCTGGCATAGTTTATCATGAGTATCCTGGGAAAAGTATATTTATTTTATTTTCCTATATTTTCTTTATCTCTTATCCTTCTTCCTGTCCTTCTATAAATATCCATTCTAATATTCATACTTTGCCATATCCTTTCCTTGAAAACCACATACTGTTCTTCATATATTTTTAATTTATCAAAATGGCATTGTACTATTTTCTAATTCTATTTAATAATTTTTTCTCTCTAATCATAATGATATTTTTTTATGCATGGAAATCATGTTCTTTCCTTCTGACTGCTTCATAATGTTCCAAAGGCTTTCTACTTCTGCATTTTCTTGTTATGGACATAGAGCTGGCCTTTAACTCTCAGCAACCACATATATTCAAGAACGCCCCTTGTAAATATGAGCAATAGTTTCTCTGGGATACATCCTAAAAAGATGGATAAGTGCATGGAATATGTGAGTTTTGCTAAGCTCCTTCCAAAAGGGCTGCACCTGTGTACCACATGATCCTCGACATAGAAAATCCAGTCCTACCAACAGCCACTAGGATGGCTATTCAGAATAGTACCTACAAACAGCATTATAAACATACTTTTGTCCAAATCAGTCTATTTATTCAGTGTAACTCTGGTCAAAACTCAAGCAAGAGATGATAAAATATATTTGGAAAAATTCACTTCACAACTATCTAAGAGAACTTTGAAAATCAAGAGTAAATAAAGGGACTTAAGAATTTACAAAATCCTTCAAAGATAAAGCAATAATACAAAACCCGGCAAACAGAGAGCTACTATTGGCTTATTAACAGACAACAAACCAGTAAAATTTCATAATTAAAAAAAAAAGAAAGATCAAGATAAAAATCTTTGGAAATTAAAGATATAAAAAGAAATGTCACGTTATTCCACAAAAGAAATTTGCCGTCTCAGTTACTAAGCTCCTAGTTCTCAGCTTCAGAGCATCTTGACCTTAATAAGGCTGGGCTTCCTGGAGAAAGATCCCTGTGTAAACACAACAATTATGTAGTAAAAATCTTCCTCCACATCTTCCCTACTGGGACCTGTGACCCTTTTTCCCTTTCTGGAGTTATTAGACACCAGCTGTGAATTGACTTTAATCCTGAAACCCAGACACCATGATATTCTAAGCCTAAATGAGGGCTTAAAGAGGTCAAAGGAAAATGGAATTTCAGGCTCAGTCTGTCTCACACTGGGTGCAGCAAGCCCACAGACCACCCAGTATTTACTTCACACTTCTGAAAATGTAGCCGAGACAGACACACATGCTCCTTGTGCAGTCCCCACACTGGTCCCAACTCATAGAGTGAGAGCCACATTGAAATCCCTAAAACTCTCTCTCCCTGCAAAAACAGTAAAACAAAAGGATATCTGATCCCCAGGGAACTGCTGAAATTAGGGCGATCATCAAAAAACATGAAAAATGCAGCAGTGGTGATCCTCACACCCCACCATGCACCTCATTTCTGGCTGGTCTGTACACACCAAGGTGGACTTGGAGAACCGTTGGATTGTCATAACCTGAATCAGACAGTGACTCCAATTACATCCTCCTTGGTATGTAGTGTCTGCTAGAGCAAATCAAAACATGTCCTGCCACCTGCTACCTAGCTAACAATTTGGCAGATGTTTTTCTCTCTTTAACTATGAGTAAGGACAATTAGAAATATTTCACTTTCAGCTGGCAAGAGCCCCTTCACGGTTAGACTTCAGGGCCGTCCTCCCACTCCATGACAGACAAGAGCCTTGGTTATCTGCACATCTTACAGAACACCATGCTGTGAATAAAATATCCATCACATCATCCTAGATGCCTCAGTGATGTTGGTTTGCAACTGGGTTGGATAGAAATCACACACCTGACCGTGAGCTCCCCAAGTGCAAAGGCAACGTGAGGTGGCCACAATGAACTAAGCATTCCTCCGGTGGGGAAAAATACTGACATTTCAAGTGCTTGACAATTTAGCAGGGTCTCTAAATGTCTAATAGTCTGGATCTGATTGGGATATTCTTCTAAGGTAAAGGCAAATTTGTGCTTAAGATGACCTAGCACTCGGGAGGAGGCACCCTGTTCTTTGGGATCCTTTGGATATTAGAGAAAACATAGTACGCACTTGGGTTACTTGCTATAACCCATTTACAAAGTAATCTCAAGGAGCTTCTGAATGAGAAAGAAAAGTCTCTGTAGCCTGGTGTTCTGCAAGCTGCTCTGATGTTCAGTCCAGATGACCCAAATCATCCATTCATTCAATGGTGTCTGAGGTACCAGTGACAAATAAAGATATTCTTTGGAGACTGGAAAACCCCATTAAAGGAATAATAGTATCAATACCAAAGGATTTAAAGTAAAGTCATTCCATCTTCTGCTAAAAATTGTTTTTGTGTGTTTGTTTATTTGGTTGGTTGGCTGAGGTAGTTGGTTTGCAACTGGGCTGGATAGAAATCACACACCTGACCGTGAGCTCACAAGTGCAAAGGCAACACGAGGTGGCCACAGTGAACTAAGCACTTCCTGGTACTTATTTCATTGCCTGGCTCTGATATCAGCCTTGTGTAGAAGCAATATATCATCACGTGGAAGTGATCTATTGGAAATAGGCTCAAGGAGGTGGAAAAAGCAATAAGTAAGATGAGTAGAAAGCAGCACAGACTCACTCAGCACCTACTCCCACTACAAGATGAGTAGAAAGCAGCACAGACTCACTCAGCACCTACTCCAGCTACATTTCCTCACTTGAGAGGCAATTTGTGATTTCATGAGAAATGATCAGTGATGAAAGATAAATAAAATCATGTCTAGTTTATAGATAGGTCTGCACAATACATAGGCATCAAGCAGAAACATACTACCACAGCAGGTAAGCCCCATGCAGGAATGATAATAAAATGTGTAAAAGGAAATCTTAAGTGGGTTCCCGTACAGTTCCTGTGGTTGTTCAGTTTGTGTGGCATGAGACCAGCCTGTGATGGATCTACGCTGTTTCATGGGCAATGGCTAATGGTGGCTGGCTGGTCAGGGACACAGAAATAATGAGTAAGCAACATTGATGACAAGGAGGTCTACTCAGTAGCCAGGATAGACACTGACAAACCTTTCCACTCATAAGAGCCTGGCATTGTTCTTGAGCCATTTTGTAACATATCACTTATATTGGCTTAGTTTCCACTAGTGAATAAGCCATGTTAAGTGCTGAGTTTTGTTTTGTTTTTGCAACAACTGAGTTGTTTTGGTGGTAAAACAGACGTAACCTTTACAAGCTTAAGATCCTCCTTAGCTGGGTTTTATTGTAAGAACAACCACACACTATACACTAGCCACTATACACTACATGCTAGCCAAAGTTAACTGATTTCTCAAATGCGCGAAAGGGACTGCTGGTCATTACAGATGTTTAGAGAAAAAAAGAACAGCTACTTTACACGCAAATTGGTAATTCTTTTGAGCTGTAGCAAATGTCCAGCAATAGCCCAGATCTTTATCCCAAATTACTGCCCATTTGAGGAGAGAATGAGGCAATCAGGAATTCTGTCCCAAAAGCAAAGAAACAGATTTTACATTATAGAGAGTAAAGCTATGTGAAATACTGAATTGTTCATAAGATACCATTTGAAATAATTATTTCAAGTAATAAATAAATATACAATTCTGAATTTTTCAATTCAAAACATCCACTGAGAATATAGTATTGGCAGGATAAACACTGGTCAACTGAACACAAAAATAAATAAAATAATAGTTTCCTCCAGTTTTAAGTGTTTTTCAGTTTTAATTGCAAATTATCAAGCAAAGGAACATCAGCAAAGGCTTTAATTTAACATGCAAAATAATGATGGGCTTAGTGATAGAAATGTGAGTTATAGAAGCAAGCCACTCAATGTTTATCATTTTGAATCAACAAATAGCCATTTTTAGCACTCCAGGTAAAATGTGCAGAAACTTCTTTCTATTCAACCATTTTTTAAACAGATGTTTAACATTCAGTAATATGCTATCACAACATTTACATGAATACTTTTTCTGTCTTACAGTGTCCAGTAAGTAGCCATTAGCTACATGTGGAATTTAGATCAACCATAATTAAAATTAAATAAAATTAAAACTTCAATACTCAATCACAGTAGCCCCATTTTTGAAATGCTTATTTTATTGTGGTAAGAACACTTAACCATGACATCTATCCTCTTAACAAATTTTGAGGTGCACAATACCTTATTTCTGACTATAGGAAGGTAGAAATGGAGAGTTAGTAACCAGGGGCATAAAGTTTCAGTTAAACAAGGTAAGTGAGTTCTAGCGACCTGCTGAACAACACTATCCTAGCTACATTTTAAGCGTAGAGTGATTATTTGCCCAGGGACTGCCATATTGTATCATAGAAAATGTTCCTTGTCTCAGACATTTTATTGGTCTCAAAAGTTGAACTTATCTTCCTATTAATTAATTGAATAGAAGGCACCACTGAATTTTGAAAATAATTAATGTCGATCTTTTTTCTTCAACAGCATATTTCATTCTACTTAATTGAATACATTCTATTCTGTTGTAAAATGAATGGCTTACTTTCTTTTCTCTTTCTGGTTGTAAAACAAATGTCTTACTTTCTTCTGTTGGCAAGTGTCTCTTCACCATGTCTTGTAGAGATCTTCAGTCCATGCTTCTCTTTGCTCACGTCAAAAGAACAATGGGGACTTTGTGTAGGTGTTCTGGTGGGGTGGCCACAAATCTTATTTACCTTTTATATAGAAAATATTAAAAGATAGTTAGATCCGTACACAAAAGTAACTTGAAATGGATTAAAGACCTACATGTATGATATGAAACCATAAAATTCTTGGAAACACAGGCAAAAATCTCTTGAACATAAGCATGAGACATTTTTTTTCTGGACACATCTTTCCAGGCAAAGGAAACAAAAGCAAACATGAACAAGTGGGACTATATCAAACTAAGAAGCTTCTTTACAGAAAAGGACACCATCAGCAGAACAAAAAGGCAACCTACCATATGGGAGAATATACTTGTAAAGAACTCATATGACTCAACACCAAAAAAATACAAAAACAAATAACGTGATTAAAAAAATGGACAGAGGACCTGAATACACATTTTCTTTTTCAAAAAATAAATACAGATGGCCAACAGGGACATGAAAAGATGTTCCACATTGTTAATCACCAGGGAAATGCAAATCAAAACCATAATGAGATATGACCTATACATGTTGGAATGGCCACTATCAAAAAGACAAGAAATAACCACTGTTGGCAAAGATGTGGAGAAAAGGGAACTCTCCTACAGTGTTGGTGGGAATGTAAATTGGCATAGCCACTATAGAAAGCAATATGGAGATCTCTCAAAAAACTAAAAATAGAAATACCATATAACCCATTAATTCCACTTCTAGGAATTTACCTGAAGAAAACAAATCCCTGATTCAGGAAGATATATGCACCCCTATGTTTACTGACACATTATTTACAGTAGCTAAGATATGGAAGCAGCCAACGTGCCCATCATTAGATGAATGGATAAAGAAGAAGTGGTACATAAACACAATGGAGTACTATTCACCACAAAAAAAGAAAGAAATCGTGCTATTGGCAACAATATGGATGGACCTAGAGGGTATTATGCTAAGTGAAATAAGACAGGCGGAGAAAGACAAATACCATATGATTTCACTTATATGTGGAACATAAAAGCAAAACAAAACAAAATGAACAATGCATAGACACTGAGAAGTTACTGGTGGTTAAAATGGGGTAGGGGTTGGGGTGTGGGGGTGGAGTGGGTGAGCAAGATAAAAAGACACAAATATCTCAGTCATAATATAAGTTGGTCATGGGGATGGAAATGCAGAATGGAGAATGTAGTCAATGGTTCTGTAACATCTTTCAACTATGTTGACAGATAGTAATTGCACTAGTTGGGGTATTTAATAATGTGTACAACTGTTGAGTCACTGTGTTGTAATCTTGAAATCAATAAAATATTGTATATCAACTATTATATAATTCAAAAAATAAATAAATAATAAAAAAACAAAAATAAAAAAGAGGCTTATCTTCTCATTGAGTTGTATTCTAGATATAAGTATTTTAAAAGATACATGATTTACAAATATCTTCTCCCAGTCTGTAATTTTTTTTTCATTATTAATGGCAGCTTTGAGAATAAAACCTTCTAATCTGAAGAAAGTACAAATAATCATTATGCTTTTGGTATTATCTCTAAAAAATTCATTGCTGAACCTAAGGTCACACAAAGGTTTTCTGCTAAATTTTCTTCTGGAAATTTTACAATTTTATCTCATATACTTAGATCTATGTTCCATTTTGAGTTAATTTTTGCTTATGATGTAAGATAATTCTTAAAATGTTTGTTTGAAATATAGTCTTGAAAATTTTTATAGATTTGATTTCTTTTTTTGGCAAATTTATGTAATAGAAAGGCTTAAGATGTTCTTTTTTCAAAATTTCTTTCAAAATGTAGCTATATACTTACATATATTATTAAATAAAATTTATTTTAAAATAATATTTACATAATTGTTTCGTTTTCTGAAAAAAATCAACAGACATACTTTTAGCAATCTATTTGCATAAAAAAAGGTACAGAGCTGAACATTTTTCTTTTTGAAGAAGATAAACATGTAAACATTGCCTGTAAGCATTTGCCAAGATAACCAGATTTATTGTCACACTTATAATTAGTATTTATCTCATTAAAAATATTTTCCACAAATCTATGTGTTAGTTTGTATTAAAAATAAGTCAGAATGCTGAGAATCAAGATGGCGGCATGAGAGGTGACACAGAGAACTCCTCCCCAAACCACAAATAGTACAAAAATATAGTTAATTAATACAACTAACCCTAAAACACCAAGAAGAAAGAAGGCTGAACCAGACTGCACACAGACCTCACAAACAGAGCAGACCTCATAAAACAGGGTAACGTTGGAAAGTCATAATCCGATGGGACCAAGGCCCTTCCCCCACCCAGCTCACAGGCAAGAGGAAGAGAAATGGAGCAGGGAGGGGGTGGAAGCTTGGGACTGCTGAGCACCTAGCCCTGGGTATCTGCTTTGTGAGCAGAAGCCTATATTGTGTGGTGCTCTGGATGTTGGGGAGCTGGGCGGGTGGAATGCTTAGGAGATTGACATTCTGGCCACTTGTTGGGGGGGGATCCTCATCTGGCCACTCTGTGTCAGAGGAGGGGCAGGCAGTCTGAGAGGTTTCCTAGCAGCAAGAGGGCTATTGTAGTGGCGGGGTTTGCCCCAGAGCTTGCTGCATGGGAGACAGGAGAGCTGAACAAGGTTGTCTGGGCACGTTCTGACAAGCTGGTTGTGAACTTTGAGGAGCTTCAGGTGCTCCATCCCCCAGCTGCCTACTCACCTCTAAGGCCCGCACTGTGACACGCAGCCTGCTGCACCTTCCTCCTAGCCTGCCAGCACTGGTTCACAAACTGGCAGTCACTGTGCTGGCATCAGGCCAGCCAGAGGGAGGACCCACCCACAACAGCTAGAGACACAAAGCACAGAGGCTTACACGTGTGTGCTTGGCTCACTGGCTCTGACCCTGGAGACAGGCACCACAGATGGGTATCAGGAAACAGATCTTTCCTCCCCACAGGTACCAGCTCCGCTCCCATACTGCACCCAACCTCACTCTAGGAGCTGAGCAGCTCCAGAGAATGGAGCTTCTGTGCACTAGTGGGCACCACACAGAAATATGAAACATCAAAAGAACATGGTTCAGACCAAAATCTCAAAAACCTCAGAAAAAGGACCAAATGAACCTGAAATCACCAATCTTCCTGAAAGAGAGTTCAAAATGAAAATTATAAACATGCTTCTGGAGGTACAGAAAAATATTCAAGAACTCAGGAACAAATTTAAAACGGAGATTGAATCATTAGGAAATTCCATATCTGAAATGAAACATACAATGGAGGGATTTAAAAGCAAATTAGATGTAGTAGAAGAGATGGTAAATGGAACAGAAATTAGAGAAGAGGAATACAAAGAAGCTGAGGCACAGAAAGAAAAAATAGTCTCTAAGAATGAAAGAATATTGAGAGAGCCGTGTGACTAATGCAAACAGAAAAATATTCGCATTATAGGGGTACCAGAAGAAGAAAGAGAAAAAGGGATAGAAAGTCATTGAAGAGGTAATTGCTGAAAACTTCCCCAATTTGGGGAAGAAGACAGTCTCTCAAGCCATGGAGATGCACAAATCTCCAAACACAAGAGACCCAAGGAAGACAACATCAAGACATATAATAATTAAAATGGCAAAGATCAAGGGTAAAGAAAGACTTTTTAAAGCAGCTAGAGAGAGAAATAAGATCACATACAAAGGAAAACCCATCAGACTATCATCAGACTTCTCAAAAGAAACCTTACAGGCCAGAAGGGAGTGCATTATATATTTAATGCAATGAAGCAGAAGGGCCTTGAACCAAGAATATTCTACCCAGCAAGGTTATCATTTAAATTCGAAGGAGGGATTAAACAGTTTTCAGATAAGCAAAAGCTGAGAGAATTTACCTCCCACAAACCACTTCTACAGTGCATTTTGGAGGGACTGCTATAGATGGAAGTAGTCCTAAGGCTAAACAGATGTCACCCGAGGGATAGACAAAGAGTACAGAATATGATTCATAACATATGAAGAATGGAGGAGGAAGAAAAAGGAGGGAAAAAAAAAGAATCTTAGGTTGTGTTTGTAATACCATACAAAGTGAGTTAAATTAGACTGTTAGATAGTAAGGGAATTACCCTTGAACTTTTGATAACCATGAATCTAAAGCCTGCAATGGCAATAAGTACATACCTATCAATAATCACCCTAAATGTAAATGGTCTGAATGCACCAATCAAAAGACAAAGAGTTACTGAATGGATAAAAAAACAAGACCCATCTATATGCTGCCTACACAAGACTCACTTCAAACCCAAAGACATATACAGACTGAAAGTAAAGGGATGGAAAAAGATATTTCATGCAACTAATAGTGAGAAAAAAGCAGGAGTTGCAGTACTTGCATCAGACAAAATTGACTTCAAAACAAAGTAAGTCACAAGAAGGACATTATATAATGATAAAAGGGTCAGTCCAAAAAGAGGATATAACTATTATAAATATCTATGCAACCAATACAGGATCACCAACATATGTGAAACAAATACTAACAGAATTAAAAGGAGAAATATAATGCAATGCATTCATTTTAGGAGACTTCAACACACCACTCACTGGAAAGGACAGATCAACCAGACATAAAATAAGTAAAGAGACAGAGGCACTGAACAACGTATTAGAACAGATGGACTGAACGGACATCTACAGAACACTCCATCCAAAAGCAACAGGATACACACTGTTCTCAAGTGCACATGGACCATTTTGGAAAATAGATCATATACTAGGCCACAGAAAGAACCTAAGTAAATTCAAAAAGATTGAAATTGTACAAATCAGCTTCTCAGATTACAAAGGTATGAAACAAGAAATAAATTACACAAACAAAATAAAAAAGCCCACAAACACATGTAGGCTTAATAACATGCTCCTAAATAATCAATGGATCAATGACCAAATAAAAACAGAGATCAAGCAATATATGGAGACAAATGACAAAAATAATTCAACACCATAAAATC
Source organism: Phataginus tricuspis (assembly GCA_029783875.1). NCBI lineage: Eukaryota > Metazoa > Chordata > Mammalia > Pholidota > Manidae > Phataginus > Phataginus tricuspis. The sequence continues at coordinate 17,392,298 of JAQQAC010019963.1, forward strand.
TGTGGGACACAGCAAAGGCCGTGCTAAGAGAAAGTATATTGCAATACAGGCCTACCTCAGGAAAGAAGAACAATCCCAAAAAGAACAGTCTAAACTCACAATTAATGAAACTAGAAATGGAAGAACAAATGAGTCCCAAAGTCAGTAGAAGAAGGGACATAAAGATTAAAGCAGAAATGAATAAAATTGAGAAGAATAAAACAATATAAAGAATCAATTGAAAGCAGGAGCTGGTTCTTTGAGAAAATAAACAAAATAGATAAACCCCTAGCCAGACTTATCAAGAAAAAAAGGAGAGTCTACACACTTAAAAAGAATCAGAAATGAGAAAGGGAAAATCAATATGGACACCACAGAAATACAAAGAATTATGAGAGAATACTATGAAAAATTACATGGTAACAAACTGGATAACCTAGAAGAAATGGACAACTTTCTAGAAAAATACAACCATCCAAGGCTGACCCAGGTAGAAACAGTATGGGAGAATATATTCATAAATTACATATCTGATAAGGGGTTGACATCCAAAATATATAAAAAGCTCACACACCTCAACAAACAAAAAGCAAATAATCCAATTAAAAAATGGGCAGAGGAGCTGAACAGACACTTCTCCGAAGAAGAAATTCAGATGGCCAACAGGCACATGAAAAGATGCTCCACATCGCTAATCATCAGAGAAATGCAAATTAAAACCACCATGAGATATCACCTCATACCACTTAGGAGAGCAAACATCCAAAAGAAAAACAACAACAAATGTTGGTGAGGATGTGGAGAAAGGGGAAGCCTCCTACACTGCTGGTGGGAATGTAAATTAGTTCAACCATAGTGGAAAGCAGTATGTAAGTTCCTCAAAATACTAAAAATAGAAATACCATTTGACCCAGGAATTCCACTCCTAGGAATTTACCCTAAGAATGCAGCAGCACAGTTTGAAAAAGACGTATGTACCCCCATGTTTATCGCAGCACTATTTACAATAGCCAAGAAATGGAAGCAACCTAAGTGTCCATCAGTAGATGAATGGATAAAGATGTGGTATGTATACACAACGGACTATTATTCAGCCATAAGAAGAAAACAAATCCTACCATTTGCAACAACATGGATGGAGCTAGAGGGTATTATGCTCAGTGAAATAAGCCAGGCAGAGAAAGACAAGTATCAAATAATTTCACTCATATGTGGAGTATAAGAAGCAAGGAAAAACTGAAGGAACAAAACAGCAGCAGACACACAGAACCCAAGAATGAACCAACAGTTACCAAAGGGAAAGGGACTGGGGAGGATGGGTGGGAAGGGAGGGATAAGGGGGGAAAAGGGGCATTTCAATTAGCACACATAATGTAGCAGGGGGGGGACATGGGAAAGGCAGTATTTACAGAGAAGACAAGTAATGATTCTATAGCATCTTACTACACTGGTGGACACTGCCTGTAATGGGGTATGTGGGGGGGACTTGATAATAGGGGGTCTAGTAACCATAATGTTGTTCAAGTGATTGTACATTAATGATACCAAAATATAAAAATTAAAAAATAAGTCAGAATGGTTATTAAAAAAAAAGATAATTAGAAATTATTCCTCAGAGCTTCCGAGAACATAAAGTTTGCTAGAGTCCAAAAGAACCACATTTTCTTACTTAGATCTCAACAGTAACCTTTCAGACATAAAATGTCGGTCAATTTTTCAAACACAGGGAATCAATTATCTGTGTAATATGGCAACTATGATAAACTGATGCTACACACACTTACATAATTTGTATGCATATATGTGCCAAATGCATGAATGAAGATATATATGCAAAATCCAAGAACGATAGTAATAAGCTATACTGCTTGTAGAAATAAGGCTACCCAACTAATGTAGATAAATATTATTTATGGTTTATATGTATGACTAATAAAATACTTGTACTGATTTTTAAAGGGAAATAATTTGCTACTGAATATGTAATATTGTAAATGAGTTCGAAGGGTAATTTTCTTCTTGAGGCCCTTTCTTAGAGATGACAATGACTATGTTTATATAAAGATCTCATTTTATAATAGTTTTATGTCTTTTTCCTCAACCTGCTTTGATTTGGAGAAAGCTATTTTAATCTTTTTTTAAAATAATAATTGATCCAAATGGAAAATTCTTTGTTTTTAAAATATTTAATCTATCAAAGTTCTTTTTATAATCTAATAACTATCATTGAAAAACTAAGTAATTAATTGGACACATTACCATGTAAAGTATCAAAAAAAGACTCACATGATACCTTACATACTTAAAGAAGCAGAGTAGTGTAAGTGAAAATATATAAAAACATTGCCTAGGATCCAGGAGAAGTTGAATCTTGCCCTACTTTTCCCTTCTTAAGCGCTGAGATCTTGAAAACAGTGGCAGGACTTCTTTGAACTTGATTATATGTAAGATGAAGTAGTTAAATTATTACAAAATTCTCTTAAAATTCCAAGTTCCTTTGATTAATGACCATTAATGAATTATACACCAATTCATCTATTTAACCCATATTTATTATGTTTCTTATATTTGCAAAGAACATGTATTAGATGTTAGAAGAGATAAAAGATGAGAAATCGAATTTTCCCATAAAAGAGGTGACAGTTTAGGAGAAAAAAAAATTCCCCCAAACATCAAACTTCAAGTTGCATGTATCAAAAAAGTGGGACAAAAAAAGATGTTCTGTATGTCTAGAGGAAAGTAAGATAATTTCCCTTGGGGTGGTGGGTGAAGAGTTCCATCAAGACCACTGTGGGAAAGGCTACTCCACTGGAATGAGACTTGGAGTATCTGTTGGGCCTGAGTATGTTGAGATTATTTCAATTCCACCAAATTATAAACATGAAACTATTTATTGCTCTCCATTGTGTTAGATGCTAGAGTTACAAATGTGAATAACACATGCCTGTGCACACAGTTAAAATGGAAGTCAGACATGTAAAATAGCAACTATAATGTAACAGGACAAGAGCAACCATGGAAATAGATAGAAGTAAGTGACACTGAAACCCTTAGAAAAACAGTTTAACTCTGTTTGGAGTGCTCAGGGAAGAGTTTCAGGAGCTCATGTATACAGAGAAGTTTGAAGGATAAACTAGGAATTTGTCAGGTGGACAAAGCAGGGGAAACATTTCGGGAGAGAGTAGGAAAGCAAAGAGATGTACAACAACTTAACATGTTCATATACAACCAAAAGTATACGATGAAAGGAAGTCATATAGCGAGAGGTAAGACATAAAAATGCCATATGACTAGGATTCCAAGCCAAAGAACTTGCTTCAGCAAATGGAGAGATGGCAAAACTATCCAAACAGGGACATGGTAACTTAAGATTTCCGCAAGAGAAGGATCATTTCGACAGCAGTATGCTGAGAAGGATACCAAAGGCAGCGCTTCAGTAGAACACAAGAAATGCTGGGGCCCAAAGTCAAGGATAAAAGTGATGAAAGAAGAAGTGGACATAAAAGGTGAACAGGAGGGAGAGATCATAACATATAGACTGTTTAGATATATGATGTTGTCAGAACCATGAATAATGTTGAAAGGCTGAGGAAGACTCCTGAGACAGGTAAGTGCAAGAAAGGCTGATATAGAAAAATGGATAAAAACTTAGTCTTCCTGGAAAGAAGGGCTTATGAAGAGTAATAAGAAAAGGAAATTATGTTTGAAGGGTAGATTGGAGACGGAGCTTGGAAGGTTTTAAATGTCAAGCTAAGTTTTATTTATTAGACAAAGCCTCTGATAACGGTGATTGGAAAAGTAAACTACCAGAGCTGACATTTAGCAAATGAATCTGGTAGCATTGTGTAAACTGGACAAGAAAGAGACCTCTTAAATGTATGTAAACTGTTAACATACTCCTGAAGTAATAATGAGAAAAGAAAATTTTATTCTGAATTATAGAAGTGATAGTATCCATGAAAAGAAGGAATCAGGAATAACAGAGAAGAGAACTAAAATCAATAGCCCCAAATCCAGAACACTGATACCACCAAATGATGAAGAGCAACAGGAACTCTCATTCATTTCTGGTGGGAACAAGATATGTTTGGTACAGATACTTTGGAAGACAGTTTGGTGGTTTCTTATAAAACTAAACATACCCAAAAGAGTTGAAAAGTTATGTCCACACAAAAACCTGCACACAGATGTCTGTAGCAACTTTATTCCTCATTCCCAACACTGGGATGCAACCAAGATGTCCTTCAGGAGGTGAATAGGTAAAACTGGGCTACATCTGGACAATGGAATATTGTTTAGTGCTGAAAGGAAATGAGCTTTCAAGCCATGAAAAGACATGGAGGAAACTTAAATGTGTATTACTAAGTGAAAGAAGTCGATCTGAAATGGCTACAAATGGTATGATTCCAACTAAATGACATTCTGGAAAAGGCAAAACTATGGTGACAATAAAAAAAATCAGTGGTTGTCAGAGATTAGGGAGGTAGAAGGAATAAAAAGGCAGAGCACAGAGGATTTCTAGGGCAGTGAATAATATACTGGCATGTAGTTGTCATTACACATATGTCCAAACCTATAGAATGTACAACATGTAGAAGGAATAAAAAGGCAGAGCACAGAGGATTTCTAGGACAGTGAAACTACTCTGTGTAATAATATACTGGTGGGTAGTTGTCATTACACATATGTCCAAACCTTTAGAATGTACAACACCAAGAGTTAGCCCTAACGGAAACCTGACTCTGGTGGTAATAATGTGTCAATGTAGGTTCGTCAGTTGTGCCAAACGTTCAGCTCTGGCTGGGGATGTTGATAATGGAGGCTATGCATGAATGAGGACAGGGGGTCAATTTTGGCTCATTCACCTTTGGCTCAATTTTGCTGTGAACTTAAAACTACTCTAGAAAATAAAGCCTATTTTGAAAAAAAAAATCAACAGGGCTTGGCAAATGAGTGAAAGTGAGAAGTTCGGGAAGTGTAAGGCCAAAGTGTTAAAAGGCCCAAAGTGAATTTTCAAGAGGCTGAAAAACAGTGACAGTGGAGTGTAAATATATTAGCAAGGTGCTAAAACAATTTTTGAAAAAGAAAGAAAAAGAAAAAGGAGGAAAGGTGCTAGTAACAAGATTGTTTCATGATACTACAGGGTATCTTGAATAAAGTACAGTAAAAGGGAATCAAGTCTGCCGCTGTGATCCAGGGTGACTAGCCAGAGGGCTGCTCGAAACAAGTTGTGGACTCCTAAGAATCCTGGTTTTCCCATCCTTGAAACTTGAGAAGATGAAAACACTTTGCAGTTGAGTCTCACCCTGTCCCTCCCATGTTGGACTTAAGACTGAATCCACTACTGAACACGCTTCCTAGCTGAAACTACCAGCCTCACAAGGTCATTATTCCCCTTATCATCTCTGCACTTTCTTTTTTTACAAATACAAAGAAAATGTACAAGCCATAGACTTAAAAGCTATCTTTCATTGTATCCAAAGTACAAGCATATATAGCAGGTTCTGATAAATACAAGTGCTTTTCAAAGCCCTTCTATCTGTTGACTTGCTCCCAGGAAGCTCTGCTTCACACTTTATCAAAAGGGTATGGAAGACCCATCTCTTACCAGCACATTAGGCTGTCACCTTAGCTCCCCCAAGTTGAGCCCTCGTGGGGGGCCCATTTCAATACTAGCACCTTAACAATCTCTCACACTTACTTTGGCAATTTGTCATCTTTGACTTACACTGCAATTTTCTCCTTATTCTCCTCCCTGATCTCCACCGTTCTCCCTTGCAATCAGTCTGAAGTGTCTCGGAAAAAGTTGTTTTCCTGCTTCATGTTTATCGACTTTCAAGTTCCACCTCACTCGATAGGACCCTTTTAGCTGCTCCTAACCCATGGTGCTTCATCCACTCTGAACAAATATTTGTTTCAACAGCATCTTGTCACTTAGCCAACTTGGCCATTCTCACTGGGACCTCGGCACCACATGCAAAAGTAAAAACTTAGAGCTCCCCTCTTTTTGTTCACTCAGTCTTATTCAAATCATCAAATATTCAAAGCTTTTCACATTAATCTCAAAAAGCTTTGTAAGGAACAACTAAAATTTCTCATTTCACTTGATTCCTGTAAGTAGTCTTTTTAAATGTTTATTAATAATGGTAAAAATTGGCGATTTTGCCAGTTATAACAATGAATTTGAGTTTATTTTCTCTTGCCCAGTTCCTGATGATTCTCAGAAGCAATTTGCAAAAGAGCTGCCTAGTGCTAGGGGTAAAATCTGTTACCACAAATCAGAAAGAGGCTAACTTTTCTAGACACAGATGAAGTCCATGACTTTAGCTTCATTACAATGAGAACAACTTGGAAAGGTAGGTTGGGCCATATCATGGCTGCAGGGGGAGCTTAAGTGCCTAGTTCACGAGTTCGGGACTTCATTCTGCAGACTATGGTAATGCATTTATGATTAACGAACAAACGAATGGTATCATCAGAGCCTTGAATTGGGAAGATTTGGAAGGGTCATTACAACCGACAGGGAGACAGTTCCCACAGGTAAGGAAAGAGAATACTAGAGAAAAAAATACAATAGGAATGCATGAAATCAGAGACAGAGGGAACTAGAAATCTCTTTTATGAATGGAATGAATGGAAATTGGCTACTGGTTGATTCACTGTAAGAGGTTAAAAAAAAAAGGAAAATTAAAGCTCTTTAGCAGTCTTGAATCTGGTTGTCGGGAGGCAAAAAGATCCGGTAACTGATATGTAGAAGTTAGAACATGGAATAAGTTTATTGTTTGGGTTTATCTGTTCCTCAGAGCAGGAGATAAATTCTCATATAGAACTTTGATTTGGAGGTAATTCTAAAGGTAGTTCTAAATGATGGATTGGGGATAAAGACAACGTTAATAATCATAATCACCTGCACAGAGTCAATAGTTAAAATCATGAATGTGGATGAAATTATAGAATGCATAAAGAATGTAAAGAAGGTCCGAAAGAAAATCTTTCAGAGGAGAAAAACAACTCAGTTAACACACACACGTGTGCACACACATGGAGAAGGAAACGGAACTGGAAAGAAGGAAGAGAAGAGAAAGAAAGGGAAGGAAAGAAGGGAAAAAGCAAAGAAGGAAGGGACAGATCAGGATTCAAGGAGGAAAGATATTAGACGAACAGGGCTGGAAGTCATGTATATAGATAATATCTATTCTTAATCTACAGGTGAGAACATCCAAGCGCAAAGCAAGGAGACAGCTTTGCTAAGACTGCAAGTAGCTACTGGAAGACTCTATCCACTACTGAATCAATGGTCACTTCTTATGCTTATTAGTGATCTTACTTGTTATACCTTCATATCTTTTGTAAGGAATTCACATTATGTACAACCTGGTTCCTAAGTGTCCTACATCAATAAAAGAAGCTGAATTGAAAATTATATAGATATGTGGATAAAGAGAACCCCATTTTCCCTATGTACATGGAAGTGGATAACAAGGAAACATGGCAGTTATTTCCTTTAAGATTCCAGAGAATTAACAGAGGTGGGGAGAAAGGAGGAATTATAAGGTTATTAAACAATTTGATTTCTGACTTGGTTTTAGGAGGAAAAGCAGAATAATTGGTTCATGGAAAGAAGTCCTCCCATGAAAGACAAACCCCAAGTTCCAGTTTTGTGAGCTACTAAAGTTAAGAGCTACTAATTTTCTTCTCTTCCACAAAAGTCCAGATAATATAGTAAGAGGATAGTCAGTAACTTCCGTATCCACAAACTATCACAAGAAAATAATTTAGTCCATTCAAATGCCTTAATACAATTAGAAAAGCAAATTGTGTCAGATCTAAACACAAATGCCACAATTAACATGTTACATTTACTCAATATTTTCTCCAAAATAATTAGACTTGTTTTCAACATAAAAATGCTTTTCATATTGCTACTCATCTGTAGTTGCACCTGAAATCCACTGTTAAGTCAAAACCTTTCTAACGCACATTTACTTTTCTAAATTGCATATTAAAATATTTTAGTGAATAAAGTGTTCTTTTGCATTGAAAATTGCTTTTAAAAGTTATCAAAATTTTATTATCACTTTCTGTGCTTTTCACCTAGGATGAAATTGATTAATATCATTTTAATCATAATACTATAACGCATGTTAGGTTTATGTGACATCTTCACTAGCCACAAAGTATCCAGATTAAACATTATGCTCAGTGTGTCTGTGAGGGTGTTTCTAGATGAGATTAGCATTGAATCAGTGGACCCAGTAGAGTAGAATGCCCTCTTCATTGTGAGTGGGCATCACCCTATCTACTGAGGGCCTGAATAGATAAAAAGACAGAAGGAGGAATTTTCCCTTTTTCCCTGCCTCGCTGTTTGAAGTGGGACATGTCATGTCATCTTGTCCTGCCCTCAGACTGGGATTTCCACCACCAGCTCCCCTGGTTCTCAGGCCTTCAGACTTGGACTGAATTGCAATTGACTATCCTGGACCCCGGCTTGCAGACAGCAGGTCATGGGACTTAGTCTCCATAATCACATGAGACCAATTCCTTATAATAAAGTGTGCTCATGTACTCTTTCTCTCTCTCTAGATATATATATATATCCTATAAGTTTATTTTCTCTGGGGGACCCTGACTTACAAAATGCCAAAATCAGACAACACTAAATAAGTACCTTTTAATGATTACACAAATTGTTGTTAACATCATAAATACCATTTATTATAGCTTAATTCTGTTTTGATACATGTAATTAAATGACTGTAATTATATGCAACTAACAAAAGCAAGAAGCAGATACATAAAACTCTTAAAACATAATAAAAATCTTTAAAATTTCCCTTAAATTATCAACTATATTAATTTTCTTCATATGTTATTATATTTTGACTGAAGAGGTATATATCTTTTCATCCTATAGATACATATCATAGTGTCCCCATCCAGCATAATATAATTTATGAACTCAAACTCTGAAACAGGTAGATTCCACCCAAAACATGTTCCTAGTATATTTTTCAATATAATGTAATATATACTTCAATGAAAGTATTAAAACATGCTGAATGAATACTGATAAATATTTAAATAAAATCAGTTATATAATAAGGAAACAATATTATTTAAGCAAAAGTAATAATATAATAAATTATATAATCAAAGATGAATTTCAGCAAAATTGAACTTAAAAGAGCCATTTATAAAATTTTCTATTTTTCTGATAATATCCATTAGTAAGCCAGATGATGTTTTCCCATCCAAAGTTGCTCTTGGTGAGAAACTGATTAAAAATCAACTTCAATGCATGTGGTGTTTGTTTATTATTATAAAATATTTTGCTAAGTTTGCATTAATGGAAGTGAAAAATAAGTGATTTTAGAACAGTACACCCTATAACTATGAAACAATCACATCCAAATAACACATATGCTACTTAGAAGTTAAAGGTACAAATAATTCCAGAAGCTATAGAAAAGATATAAAAGTTATAACCATAACATCACTTTTAAGGTACTAGTACATTCTACTATTGCAACAAGGATATTTATAGTAAGTTATAAATTATTAAGACTCTATAAAGTACTTTTAAATATAAGTTATCCATAAGGAATACTCTAAATTTGTACAAGGTGCCCAGTTACTGGGAAAAAGCAAATAAAACACGCTGATGTTGAACAAGGGGGAAAAGACCTACTGTCTTTCCTTTGCAAGGGCTAGAGATAGGATCACTCCGTAGTCAGCGAAAATAAGGCCCTTTCAAAAGTGTCTGCTTGGACCCACAGAATGTCCGGCCTTGGGTGGTTGTTTTCTCCTTGTCTTTCCTCTTAGCTTTCCAGAAGTTGCCTCTCCATATGGATTTCTGCAGCTATCATCATAAAGGTTGCCACTCTGATTCATTTTACATTTAAAATTAAAAAGAGGAAGAAGGAAGCAGAGGGGCCGACAAGAGCAAAACAGAACAACACGTCCATGATCTTGCACTTGGCCCACTGTGAGCAGGATCTTGATTCTGCCTTTCTATTCACAGACGCCTGTAGATTAAGCCACCAGAGGGAGCTTCTGCATTTCAGTACCGTCCACAGTCGTTAATTAGACTTACTGTGTGGGTCCATTTAAATCATTTAATTCAGGACTCAGAGAAAAATCCGACTCGTAAGCCAAAGTGATAAATATTTAGATACATGAAATCTTCAAAGAAATCCAGTCTTTCATGTAAAACACTTAAGGGATACTGCAGTGCCAGTATGCTGAAATGAGAAAAGGAGAACCACCCCAGAATTGTGAACTAATTTGTTCAGACTGAGCTGTCTTGTAGTCAGGGATGGGAAGAGAATGAAGATGGACCAAGGCAGTTAATGATTTCCCCTCTTTCATTTCTCTCCTTCCTTCCTTGTCCCTCCCTCCTTCCTTCTTTCCCTCCCTTCCTTTCTCTTTCCCTCATTCCTTCCATCCATTCTCTCTCTCTCTTCCTCTTCCTTCCTGTCTTCCTTCCTTCCAGGTATAGGGACATTTTCACTTAAAAAGTTGCCAGGACTGGAAGTCAAACCTATGTATTTTAGTCCTTGTTTAGCTACAAATTGAAGTGTCAATAAAAAAAAAAAACAGAGCACCTATTATTTGTAGTGCATTATTCTAAGAAATGGGAATACAGGAATGAACTGTCTCTCAAGATGCTTATATTCTAGCAGGGTAAACTGAAAATAGAACACAAAGCAGATTACTTTTATGTCTTGATGAATGTTATTCAGTTAAAAAAACTGATGAATGACAGAGGGATGGAGTGGAGTGAGAATATACTGCTTCACCAGGTGGCCAATCAAGACTTCCTTAAAAAGTAATATATGAATTATGTTCTGAATGAAGCACAAAGGCGGCCATGGGAAGACTGCAGGGAGGAGCTTCTTATGCAGACAGAACAGAGAACGGCAAGTAAAACAGCCCAGGAAGAAAGGGAAGAAGACCACTGAAAACCACCACATAGCTCTGGGGATGGACAGAGACTGGCAATAGGCTGGCCAGATCACGGAGTTTTATAGACATTCTGCCAAACAGAGAGTTTGTGTTCTAAGTGGGCTCTTAAGTTATTGGAGAGTTTTGAACACAGCAATGTCATGATCTTTTTTTTTTTTTTTTGAAATATCACACTGGTTATTGTTTAGAAAGAAGCCTGGGTATGAAGTTTTGGGCACTCATGGACCATCCTTAGCAAATCAAGAATCAAGAACCATGGTTCAGGGAGAAGATGATACTAGCTTTGCTAAGGGCGGCCCATGAGGACTGAGATCCAGCTGGAAGACACACATGCTGAAGGTGGAGACAGCAGGACTTGAGGACGAGTTAAATATTACAGGTGAAAGAACCAGTAGATTCAAGAATGACTCCTGGTATTTTTTAACTAAAGCAACTGGGCAAATGAAAGTGTCATTATGTAAAACAGAGAAGAATGAATTTGGAGAGAAAAATAAATGTCTCTTTTGGACATGTTTGGCTTTCTTGACTATTATTCTTCAAAGAGGAGCTGTCCACTAAGCTCTTGGTGACATGAACTGAAAACTCGAGGGTGAGGTCAGCCAAGATATATAAACGTGGTTGTCAACAGCATGTACTTGGGATGAGGGCGGACAGGAATGCTGAAGACCAATATCTAGGATACTCCAACACTTACAGGTGGAGACAAGGAGAAACTGAAAAGATTTTGAGAAGTTTTCAGAGAAGCAGAGGAATCTCATGAGAGTGGGGTATCTTACAATACAAATTAAGTTTTTAAAAACAAGAAATGATCAAATATTTCCAAAGTGAATAATAGTTCAAGAAAATGAGGCTGAAAATTAACTAGATCATATGAGAAAAAAGATCACTGATGACTTGTGAAAAATGTAATTCCCAGGGAAAGTATGGAAGACAGCACAGTAATCAGGGTAGGTACAAAAGATAAAAAGAAATAAGAAAGCTGAGACTGTCAAAAGGCACAATTTTTCAGCTACAAAATAAATAAATCGTAGGGATGCAGTATACAGCATGGTGACTATGGTTAATAATACTGTATTGCACAGTTGAAAGTTGTTAAGAGTAGATCTTAAAAGTCCTTACCACACACAAAAAAAATTGTAACTTTGTATGATGACAGATGTTAACTAGACTTACATGGTGATCATTTTGCAACATATACAAATATCAAGTCATTACGAGGCACACCTAAAACTATTATGTCAGTTACACCTCAATTTAAAAAAATAAATAAGAAAGCAGACTTTGAAAATGTACAAATCCTTCATGAAATTTTTTAGTAAAGGAGAGCAGATTTATGGGCAGCCTAGAGAATGGAGGAGTCAAGTAAATTTCTGTGTTTTGTTTTGTTTTGGGACATTAGTTATTATAACATGGTCAGATATCTAATGTCAGAGACCCTGTTTCAGACTATTTGACCTAAGATATATCTATTTCAGAATAAGCGCGTTATTTTTCCAAATGTGTAAGTGCCAGAGAGACATGCAGTTTAACCAAATAACTGAACTTGTAATGCCTTTAACTTCTGCTCTTACCCATGTCTGATTCAATTGATATTCACAGAGACTGCAGACTGGTTGAGGAAAGACAGCAGGGAAAAAAAAAAAAAATCAAAAAACAAAAACAGAGGAAAGTAATTGTGTTGAACATTTCTGTAAGATAAAATAATTTTTGGATTAGAAATACAAGAGTAAGGGAGAGGAAATGGTAGGAAATAATGGTCATAACATAAGATATATCAATTGCACATTTCAGAGATGGTGCAAGCATTGGCGATGGGTTTGGGAAGGCTGGAGTGATCGCAGGAGGGCAGATTACCAGATATGAAGGTTGGTCTAATGATCTTCGATAATCTGAGTCTTGGACTCCTGATGGTCACTGATGCGATGAGGAGGCAAGGCACAGTGGGGCGGATCTTGGCAATCAGAGCACACTCATTCAGTGATGTGGGAGTGGCCGGAGCATCTGGTGATGCTTCGAGCATTTTACAGCTTACAGCCTCTGGGGAGGCGGGCCACAACATAGGTGGCAGAAGACCTACTAGGGCAATTGGCAACTGCAGGTTTTAGAAGAAAATCTACAGTCTGACTTTAAGCAAATCACTTACTTATACTCCCTGTCCATATTTTGACGTTGGCAACATGGACATACTTAATTCAGTTATGGGGATTTTCTAAAAATTTCTAAATGTGGGAGATTTTTCCTCTTTTAACTGTGTAAAGGATAATTAAGGTCAATAAAAACTAAGAATAGAATCAGAACTAAAACACATTTTTGCCAAGTCTCTAATCTCTTGTCTTCAAGGAGTTTATACTCAAGTTAGAGACGTAGGATTTCCAATAATGAAACAAACTGATAAATATATAAAGTTAACTTCAATATAAACAATGTCTCAATAGCATATAAATTATGGGTCAACAGAATTTCATAAACATGATGTTTTATAGGAGCCAGGAGAAAACGGCTGAAACCAGGGGCACCAGGGAAGATTTTTGACAGACCTTGAATCATTAGTGGGAAGGGAAAAAAATGAGAGGAATTCTACAGTAAGGGGAGGGAATGGAATGGAATTCTAAACACTGGATGTTAACTCAGTTATACCAAGCAAGGCTTGATTCAGTCACCTTTTTCACAATATGGTTTCTGGGGGAAAAAAAGTATATTTTTTCCTTTATGATCACTGGCTTTGTGACATTTTTAACCCCTTGAGTTAGACAGTTTAATATCCTACCCACTATCAGGCTCTGCCAGCCAGCACAACCTCCACGCCACTTGGTGGGAAACCATAGGGAAGATGGAAAAGCAACTCAAAGTCAAGTCTGAGAACAGGCACTGAACGGCTCAGCGATATCCCTAGAGACAGAAGTCAAACCTTGACGATGTCATTTATCAATGGGAGTAAGAATCCTAAATTGTAAACGTATTTTAAAATATAATTATTAAAGATAAAAAGGAGATTAAATCAGTATGACCATATTTCCCCCCCTTTTTTAAATTTGAAAAGGTGTGAAGATGCTTTAGAAATGCCATCAGTATCCACAAGGGCTATTCTGTCTTCCTGGGTCTCTGGCGTTCTCCTGTCTCCCCTGCACTGGAATGTCTATCACCCTGGGGCATTCTTTCAATAATTCTTCCTTGGGGAGATACAAGAGCTTCCTTTTTGACTTTCTTTTCAACACTCTCCAACCTCTAATCCTTCGCCCCCAGGTTCCCAGATTAGTCTTCCTACAGCACAGTTTCAGCCATACTTTTTCTCTGATCCAAAGCTTTCGGCTGTTCCTCCCATTTCCTAATGAGTCCACATTAAAGCATTTCATATGCATTTACAGCAGAACCTCGAAATTTCCCAGCACTCCACTTCAAACGCTGTATCACTTACCTAAATTGTATTACTCATAATCCTTAGAGTTACCCTGTACTTTTCAGTCTTTGCACCATTTTTCAAGATTCAGTTAAAATATCCTTTGTGAAATTAAATCACCCTTGATCTCTTAACTTGAGATTATGTGTCCACCTTGCAAGCATTTGGTTTGAACATCTCAATAGGACTTGTCCTGCAGCCCATTAGAGTAGAGCAGAGAGAGCATTTTGCTTCGTTGTGTTCCTAATGTGCTGTTCCTAATAGGTACCAAAGCCTTACCCTGTCCCCCAGAAAAAAGGCAATACACATTTATGCAAATGGAGTAATGTTTCTTCTCAGGTCCTTCATTTATTGGCAATAGTCAAATGACAATTTCTGAGACAATTTAAATACCCCTTCCATTAAGTATTCAAAGTATAATATTGTATCTTCCTGTTTACTATGCTGAGAAATTATAAGTTTTTCTGTTTTTCTTATTTTTTGTAACTACTGACCTATAATAAACATTTCATGTAACATTCCTATGTCAGAAAATTGCACTGTCAGAAAATTAATAGAAAGGTACTTGAAAGAGACACTGCTAACTGGGAAAATAATTTCAACATAATTAATACATATATTATTATTCAGAATGGTTGAAAAAGATAGATGACCTAATGGCAAAATAAGGATGGACTAAGGATAAGAATATTAAAGTCTCTCTCTGTCTTATACACACAAATACAAATGGCAAAAAAAATATGAAAACTAATTATATCAACACTTAACCTGTGAAATTATAAATACAATTTTCATCCAACTAATAGAAGACATTTTAAAGTATGATAGTATCAAATATTGGCACTGGTGTGTGGAAGGAATGATATGACACCGCTAGCATGTGTGTAAATGGGTATATTCACTGTTGGGGAGGGTGTGGTGGGGTTTGGCTGTTCTAATTGAGCTGTGAAGTGCATTCTCTCTACCAGCCAGCAATTCTGTTAAACTAAATGTCCCTTAAAGAAGCAACTATTCCTCAGAACAAGGAGGCATGTATGAGAATGCTTAATAATTTATTTTTAATAGTGAAAAATTAGAAACTAATGTCCATCATTCTTTAATGACTGTATAATCATAGTATAATTTGAAATACTATGTAAGAGTTAAGGGGAAAATTCTAGAATATGAGTAAAAAACTTGAAAAATGATAAGCAGAGTAATATATCACTTATGGTATTTAAATTTAAAATACCACATATTTTTATTGTTACATTCATTTATGCATATAAATGAATATGAACAGTCTGGAAGAACACATACCCATTCCTGATAGAGGATACCTCCAGAGAAAGGAAAGCAAATTGACTGAGCTTCCTGTAACATTCTCCTCAATCTTACAAATATGTACAAGCAGATATGCATATATACATACCTTTTATTCTTTTTTGTCTGACTTTTACTAAAGTAGAATTATATTGTATACATCTCTGCAAAACTTTCTTTTGTCACTGAAATGTCACTTATTTCATGAACATACTTAGAAGTCACTAGCTATATACAAATGCCAGCTTTAAGTTTTCTAATTTATGTATGTGTACACAGAGATACACATACATACAATATGTCATAAATGGGACCATATCATACTGCTGGGTTCTATTTTTTTTTTAATGTCATATATCTTTCCTCTTATTTTGCTTGTTTCCTTGACTGCCACTCTCCCCATTATGGCCATTCACATCCATCCCTTCCCAGATAATCAAGTTCAACAAGCCATTATGCATCCTTTCCTATTTTTCTCCATGTTCACAGGCCTATCTACTTTGCATGTAAATACATTCACATACACACACACACACACACACACACACACACACATATATATATTTGTATATATTTATAACCATAAAGACAGCCTAGGTAAAAATCAAATGCTTTATAAGAACGGGATCATATTATATGTGTTCCCATTTATATCCACAATCCTATAATTTCACATAAAAATCCTTTCACATCAATTGATACAGCTTAAATTCATTATCTGTATGCTTGTCTAACTCTTGTTGGTGTGTTTGTATCCTAATTTATTGAACATTCCCCCATTGTTGGATATTTATTTGTTTCCCGTGTCATGGTTAGAATATTGCTGGGAATGTAACATCTTTGCACAAAGTCTGAATACTGGCACTGATTTTATTTCAGTACTACAGAGTCAAGAAGTTGGAATGCTGGGCCAACATCTGTAAAAGAACTCCAGGGTAGCTGAGGATGGAGAGGAATTTCTGGTAAGAGAATAGATTGAGACATGTTTAGAAGTCAGGCCTACAGACTCCTGATGGTCATATTGAAGAGGTTTGTCAAGCCTAGCACTGAGGCCTTTACATCCTTGGAAAAATGAGGTTAAAATGGATTTTTTTCCAAATGTTACTGTGGTGACCCTATAGCTGGAATAGAATAGTGGGGGAAAGGGGGAGATCGAGTAAGATTAGACTAATCAGGACCCCCCTGCCTCCAATCATTCAAGTAATCATGGCTGGTGGTATAAGTGAGAAACCCAAACATATCTGAGACATAGTTAGAATGTGAAATCAGTAAGACAGGACTACAAATTCGGTGGGCGGTAAAGAAGATGTGAAGGATGATTCCTAGGTTTCTAAGTGGATTTACTGAGCCGGAGGATACAAAACAGTTACCAGGTTTGGGAGAAAAAGATTTGTGGATTTGTAGGTTTTGAAGAATCTTTGGGATATTCATAGAGAAAGTGTCAAGTAGAAAACTACATAGATAGGTCTGGTGCTCAGAGGCTGTCCTGAATATATATATACAGAGTGGTAATTTAACTTGAGAAATCAATTTCTAGCAAGCCAATGTGACAGGGATCCACAGAGTGACTCTAGAAATAAACCATTTTTCATGTCCTGGAGACCTGAAACATCTGGCAGAGAATGAAAGGTTATAAAGGAAGGGAAAAAAGACATCACTGTCAGCTATACTCCTTTTTATCCTGGGAGCCATGCAAAATGGTGAGAAGAGGGAAAATTGAAAAGAAGATGGCAGGTGCTATCTTCAGCCGGCCGTGTCTGATTATCAAGGCAAAAGAGGAAGTTTTTTAAAAAGGAGAAGTATGCTTTCTTACTTATTTCAGTTTTTTCACAAACATGAAACTGCTTTTAGTTATTTTATTTTTAAAATCCCTCTTGCTTGTAGATTAAAACAAATGGCTATGTTTTATTTTTATTTTCATTTATCTCTTAATTTTAATTGAGTTTCTTTTCTTCACCAATCTTAATATTTCAAAAATGGCAATTTAGTAAACTTGAAAATAGGAGTGTTCTCTGTTGTCTCTGAACAAGGAGAGACTTGTTCTGTATGAAACATGGTAGGAAACCCCTGAAATCCCTTTGTTCTAAAGCTGGTGGTCAGTGTGAGGAAAAGCCAACACCAAGTCAGAGGAGGCCAGACAGTAGGGTGAAAAAATTCTACATATTATTTGCTGGACTGGAATATAATCGTAGGGATTTCTGGACATCCCAGTGTGGAAATAAGTGAGGAAATAAGGACCCCCTATCAAGGATAGTGATGACTGTGATGTGCATTTTTAATTGCATAGATTACATTATTTCTTGATCAACAAGTATTGAAAATATCATATTCTAATCAGTATTACATATCATGGATTTTTAATATATTTATGAAGTGTTTCTATCTTTATCCAAGTTAGTATGGGAACACAAGTCTGTCCAAAAAATATATATTTTTTTTTAAACAGAACTTCTACATTGTTTTGGTGTGTGGTCTGAGCTACAGAATTCATCCTAATAGTCCTTATGAATATATTATAACTCTCAGTTTACACAGATAAGGAATTGAGTAAAAATGGTTAAAGTTAGAAGAATGACATACAAAGATATTTGTCTCATATATGTTCACTCTTATCTCTCTATGGACATAGACCACTTTTAGAAGGTCAAGAAAATATTTAGTCTTTTATTTTCACATTGTTACACCTGGGGAAAAAACAGTTCAATCAAATTCACATTAAGTTTTCAAACGAATTCAGTTTCTGGGTTGTGTTCCCAGTGCCCATAGTAAATTTTAGGGTGACTGACCCTCTCTAATGGGAGGGGATACATCTGAGAATCACAGCTGCCAACAGTCTAGCTCTACACTTGACACTATCTGGCATCATGCCAGGCTCCATGGCCTTCCAGTTCCACCCAAAGTAATTTACTTGTGGCCAAAGCCCCAAATAAATCATGAAACATATCTCTGCACAGAATTTTCCGAAGTGTTTTTAGCAGAAAATCCATAATGTGTCCAGGCAAAAATGAGATCTTGGTTAAATGCACGCTGGAACTGTTCTACATAATATAGTTAATGGATATTTTAAATAGCAGAATTCATCAGAGCCTCTGACACAATAATCTGCACAGAGATAACTTGCAATACTCTAGGGGATGAGTATCGTATGTCATTTTTTCTCAAAATCTCAGGTCATGCAACATTTTTTCAAAGAACTACTACTAACGTCTAAAAGAACAGTGGTGTGAATGGTAGTAGGCAGTTTAAAAAACTTCCTCGGATGAATCATGAGAATTCTATACACCAGCAGCAGGTCTGTAAAATCTAAAAGACATCTAGGCGACCAGTGCCTCATTCCTGCTCTGGCTCCCCAGCCACTCTAGATGCCCTATTACCAAACCTCTGTATGAAATGGAGAAGCTCAAATGCCCAGTGTTTGCCTTCCTGGGTTGAGAACTGGCAGGTGGAAGGCATGGCATAGGACCACTCCCTAAACTATGTAGATTATATGTACATCTCTCAAGATTTGTTTCAATGTTTATTATTTTTGCTTTGCCCTTCTTTCCAATAACCTAATTTGATAAATGGGATTTTGACTGGGCTTAAGATAAAATGCAGATATAATATTAATGAGGCCCGAGTATTTATCTACATAAAAGTTTAAATGGAAATATTTTGTGCATTCATTAAAAGAATCATAGATTATCACAATTGTCTTGCTGTGCTCTTATGGGAGATATGAAATGTTAGTAATTTAAGATTCAATGAAAAATTGTAAATGCCTGAAATTAAATCTAATGCAGTGCATTAATCAAGAAGTTTCTACTTTGGAATTTGGAGGTCATTTCAGTTCAACAAATACTGCCAGACACTTTAATAGGCACTGGGGATAAAGACATGAAAAAGATCCAGGGAATTCTCTGGGCAAGTTTCCAGTTTGATTGGTGACATGCACATGGAAGAATACGCAAGTCCACGCGGGACTGAGGGGAACGAGTGCTATATTTTAATCCGTAACATGAAAACAAGAGAAAGCAGGTCAGGAGAAGGGGAATGAGACTGATGAGTGAGAAAGGGTGTTGTCACCACACAGAGGACCTTCTAGACTATGCCAAGGAGTTTGGATTTTTTTCATTTAGACACAAAGACCAAGGTGGAGTAGAGAGATCAATCTGAGACAATTCCAATAGTCCAGGCAATGCGGGAGAAAGGCCAGATTTACTGTTGATCAATAGGCACTCACCAAAGAACTCATATATCCGTCCAGACTTAGACCCTAGAGATACTGTGATGAATACAATAGACAATCTCTGATCTCTTGGCGCATACATTTCAATATAAACTATAAATGAATAATGAAGTAACTGCATATATGCAAACTGCTGTAATGGAAAAGTCATGGTGTTACTGGTATATATTACAAAGTTCCCTAACCTTTTCTACCAGGAGAAAGCTTCCCTGCGTTAGCAGTATCTAAGATGAGACCAAAACCAGGAGCAGCATTACCATTAACTAGATCAAGGTGTTAGGGGGCATGGTTGGAGAAGAGCCTATTTCCAAAAAAATCTAACAAGAGTCAAGAGAGAGGATTGTATGCTAAAGGAATCAAGAGAACTCCAGCATGGCTAGAACAAATAATTACTAAGAGCAGTATGAAATGAGGTTATAGCGGTAGTAAAGACCAGATGAGCAAAGCACTAATAAAGACTTTGGGATTTTATTCCAAGATCAGTTGGAAGACACTGAAGGATTTTAAGCATAATTTATTTTATATTTGGAAAGGTCACTCTGACTTCTGCATGGATGGTAGGCTAAGCTAAAATGATTATAGAAACTGAGTCCACTGCAAGTTCTGTCAGTGCAGCTGCACCCCCAGCTTTTAGATTCACCCCATCTAGTAGTGCCTGGTATATTGAAGGCACTCAACACGTGCTTGTTGAATGTTTAGATAAATGAGTGGATTTTCCATCTATTCATTTTATCTGACCCAAAAATTTCTTGACCAAGAAAAGCAGTTTGCCAAGGTCTGAAAGTTTACTATCTGGGGGGAAAACAACACCTTTCATATATGGGGGGAACATTTTTCTCTGAAGGACCTTGCAGCATTAATGAGAAAATGTCTCTAAAACCATTTTTGGTGTGTCATTTGGATGACAAATGATAAGACATATCGTCCCTCTGAGTTTTCAAAGCCTCAAGAACATATGCCAACAAAAAGGACAAACCTATAAATGGAAATTATCCACTGGAATATGCCAGTTCTCCATCTGCATGAGTCCAATTTCAAAATCTCACATTATAAGTTTTTATCACAGCTTTATTGTTGTATAATTCATGTGCCATAAAATTCAACCTTTTGAAATGTTTAATTCCATTAATTTGACTATGTTGACAGAGATGTGCAACTATGTAATTTTACAATATCTTTATCACTGAAAAAATAATCCTATAAGCATTAACAATAATTCTCTATTCCCCCTCCAGCTCTTGTAATCACCAATCTACTTTCTGTCTCAACATTTTCACTATTGTAGACATTGTATGTGAACAAAATCATATAATGTGTGGTCTTTTGTGACCAACTTCTTTTATTCAGCATAATGTTTTCAAGGTCCAATCATATTGTAGCATGAATCAGCACTTCATTCTTGTCTTATTGCTGAATAATATTCCATTGTATGGTCATAAAACATTTTATTTATCCATTCATCAACTGATGGACATTTAGGTCATTTCTACTTTTTGGCCATTATGAATAAAGTTGCCATGTTTATCTATATATTTTTTGTAAACATATGCATTAAATTCTCTTGGGCATATGTCTTGGCTAGATCAAATGATAACTCTATGTTTAACTTTATGAGGAACTGCCAAATTGTTTTTTCAAAGTGGCTATACCACTCCACAATCCCTCCAGCAGTGTATGAATGTTCACATTTCTCCACAGCTTCACCAACACTTGTTATTGTTGATTGTTTATATCGTAGCCATCCTAGGGGTGTGAAGTAGCATCTCATTATCTCATTGTGGTTTTGATTTTCATGTTCCTAAGGACTAACAATGTAGAATATCTTTTTGTATGCATATAGGCCATTTGTATACCTTCTTTGAAGAATGTCTATTTAAACCTTTTGCCTGTTTTTATAAGGTTTTTTATTAATATATTGTCTAATTGCACCAATTAGTCCCTCAATGTAAACATTCGTTTGGGGAGTATAATACATAAAAGGCATTATTTCTGATTTTAAAGCAAAGGCTTCCAGCAATTCCACTATGCTCTTGGAATTATGCAACCATTATAACATTTTTCAGTTTTCTGTTTCTATTACATTTTACCTTTAATATGTATGTTTCTTTCTATTATGTTTGTATCTTGATTGATTGTTACATGTATGCTGATGTAATTTGGCACATTCTTAATGATAGATATCCATTATGGATTACATCCTTTATTATTACAAAGTATATCATTTCTTATTTGTTTGAATTTTCTGTTTTGTTTGTGTTTCTGTTGCTGTTCTGTATTCACCCTCTAGGAACATCCTCTCCAACTCTTCGCTGACATGTTTAGATCAGCTAACTCCACTCAGGCCTCCAGGGTAGAAATATGACCCAACGGCGGCAAGTGAGAGTGTATAAGCAGATGCCTCAGGGAGAAGAAGAGGTCCAAACCAGAGCAACAAGCAGAGCAAGGGAATTTTGATCAGTGAGAGGTAAGTCCTAATACTTCTTACTAAACTAGAAAATGATGAGCTTAGACGTTTTATGGCCTACCTTGTTAACACTTGGGAAGTATAAAAGCTTTTTTTCTTGAAAAGTAGAGAAGAATCCCGATGGCATTTATGAGGAATTAGATCAAGTCAGACCTTCAGTTATCTGTCCCATTTTACTTTTTAGTTATATGGTCTAATAACCACCCCCTTCCTTAGGAGAGTTTAAATGAATGTGAGTTTCTGTCACTTCCCACCAAAAATACTCCATCCATTATAAGCAATAATTTTTCTAGCGTCTTTTTGTTTTGTCAGTGTGTTAGGTCAAACTATAATTTTCAAAAAAGATAAAAAAATACGACTCTAAAACTAATGTAATGAACAGTTATGAAAGATTTCTTCAATTCCTTAATGAAGAAACAAAGCTGCTTGAAGGAGACTAGCATTATAGTCAGTGAGAGAAGGAAACTGGAATATTATTCTATGTTAGATGTAAAAAGGACTATTAATATTTTTAGGTAAGTAAAATGATAACTTTGCAGTTTATTTCCTCAATAGATAAAAATAACTTGCAACTCAACAGGACAAAAATTATAATTCAACAGGACAAAAATTATTTGCAATGTACCAATCTTCTATGAAACAACATCTAAATTTACAGACCATAGTACAGCCCTTATAGTAAAATAGTAAGTAAAGCAGAAAATACTACATGTACTCAGAGATGACTGAGGTGATTTGCCCTATTAAATCATCAAAAGAATATGGAGTAAAGTTTTGTCTTCTTTTCATTCTTTGATGATTATTTTTCAATATTTACTATTGTATTGATGGAAATTATAACCACATAGCATTTGACAATATAGTAGATTGTTATTAGAGTCCTTCTCTGTCCAGTTGGAGGATAAAAGTTTCCTATTGCTGGAGGTCACCTTGAAATACACAGTTCTTGCCCAGCCATGACCATCAAATATCTACTGTTGGTTGATGGAATGACCTGGGATCTTCTTCAGATTGGGTGATTCATATTGCACAAAAATAGCTCAAGAGTCACTGTTTTAGTAAATATCTGAACACTGACCCTCTCATGCCCTACAAAGTACCTTTTCCAGCCTTCTATTTCTATCACTATTGATATTTACTTTGGGTAATTTTGCAAAAATTGCAGCAGTAATTTCAACAGTGCCTCTCCTGCTTATTTTAGTCTCCAAATGAACACAAAGATTTTTTGTGTTTATTCCATTTCCTGGAATAAGGAAACAGCCAGCTTCCTCCAGAAGAATAAGATAGAGTTGTGTGGTTTAAACAGTGATCTCAACCTGAAAGCATAGAAAGAAGAATTGGGTAAAGTGGGATTGAATCTCCTGGAAAGAAGATATCAGGTAAGGATGCAGAATAATAGTCTTCCGATACCTGAAGTCTAAAATGGCCGAGACTTAGTCCCTATCTTCCAAGCAAATCTAGGGTACTAGGAAGGCAATTTAGGGCGCAGATGTTCATTCACCATAAATGAACTTTCCATTGTTCGATTTTCCAACAACTAGAGCTGCCCACAAATGTGATGGGTTCACTGCTCTGGGAGATCTTTGCCCAGATTTCCCTTATTAGCCTTCAGACCTTCATAAGACGCTTAATTTTTCCTATCTTAGGAAATTAGGTAGAAATAAAGAATCATGGTTACCAGTATTTATTCTCAAGTAATCCATACCACAATCTTTCTCAGAAAGATAAAATCACAGATTAATGCAACATTTTCAAAGTCTTGTGAAATATCTCTTCTTAAATTATACAAGCTCTCTCTTCTAATGTGTTCCTAAAAAATGTAGATTTACCTCATATGAGATACATGGATTTTGACTGACCCTCACCATTGCCAATTACTTCTGCTTCAGGTGAGATTATCAAAGGGACAAATTAATCACCATGATCAAGCCTCCCTTAATTCACACATCCAGGGGGCAAATCTCCAAAATATGAAGGATTCAAATCTAATCAGGCAGTGAAGAAAATTCTTACCAGCAAAGGCTGAAAATATTATAAAAATATCTCAATATGGTGTAATATTTATTTGAGTAGAGAATCAATGGACATAGAACTACTCTTTGACTTAATTCTAGTTAGAACATTTTTGCCTCATTCCACATCTGAAAACCTAAATGGGCCTAGCATTGAGAGAACTGACTAATTATTGCTACACGCTACTGTCACCAGTTCCATAATTGTAAGCTCTCTGCCACTACTTAGTGTGAAGAATTAAGTTACTGAAAACCTTTAGAATGCATAGAATGATGAGTTAGACTGGATGACCCCATGGTCTAATAAATCTTCCTTTTTCTTCTTTATTAGCTTACAAATTGTGCAGTTTTGAGTTAGCCCACTATAATTTCTTTTTATTTTTCTGTCCTGTCTTTTACCCATGAAGCTTATATTTTTTTCCCCTTCAATTGCTACTGATTTAATTCTTATGCCTTTCCCTTTTTTCTTGTCAAGCTCCAGCCTAACTTCTCAGAAGAACCAGTTCATTTGAACAATTATTAATCACGACATCAGCCTACCACAGAAGTTAAAACAAAAATGAGGCAAAGGTAAAAATGATAGCTTACATGAGTGAAAGCTCCTTAACAAAAAAGTTTGCTTTGGAAAAAAAAAATGCCTTCTAGGCCTTTTGTATTTCATGGATCTGTTGGAAGAGGTCATCAAGAGGATATAACTGTTGGTTGACACACGAGCTGGAGCCAGTCAACTGGAGACTACATACCTGTCTCTCATCTTTAAAATGTACATTCCTCTTACCATTTCCACACTAGGAGCCATTTCAAGGATGCAGCCTTGAGAGAGTAAAATGTTGCCTCAAACTTATTTGTCTCACCATCCCTACTATGCAAAATTTCATACACAGTGATTTTTAGGAAAATGAATATCACATTATAAAAGAAATAGAATAAAATGAGTGCTTTGCCATAAATAATCCTAGCTCTTATCTTAATTTTCCTTTCAATTTATATAGATAGATACTTAAAGACACATGATTAATTTATTGTGCTTTCATTCTACAGATTTACTTAAAGGTGGATGATAAAAATATAGATAGGAAATAATGAGATATTTGCCTTAACAACATAGCTTAATTAGAGTGCATAGTGTGTACAATTCACCTTAAACTCAATTTTGATAGGTATTAAAATTGAAGTGGATAGCTATTCTAAAATAATTTGAATGCAACCAGCTGAATCTCTATTTGTAGTGCATAGGTACGAGATGTGAAAAGCTGATTATCTATTCAAAAGTAGAGAGTGGGACTTTCATTTTTTGGAAATTATGCTTCTGAACCCATTACAGACTTAAAAAATATTCTGTGGTGGTAACCCCCAAGATGGCAACAGAGGAGGCTCCGAAGTTCCACAGGAATGTGCCTCCTCTCTCAGATACACAGAATATAAAGCTACACAAAATGTAATTTCCTCTGAAAGAAATCCGGAAACTAGCTGCGGGACCCATACGCACTGGGCAAATGAGAAAGTACAAATCAAAATGGGTAGGACAGAGTGAGACACACTCTCACCATAAACCTCACACCCAGCCCAGTGTCACACAAACTGGACAGAATCTCCAGCTCCCAGCCGTGGAAACACAGAACACCAAAACTTAGGAGATGCAGCTAAAGGAGTTCTACGAGGGAAGTTCATAGTGATAAACACCTTCATTAAGGAAAAATAAGATCCGAACTAAAAAGCCTAAGTTCACACCTCAGGGAATTAGAAAAAGAACTAAGCTCAGAGTTACCAAAAGGAAGAAATAACAAAGATCAAAGGATAAATAAATGAAATAGAGACCAGATAAACAATAGAAAATAACAAAATTAAGAGCAGGTTTTTGAAAAGATAAAAAATTAACAAATCTTTAGCTAGACTAAGGAAAAAGAAGACTCAAATAAAAATGCAAGTGAAAGAGATATTACAAATGATGCCACAGAAATACAAAAGATCGTAAGAGATGACAACAATCAATTTTACACCCACAAATTGGATAACCCAGAAGAAATAAATAAATGCCTGGAAACATAGAACCTACCAAAACTGAATCATGAAAAAATAGGAAATCTTAACAGGCCAATAATAAGTAATGATACTGAATCGATAATGGAAAACATTTCAACAAAGAACATTCTCACTGGTGAATTCTACCAAATATTTAAAGAAGAATTTTATTTTGTCAATTATGTCTCAATAAAGCTGAAAAATAAATTGTTTCTAAAATTGTATAGAATCAAAGTTCAGCTGAATTTCTTGGTAATTTTTGTTCCATTGAGAAGATATTGAAATATTGACATTAACCCAGATCCTGCATTCTCATTCATTTAATAAGTTAAAGAATTAAATTATATTAATAAGTAATGGGCTAACTGCAATTTATAGCAAATATGATTTCAAAAAATATTGTTTTTATTTACAAAATGAATAAATGATTTCCTAACAAGAAATTGTTCAATAATTCAATCTTATTTGAATGATTCCTTTTTAGAAAACCATTTTCATCAATGAATTATAAATTAACATCCATTAATGTTAAAACACATTAGACTTGCATATTTTCTGAAAATTCCATTGTTTTTTTAATCAAGGAAGAACTTTACAATTATTTGTTTACATTAAATGCCAATTTTAAATATTCTTTTAACTCCACACTACAATAAGAAAGGGCTATTTACTTTGGGAACATTTAATACCAAAAATCAATGAAGTATTTATAAATAATATAATGTGATAATGATTGGAAGGATTTAAACACCGTGCACAGGCATTAATATAATTGTGAAGGCTCACTTTAGTCTCACAAGAACTCTATGATGTAGGTATTATTATTGCCCTTTTTCACCAAAGAGGAAATGAAGTAGAGATTAAAGCAATACCCAAACTCATAGCTAGTAAGTGGTAGGGACAGATGTGAAATCCAGTCTGACAGTAGAGACTGTACTTTTAACCTCTATAATTTGCTGGCTCTCTGTCTATGCTCTATTTATAATCACCAGAGTAATTTAAAATTAAAATACTCTCTTAAAATTAGGTTTTGTTTCTTTAAACATACTTAAAATATTCTCAGGAAATAGAATGTGGGTTTTTTTTTAACTAGTTGAAATTCATCCAATGAGACTATGATACATTATGTACCTCTATAGATTTCTTATGCAGAAATATGTATTTACTGAGGCTAGATTTGGAAGTACTAGATCTCAGAGAGACTGCTTAGGGAATGTGAGAAAGTCATTATTTGCTGGCTATCAAGTAATTTACTTTGAATCTGTTAAATTCATTGATGTCTGAACTGGTTATCAAAGCTTGTAAACAGTTTTTAAATCACTTTGAAGTTGGCAGAAATAAATATTAATGAGACAATTTTCAAGAAATTTAAAGTCAGTTTCTCCTTTTTCTGTCACCATAAGTAAAAAAGAATCACAGCTGTCTTATTTAGAAAAGAAATCTACAATTGATTAGTATTAATTTATGTTCCTGAAGATAGCCATAGGGCTATTTATTATATGAAATTGAACTATTTGCTTAAAAGAAAAGCAAATCCACCTAGGAGTTTCATATGACAAAAGTTTTGTTTAAAATGTCATAAAACACAAACACAGTGATTCTAATCCTTTGAGATATTAACTGGCTTTACCAAGATTTTCTCAGGTCTGGCCTCCAAGCAGGGAAAGAGAAAAGCAAGCATCTGAGAAACCAACTTCCTACCAGTATCACTGTCTTAATGACATTATCCCACCAAACCAGAACTTTGTTCTTCACAAAGGACAAAACAGACTCAATGGGCTTTTAGTAGCTTTCCCAGGCCACGTGACTAACAAGTAACAAATTCAATACTTGAAACATGTCTAACTACAAACCTGTGTTATTTTAGTCTTTGATACAGGAAAGCATAATTTTCTACCTGATGGTTTTAAGGATATAAAAAAGCCCTCCAGGTCTCCAAAATACATAATAAAAAAGTTCTTAAAACTCAATTTATTGATACATATTAGAAAACTCTGGTCCAGAGCAGTTTGGAATACCTCAAATTAATAATCAAATCTAGACTTGGTTTCCAATTTCTCGCACTTGTTTTCTCTTTTGGAGATACTTACTATAATACTGACATTTTGTTTCCTGGACCTAAATGCTTATTTGTCATAACACTGAAATACTTGAAATGTTAGAAGTCTTTTATATGTCATTTTGAGTTGGTTTTATAATAATATCCCTTCCAAAAGTTCTGGTGCATACCGGATCTCCTAAAGGGATAAGCAATTGCCAAAAACCCAGGACAACTACATGTGGCCGTGAACGGTGTTCACGAATGGATCATGGAAAGGGAGTGGAAATCCAGCCCACACTCTACCTGCCAAGCATATCATGGTGTGGAATTTACCTAAAAAAGGCACCATTTCTAATTTATATAAAGGCAACATATAGGCTCACTCACCCAGGCCCTGAAAAGACCCTGAAAGTTATTAGGAAGAAAAGGGAAAGTGGTGGTTGGACAAAAATATTTTTCAAATCCAATTTCTATTAGAAATTAATTAAAGGAGCTGACTTATAAAGCTAATGATGAGGATGTTTATTAATGTGATAAATCAGTGCCAGTTGTAGGGACATATACTCTGTTGGCACTGAGGAGTATAATTTTATTTCAGGAAAAAAGATTCATTAGGATAAACATCAGCAGCATGTCCTATTCACTGCATAGAATATGAGAACTATTACTAAGGGAGCCTATATACTAAGGAATATTTATGAAAATGGCTCTACAGAAACTAGGAGAAACAGAAAGCTCTCATGTCCTTTGATTTGATGATTTTGTTTCTTGAAGTCTTCTTGGAATAAAATACCATGATGCTGTATATGCCACATTTTGCAAATGATCACACCATCCCTGTGGCAGCTTTCTGGAGAGTCTCTAATGAAACACTTTTGAACACTAAGATATCAAGTCTTCATTTAATGAATATATAATTGGCATTTTCTATTTTAATACTGAATACCTTTGAAATGCTAATACCTGCTCATTTTTTGAGTACCAGGCACCATACTATGTAGTCTGCATACATATTTCCTATCTTCCCCAAAAGAATACTCCCCAAATTTTGTTACTATTTTCTTTTTTTAATGAGGAAACTGAGGCTTGAAGAAGCTAAGGGACTTGCGAACTTTTGGCAGACCAGATTCAAATTTATACCAGTGCTGATTTTAAACCCGAGCCCTCCCTCTCTCTCTCTGAATTAACCCTATGAGAAGGCTTCTACTTGAAGAAGAAAGTGATATTTTAACTAACCCAACTTATGATGAAGGACATAAAAAATATCTTGAATCGACTATGACAACCCATGCATTCTCCTACTATTTCCTAAGGCATTAACTTGTTAAGATGCCATTTTTAAAGAACATAGTGATGTGCTTATAATCCTTGAACTTTATGTCTATGGATAATCCTCGAGTTCTAAGAAATCAGAGAGGAAATGCAGAGGGCCGCTTACCTGTTCCAGTAACTTTTGTCCATCAAGGTGAGCCTGTATCATAGCATCATTAACAAGCAAGTGGAAGTTCAGGAGCACATGTTCAATGTCATATGTTCCATGCATGGCATCCGACAGCTCTTCCAGTGACTGGATGTATGCATGCCAGTGTGGGTTAAGCTCTGCCATGTGTGCCAAGCAACCTCTCACGACATTGAGGCAGTACCCCATGCAAGGCTTACTGAGAGTCAAGCCCCGGCAGTGAGGACAGTACTGCATCCTCAGGAGAGCTCTGCTGCACTCTTTGGAGAAGTGCAGATGGTCTGTGGTATTGATGACTTCAATGGCCAGATTCAGCGCCTGCAGAAACGTGCGGCTGGGCAGCAACGACCTCCCCAGCTGCCCCATTACTCTTTTGGGAATATTACCAAATGGGCTAATGTCCCGGCGGGCCATTCGGATGCATTCCGAGAATTCCAGGGAACTGTCAGTCACACCAGGATGAATGAGATGATTGTAGACTAGAGGGAAAAGACTGTCAAAGAATCTGTTCACGAATTCTTCAGGATTAACATCTGCACCAAATACGTAGAGTCCTATGTCAGTGAAGAACTCTTGAACTGAAGCAGCTGCCTCTAGGGCCATGTTCCTGTAGGTGTTGCAGAAGAGTATACTGGTATAGTTTTCTGCTTGTCTGATGAGATTTTCAAGGGTTTCTGTAATGAAAGCAGAGGTAAAAGATGAAAAGGCTCAGCATTCATGCTAAAACTGTTCATCCATCTGTTCCAGACAGTAAATGAGCTTAATGCATCAAAACTAACTTAATGATCTAAATGGAAATGCTCAGTCTACTAAACCCAATTTCGCTCTCCACAGATAATGCCTGGTCAACAGTGGACATTACATACACCACACAAGTTTTATAGAGATTTATTTCCTAGAATCAAATACTTTTCTAAAGTAGAAAAATTCAAAAGAAGTTACATGTATGGTAGTTCATCTATTTTATTCCATAATCATTCATAACCCACTGATAGAAAATTAGTGCCACTGAGAAAAAATTTACAATCATGAGTTCATTATTTATAAGACAAGGACATTAAATACTTGATTCAATACCTACTATTTTTTATAGCTTTTCACTTTTTCTCAGAATGAGAACTAGTAGATTACATACTAGTTACTACAAAATTAGCCTAAGTTCTCAAATGAAAGCCTGATAACCTTCAGACCTCCAAGAATGTTCAAATTTAAAAAAAAGTAAAACATTTCATGACTGAATTACCCCTAAACTGTTAAGCTTTGTTAAGCACTGGGAAAGTCATGTGCAATATTAACTTGTGAAAATAAATATTTTCATGACTATCTTCTCAACTAACATCTGTTATTCTTATCATCTTATCTGCAAAGAACTTTACTATAGGGAATTTTATTTTCTTATTAAATACTGATGCTTCCAAATCAGATTTTCCACAGAAAGAATAAAGAATAATCTACCCACAAATTAAAGGAGATTGTACTAATCAGCAAGTCAAGGTTGTATTTCAAAATGACAGCTTTAGGCAGCAGTCAACCACCTTGGATATACTAGTAATTACTTTTTGTTATTAGCCTAAATAATGATACTAGAGTGTATCAATATATAATTAATTATAAAATACATCAATAAAATTATCTGCCATAACCCCAATCCCATAGTTATTTTTTAATTAGGTTGTAAAAGACCACACAATAGTTCAGTAATCAAACCACTGAACATATTATAAATGAGATGGAACAACAGTAAAATAAAATGGAATAATAAACAGCAAGGGTACAGGGAGAGCTACTAATGCAGTGGAAGCGTATCATGAATATGCTGCAGTGTCCTAAACAAAAAAAAATTAAAAACAACAACAACAAAAAAACACTTTCATGAAGAGCACAGACAGATAAAATACAATTATCATGCATTCTGATTCTGTTCATGGTGGGCCCTAGTGTAATACATCAAGGTATATGTTATAAACTGAATATTTATGCCCATTCACCAAAAATTCATATACTGAAACCTAACTCCCAGTGTGATAGTATTTGGGGGTGGGGCGTTTAGGAGGTGATTACAGCATGAGGCCAGGTATGTATACTTAACCAGCAGCCAGTGATTCAACCTGGTCAGTTTTGAAACATTGCCATTGCAAATAATCTATCTATAAAATGTTCTCTCTGCTTTAATAGAGTGGTTCAACAAGCATTCCACCATGAAAAGTCTGACGCCTCAGCTGCAGTCTGAGCCCCTACACTCTGTTTTCACACATCTGCAAGAGTGAGTATGAAAAGTGAATTAAACCTTTGTGATTGGAACTGAAATAAAACTGGTAAGCTTATTATTTTCAATATTAGAAGCTCACTTTTCTTTTTTTTTAACAATTTATTTTATTTTAGTATCATTAACCTACAATTACATGAGCAATA
>JAQQAC010019963.1:17425078-17448990 GCA_029783875.1 Phataginus tricuspis
ATGGTGTCCTTTGCTGTACAGAAGCTTTTCAACTTGATATAGTCCCATTTGTTCATTTTTGCTTTTGTTTCCCTTGTCCGGGGGGATATGTTCATGAAGAAGTCACTCATGTTTATGTCCAAGAGTATAAGCTCACTTTTCTAAGTAATTTGTGTGTGGCTATGAATTGGGAGTTTTGTTGCCAATGATTTTGTTTACCAACTATGGTTAAATAACAACGTTTCCCAGTGATTTGGGTTTTTGTAAGATAAAATTAGGATGGAGTCAAAGACACCCATATAAGAGGCACTCTTACATGCTCTCCACCAGGTTTTCTATAGATGTGTTTCTGTGACTGATACCTGCCACACGATCCTCAGTGCAATAAAGGTTGAATGCCACCCCCGGCAATACAAATGTTCCATTTGATTTCTGCTGTCTCTAAATAATGCTCCGACAGAGTGTGATTGTGGAAAAAAGAATTTCTTTATAAATCCCAGTCCCATTAAGTTTTAATGAGTCAGGAATATATGGAATTTATCATTTCAGTTGTAGTAACTAATCATTTTGCAAATTAATTTTTTGTGAAAGCAATAGTGAAAAGAATATATTTAATAGTTATGAGATTCTGCTCAAAATAAAAATGAATATAGTGTTTCAAACGTTATTTCTTTTGTAAGTCGGTCCTTAATTATTGGTAACAAACGACTACTGTTTGGGTTAGTAATTAGAAAGTAAATTTCAGAAAAAAGTCTGTAATATTTATTTGATTTTACTTCAGACTAGTTTTCTTCTGATTCAGATTTTTAAAAAAAAATTACTAAATAGTTGATCAAAATTTTAGGAATCATGTTATAGCTGCATTTTAAAAACTTTCCATTATCTTGCATGCTTTAGAAGTTTAGTTTTCACAGCTATATATTGATTTTACTACCTTTTGAAAGAGGGATTACATGTTCCAAATATCAACATTCTGATTATTTCTCAAATACCTCAATACAAAATAGCTTTTTGAAATGAACTTATTCTGCAATAGTTTTTCACTATGCTATTGACTCATGATAACATTAAGGGTTTTTCTTTCAGTCTGTGTTAAACCTGATATTGACACACTCCAGTTAATTGTATTACCTAAACATATGCTAGATATGTATTTTTGAATATGTATGTTTGTAATCCTAAGCATTTCCTAAATCCAATCAAAGGTGAAAACTATAAACAATTGTTCTATATATATTTGGTTTTTTAAGGCTTGGGGATAAACACACTTCTGTGAATTTCTAGTCCTAATGGCTTCACAAAATTTTAATATATAAACATATCAGAAACTGAACAATCTAGAAGCCAATCTATTTGAGGATTTCATTAAAATTTTTTAAAGAAAAGTTTATAAATTCAGAAGTTGAATTTACTAAAATTATTTGTTTGTATTAACTCTGAATTTACAAAACTTTCACTCTGCTCCCCTTCTATGCTTATCATGGAGTTGAGTATTTCCATTGTATGAAATTAACATTACAATTTTAACAGAAATTTAAACTCGTTAAAAGAATTGTCAGGTGAACAAAATATTTTGCTGCTCTACCAAGGAATAATCTACATATAAAGTCAATGTTTATAAACCCAAGGTAGGTTAGGTACTGAAAAATTCATCACATCTACTTAATTATTAAAGAGAAACTATACAGCTCTTTTCATTACAAAGTTTTAATAAACAAGAAAAAAAAACCCTCTCACCTAAACTACACAATAGCTTTCTATTGATGTGCTAAAAATTGTTACAGATACTGAAAATAAGTAAACAATTGCTAGGCTTGCTTAGGTATTTAAGGAATAAACTAGAAAAAAAGCATCTTTTTGCTGTTTTCATTTACAATTTCAGTAAGTTCTTCTTTTCAATGATATCAGATCAAGTCTGTCCAGCCAGAAAACTCCCAAATTTCCTTTTAATGCCTAAGAGTGGTAGATTGAATAAAAAGCTGCAATCTAATTACTGATTGAATAAAAACATAATTTCCCCCAGTTTTATGAGAAAATTAATTTATGTATTATCTCATTAAGTAGAAAGTGAAGTTGGAATGCATGAAGTTATCTGCATCAACTTCAATTTTCATCATTAATATTCTGTGAAAATTTAATAACCAAACAC
Organism: Phataginus tricuspis; assembly: GCA_029783875.1. NCBI lineage: Eukaryota > Metazoa > Chordata > Mammalia > Pholidota > Manidae > Phataginus > Phataginus tricuspis. Next base: position 17,427,207 of record JAQQAC010019963.1, read on the forward strand.
CTATGAGTAGAGACTTTATATGAAATTTTCCAGCCCTCATTGGCTTTAAAGACATTTTATTATGCATACAACTGATTACTAACAATTACATTAAGGATTTAAACTTAAATAAAATTGGTAGAGGTAAAATCAGGTGATACTGATTTAAAATTAAATTTGAGAAATTGCAAAATCAGTGAATTTATAGGCAGGTAGCTTTTTTGCAATAGGAGACACATTATTTATAGGATTTTTATTGCTTTAAAGATAAAGATGATTTCAAAACACAATAATCATTAAATAACTTATAATAACCTCCACTGAACAATGTGAACACTTTATGACCCTTTTGATATTTTAAGTTATTTTTGATGTATGAATAATTTACAAAATTTGAAGTGTCTATTATAATTTAGAACCACAGGTATCCTCAAACATAGCGATGAAATAGATGAAGAAATATTAAATCATATCAGCCATGGGTCATCAGATGATTTTACAATGTGTATCTGAGTTGCAGATTCATTTTCAGTTTAAATTTACATATTTGAGCATCACAATTCTCAAGTCACAGATTTTGTTACTGCATCAGGCCATTCATTCGTGCCCTGTTGCTTTAGAGCTACTATGTGTCAGAAACTATGTATCGCCCTGTATTGAATTACATAGAATAGGTAGGTAGACACACACATTACAATGAAGTGTAATTCCTTCCGCATTTAACAAAAATGCTTTCCTATAGTTTTAATATGGTCACATTTAACAATTCTTTTAATTATCAGAAGACCACTACAGCCATTCTGAAGATACACATATTTAAGTAAAAGGAGCAATGACCTATTTTTCTACTCAAGAAGTGTTTATACTACTGCATCCAACCCTATGATATTTGCATATATCCTCAAATTTTTCATAAACTAAAATGTGTATTAAGTTTTCTAGAATGTTAATTTAATGACATATTTTATACAGTATGATTTATAATACCATTCTTCAGAAATTAGTGATCTATACAAATAAATAGTGAGTGGGATATTAATCTGTACCACCAAAAATTAACATATTGGTAATTAAGTGGGTCTCCTAGGACAAGCACTATGTGGAAAAATGCTTTCACAATTTTTCTCCTCCCTCATTACCCTCCCCATTAATTTGGATTCTCATGTAGCTTCATATTTACTTATAATATTTTATAATCATTTATATACTGAAAACAAATTTAGGATTTTAACAAGAATTTAAACTGAAGCACTTATATAACAGATGAAAGTGCCAAACAACTCACTGTAGATTGTTTTATAAATAATTGTGGGGTGAAGATTTTAATTCAAATCTAATCATCTTTAAAAAAAAAACCCAGAAACACAGTCTATAAATACATAACAGTCATATAAAACAGTTTCTTACTCACTAATTATCTTTATACAGAACCAAAAAATGAACATACTTTATTAGTGGTTCTTCTTCCTCTTTTGTTTTTGTTTTTTGGTTAATTTCATACTCTAACATATGACATTTAAACAAACACTTTGTCACTTTACCTCATCATCTCTACCTTCATTTTCTCTTTTCAGAATCTCAAGAAAATAAAATGTTCTATATTTTCAGCTTATATTGATGCATTGCCCATTCCCTCTAAAGTTGCATTCAAATCTATTTTCTTTTGTCACTCACTACTGCATTCATCCATTCAACCACTTTTTTGAGCACCTTTTGTAGACCTTAAAGTTTCTGTCCTCTTGAGCCTTAGAATCTAAAGAGTAGGAGACAAAGTATAAAAGCAAATTCATTAATTAAATTTATTATTGTGTTAAGTACTACAGAGGGAAAAAAAGTAGAGTGGAAAATGATGGGGACACTGTTTGGATATCTCTAAGTCAATCTGACCATAAACAACTCAATAACAGACAAAAGTAAATTCCCTGATTAATGTGTTCCCAACGGCAAACTTTCTGAATTTACCAGATATGTGCAAACTATCCAAAGTGTGTATAATATTAATTTTTCTGGCAAATTAAAGAAAATTATTTTGGGGCAAATTGTTGTTCTAAAGATTGACCATTTAAGAGAAGGTATGCAGGAAAGCCATCTCTGAGGAGGAAATGTTTGAGCAGAGACCTCAGGGATGAAAAAGAGCAGCCATGAGATGGTGGGGCATGGCTGCTAGGTTTGCAGGAGCTGGAGTGTGAGGTTCTGAGGTGTAAAGAATCTCACTGACTGAAAAAACCTGAGGAAACTCAATGCGACTGGTGACCAGTGAGTGAGAGCTGGGGTGAAATGTCAGAGAAACCAGAGCCACTCACAGACCATGGTGAGGGGATAGGTTTTGTATGTGAAATGGGATGCTGCCAGAGAATTTTAAACGTGGAGAAAGGTCATCTGGTTTGCATATTAAATCATCAAAGTGGCAGCATAGGAAATGCACTATTGGGGCAGAGGCAAGACAGAAAACAGGGAGTCCAGTTACCAGGCTCTGGTAACAATGCTGGTGACAGACACTGGTAAACTGGACAGTGTTGGGGGTGGTATTGGTTGCAAAAAGTGATCACATTGGCCATATGTATTGATTCAAAGGCAGCACGACTTGGGGTTGTAGGGAGGGAAGCATAGGGAATTAAAGGGTAACTCTGAAGCCTATGCTTCAGTAACTAGGAGGCACAACAGTGCCTGAGATAGGCAGGACTATGGAGGTACCATGTTTGTATGCAATGGGAGTTGGAAATTTAAAGGTCTATTTTGAATAATGTTAAGATTAAAATGCCAATTAGAAGTTCAAATGAAATTTGTCAGTACACAGATAAAATAAATTGGGTCCCAGGGGAAAGTTGAGGCTGGTAATGTAAGCATGATTGGCCTGGAGAGTGAAGACATCCGTGGCCTGGAGAGAAAGAATCGAAGACGAGAAGACAGGGCAGAATGTAGAGATGAAGGAAAAGAGAAGCAGCCAGCAAGAAGAATGAGAATAAGAAGCCAGTGACATAAAATCAGGAAAATGGAGTGTGCCAGAGACCAAGAGAAGAAAATGATTCAAGTGGAAGTAATCCATTATGTCAAATGCTATTAAGAGGTCAACTGAGATGAAAATAACAATTGACCATGGGAACTGACAAGAGAGAGGCTCTTACTGACCTTGACAAGAGCTGCCTCAGCAGATGTGAGCACAAAGGAGAACAGGAATTGAGGCAATTTATAGACAACTCTCCTGCAAACTGCTTTAATAGAAGTAGAGAACCAAGGCAAGAGTTGGAAGGAAATATGAAGTCAAAGGTATTTTTTTTCTAAGGGAGAATTTACTGACGTTCATATGCTGAGAAGAGTAATTTGGTAGACAAATAAAAATCAATGACTGAGAAAGGAGCACGGGAATTGCGGGGTAGAATTCTTTGAACAAGCAAAATAACGTAATCTAGGGCACACATGGATACCAGAATACTGGGCAGATGAGTGGAGGGTTAAGCTGCCGAGGATGATGGCAAGAGAAGTGAAGAGAAAAGCAGTGATCCAGGTGATAAAACCTTGAGTTGATAAGAGACAGTAACCAGAATTGTGATAAGTGACAGTATGGAACGCTAGCAGGTAGAGTCTTCTGGAGTCCAAGTCAAAGGGGATTTTCCTGAGGAGAAGGGAGTGACCACATGGGTCAAGAAGCACACCTTCCCCTACCATGAAAGAAACTGGTATCAGTTGTGCTGTAGCTTGAGACAATAAAAATGTATTCTTCACTGCTCTGATGCCAAAAGCAAAAATCAGAACCACTGGACTGAAATCAGGATACGCCAGGTCAACCTCCCTCCACACGCTCTGGGAAAGAATCAGGTGGTTGCTGGCATGCCTTGGCTGGTAGGCTTATAACTCCGGTCTCTGCCTCCACGGTCACATTGTCTTTGTGTGTGTCTCAAATCTCCCTTAGTCTCCGTCTTTTAAGGATATCATGTGAGTGTTTTTAGGGACCACCAGATAATCCTGGATAATCTCCCCCACCTCAAGATCCCTTATGTAATCACATTGGCAAAGACCTTTTTCCTTATGAGTTAATGTTTACAGTTTCAGGGATTACTCCCTATATCTACAGAGGCCGATATAGAGCCTACTACAGTACTGATCATGGTAGGCAAAAAGTTACACTTGACTGCAAACTCAGGAGACAGTGATTCTAGCCTAATCCCTTCCACATATCAGTCATTTATCCTCCCTAAACATCAATTTTTAAGTAATAAAATAGATATCATAGTTTCGATGCTGACTGTGGGTCAAGGGTATCTACAAGACTCAAGTGAAATATGGTACAAGACAATACCAGCTTGCCTTTCGAACAATAATGAGTGCCTTTCTTTAAGAGAGACATTGTAATTTTGTATGTAGGAGAGTTACTTCATGTATTCTCATGTTATCACATGGAATATGGAAAAAATATGTAACTGAGGGTAGATATTTAACATAATTAATAAATTTTACTGCTTCATCAGGACATTAAAAATTTTTTTCCAAATGCATTTTATTTGCTTATCAAATATAGTATATAAAAAGTTCTAGTTTTCCTAACTTTTTTTTGAAGTATCATTGATCATCTTACACTGGTTTCAAATATACAAACAGTGGTTCAACAGTTACTCATATTATTAAATCTTCATCCCCTCTAGTGTGGTTACTATGTATCAAGGTAGAAAGATGTTACAGAATCAATGACTACATTCTCCATGCTGTATTACCATCCCCATGATCAACTTATATTGTGATTGTGAATTATTGTGCCCCTTTATCCCCCTCACCCTCCTCACCATCACACCAACCCCTTCCCCTTGGTAACCACCAGTCCCTTCTCAGTGTCTATGAGTCTACTGCTATTTTGTTCTTTATGTTTTTCTTTGTTTTTATATTCCACAAATAAGTGACATCATATGGTATTTGTCTTTCTCTGCCTGGCTTGTTTCACTGAGCATAATACCCTCCAGCTCCATCCATGTTGTTGCAAATGGTACGATTTGTTTTCTTTTTATGGCTGAATAATATTCCATTGTGTATATGTACCACATCTTCTTTATCCATTCATCTATTGAGGGACACATAGGTTACTTCATCAGGACAGTCTTAAACAAAACTGGATTCTTTTTCCTGCCAAGTTTGTAGGCGTAAAGATAACAATGACTATGAGTATAGTTTGGTGCCACTAACTTAATTTCTGGTAAAGCTCCAACAATTTTCCTCCCCACTTCATCTGCACTATCAAAGCAAATGCCAAATCAGAGAATAAGGCAAATCATGCCTTAACAGTATTATGAAAACCGTTTTGACTCCCCAGACACACTGAAAAGATCTTAGGAACCCCACATTACAATGAGAATTGATGCTAAAATAAAATTTTCTTACCTGAAGACCTATTTTTCAATGCCAAACATCAACCTGGATGTCTTTTTTGCCTATCTTCATTCCCTTCTATTTTTCTCAACCTCTTTCTGGCCTCTTCATTTCATATACTAGGATCAGCCTTGTAGGCATCTGGACTCAAGGTCCTGGGACTTTTATTTCCTATTTCTAGTCATCAGTAACTACTCTTTACTTTTATTGAATCTTTACCATTTGCCATCTATTCCCCCTAAATCTATCTCATCCAACCTGGATTAGTAGAAAAGCTTCCATGGGTTTCACAACACTTTATTTCCTCATTCCTACAGTGAGCATTCTATATGTTTTCATCATGATTTTTACCTATTTACTTAAATACAATATTCACTCCAGGACCAAATTTAAATCTCATAGACCTGAGCAAATCAATTTTACTTACATTCAGGGTCTCCAAAACATGCCTAAAATGATATCCAGATGCCAGAAAAGGCCATTTTATCAAGTAGTACATGGCATTCTAAATTAAAATGAATTAATTGGACTTAAAGACCCTGTCACACTATTATACTAACCTCAATCTTTCTTTTTAAAACCAGCTCTTTCTAATCCACAAATGTACAAAAGCAAATGGTCTCCAGTTAAAACTGCTAGTATCCTCTATATAGCAATCGTGGTTCATTTTTCTTTGTCATCATATTTAATTACATTTATTTATCTCATTATGTCAAATCACTGCAAGCCATTGACCATTTTTGTTGTTGTTGTTCTAAAAAATGTCTTTAATATACATCCTCTTCTAGAAAATTTTGGTGGATTTTTTTCCCTGAAAAGTTAAGTATAAATGTTTATCTTAGCATCTTATATGCTCCACATTTCATGGCTCTTGGAATATGTGCCTATAGTGTTCAAATACATTTTTTTGCTTCTATTAGGTTTATAGTAATGGTTAAGGAGGTTCACTGAACAATATAAGAATAGTCATCACACAAATTCATACTAAAGTAAAATACTGGTAAGTTCTAACCACCTTATGTTCTAATATTAGGGAACTACATTAAAAAATGGTTTTAATTCCACTCTGGAATCTCCCAACTTTAAAACACCCTAGCCATGTTCCTACAGACCTGCTGGATTTTTTCACAGAGTGTCATGTTTGAGTGCTTCCTATAGTTATAGGCAGGCAAACAGAGAAAGAAATGGATTGAAAGTATTCACTCCAGAGTTACAGGCAGTTTAATAAATATACTGTTTCTACCTTGACAAGAGAGAAACTCCCTCAGAAAGTAGGCAATCTTTTAGGCCATTACATTCTTTCCAAATAGCGGGAGGAAAAATTGAAATACTTTCTAATATCTGAAATGGGTTATAAAGCACAAAATCAATCAGACCAAGAAGAATCTGTTTCACTACAACATCCATTCCTGCTTCCAGAAATGTTGTCAGAAAATATTCCAACAGTAACATAATCAAAAGCAGAAAGCATAGGATGTAACAATTATGAGATGTTTAGCTATGGGTGACCCTTTACAAATTGCTGTTAATCTATTTTTTTAACTGTGCTTCCAAAGATAACTTTTAAAAATATAAATTTAAAAAAATTATGATTGCAAAGATATGACTTTAGAAATAATGGATTTTCTTTATGAAAACCTACCAAAAGCCCCACTCCCCAAGTATCTGCTGCCCCTATTCAGAAGGGGTGTTAAATAAAAGTTGAAAAGTACATTACTACAGTTTTGCAGAGCAATGTCACAGCATTTAGAATATCAGTGTATTAGGGATGCAAAAAAAAAAAAACTTGATAAATATACTACAGTTCATCTCCCAAATGCCCCATAATTACCTCAGGGACTTTAGGCTCTCTTCTATTAAAAATAAGTACAAAAAAGCCCTTTAGATATAGAAGTTCTAGAACCTTTCTCATGCCCTATTGCTAAGTTTAACTCAGTTGAAACATAGTGGTTTTATAGTTAATGCATCAATACTGGAGTTAAAACATATGTTTTTTTGTTTTATTATAAACTGATCTTAACTTCTGTAAAAACTAAGAAAATAATTTGAAAGTTATTAAATTTGAAAAATCATTCATTTGAAAACCATAAAAAGTAGAACCATCATTTAGGAAGCTATTAATCAGAGTTGAGCCTTAACAAGATTGAGCCACTTTTCCCTCTGCATTGCACTTCAACTTATGAATTACTGTATTTTCTTTCATTTTAAAACCATCATCTATGATGTTTCTTACATCTTTTTTTCAATGAGCTTCAAATATAGTCATTAGCATCTATTTCTTTCAATAGCTTTTCCAACTTGGTTTGAGTTGTGGTTTACACTTGTCATCCCTGCACTTTATTTTGTTTACTATTTTTGAGCTTAATTCAGCTTCATTTTTCACACATGCAAGTGACTCCCTGTCCATATACAGTAAAGATTTTAGACAAACTTGATTCCATCAACAGACTTTCAGAGCAGCGGCCCCGCAAGAAATAACAAGTGTTGGGTGAGGATGTGGACAAATGGGAATTCTTCAACACTGTTGGTAGGAATGTAAATTGGTATAACCATCGTGGAAAGCAGCATGGAGACTCCACAAAAACTAAAAATAGAAATACCGTTCAATGCAGTAATTCCACTTCTAGGAATTTACCTAAAGAAAACAAAATCCCTGATTCGAAAAGATATATGCACCCCTATGTTTACTGCCACATTATTTACAATAGCCAAGATATGGATACAACCTAGGTTTCCATTAATAGATGAATAAATAAAATGTGGTGTATATATATATAATAGAATATTATGCATCCATAAAAAAAAATCCTGCCATTTGCAACAACATGGATGAATCTAGAGGATATTATGCTCAGTGAAATAAGCCAGGTGAAGAAAGACAAATACTATATGATTTCACTTGCGGAATATAAAAACAAAGCAAAGCAACATGAACAAAACAGCAGTAGACTCATAGACACTGAGAAGTGGCTGGTGGTTACCACAGGTGGGGGGAGGGTGTGGGGGATAAAAGGGCAAAAATCTCAATCATAATACAAGGTGGTCACTGGGACAGTAGTACAGCATGGAGAAGATAGCCAATGATTCTGTAACATCTTCCTATGTTGACAGACAGTAACTACATTAGTGGGGGTGAGGATTTAATAATATGGGTAACTGTCAAACCACTGTGTCATATACTTGAAACCAATGTAAGATTGTATATCAACAATACTTCAGTAAAAATATCAACAAATGAAAAGAAAAAAAAAAAAAAACGGTCCCTCAACCTTCCTCCTAAACTTCCTGAGATTAAGGGCCAGCTCACTAACTACTTTGGCCATACTAAATAACAGCTTCTTATAGAAACCATTTTCTGGACCAAAGTTAAAGTTAGCTTGGAAGTTTAAATAAAGTCACCTTTCCCCTTACATATAATCTGTGGCAAAGCATTTTCAAAAACTTCATTATAGTTAAGAAAATATTTAGTTATCCTCAAAGCACAAAGCCTGTTTCAATCAGGTTCAGAATGAGTAAATTATTCACACAGGACTTACTGGGCATGAGAGAGGGAATAAAAGAAAAAATAACACTTGGCAAAGTTTCACCAATGATATTTCAGTAGACACTTCACATAGGTTCATCTAAACTAAGTTGCTACACAGGATACCATACAGCTTTCAAGCTATAACAAAACTAATATTTTTCATTCTATTTCTAAATATACATACAACAGGCACTATAGTACATGGGTCAATAGCACCAGTTACGGCCTAGCATTGTGCAATATTAACAGCCAAGGGCTCCCATTATCATAGCAGATTTTCTTAAACCCTAATATGAATAAAATAATCAAGACATTCAGATTCACTAGGTCAGGGTAAGGTCCAGAAATCTGCATTTCTAACAAGCCTTGTAAAACCTGGCCCTGAGTTTGCAAAAGTCTAAACACCCTGTAGTGTGATTGGCAGTGTTCTTTCTTGTGTGGAGCCTAAACTATTTTTCCGCTCTCACCTTAGCCACCCCTTTCTTCTCCTCCTCCTCTTCCACCAACCCTTGCTCCTGTTTTCAACACATACAGGTGATGCTCACAACAGAAACATGATGGTGCTTTGCTCTTCCCAGCCCTCACACATCCCCTTCCTTCTCTACCTGTAACACTTGTACCTTACGAGCAAATGACCCTATGCATATGCTTTCCTGACACACTAAGCTGCTATTTGTATATTCTACTATTTTATACCACCAGGTACATACCACTTTGTACATGAATATTGTAAATGCAAACTGTAAAACAGCAAATATTGCACTGTTTTCTGATTATGTGCTCATGTATCCATGCGACCCACTGTATCTACCCTTGGTGAGGTCAAGGACCACACTTTATTCATCATGCCCTTTTCTCCTTTGAAGCACAGGCCTAAAACATAATAGGTGTGTCATAATTGTTAATTGAGCAAAAAACTGAGCATTACCATGGAAGCCTTTTTTCGAATACACCCAGCCACTCTAAACTCTCAGTTCCTATCGGTACATAGTTAGGTCATATATCTTAAGTCAGAATCATGGAGAATTGTAAACTCAACTTGTCAGAGATATATTATGGTTTATTTGTTAAATAATTGTGCTTACTGCAAACCCATGGTGTTTTATTCCATTCTGGTCCCCCTGCTGGAGGGGGTAATGGAGAATATAAGACCACCAGTGGACCCCTCTAGCTGGATCCAGGCAGTTGGAGCTCCTCACCTCCTCTGCTGTCCTTGGAAGGTGCACCCTGCTCACCTTCCCTGTGCTGGAAGCTGCCCGAAGGACACAGCCTTGAGAGAGGAAGGGGTTGACACCATCTGGACTGTGTACATGACTGGAGTTGGTTAAGGCCTCTAAATCAACTTTTACAATTCTGGAGGGCAAATGAGGAGATCCACTCATCTTGCAGTCTCCCAAGACAAGTCTTGCATGTAGGTTCCCTTGCTCACCAAACCTGCCGTCTGCCCCTCTGGGGTAGCCGGCCTCTGTCTCCTGTCTCTCCTTGCCTTCTGTGTAAGGTGGCCAGCTTTCAAACCAACACCCCCATGTGCCAAGAGCTTGTTTGTTTGTTTTCCACCTGACTTATTTTTTTAATGCAATGAGAAAAGTTCTTGGGAAAAACAAATGGTGATAGCGAATGCTTTCTGTGTCTCACCACGCAGATGCTATTTGGTTAGTAAAAGCACCTCTGTACAGGTTTCTTCACTAAGAAGGACAAGGTTCTAATCTAGATGGAAAAAAGAATGGAAGGAAGATTAGAAAGATATCTGCATCTAAAAGGGATAGGAACATTGGGTGACCCTTGCCTACTCCAGTTTGGAAGCAATATGTGGTAGGAAAGCGGTTCTGGCAAAACGGCAGGAAGTTGAAAGGATTGCAAAAGGACCTGATAGGAATGATTTCTACTGACAGGAATGTCTAGAAACAGAAGCTCTGCTGTGTGCCACCGTTCACCCCCCTATTCCCAAACTGTCAGTAAAGCTCTGTCATACAAAGCAATAGTGGGTTAATGATGTACGGGGGGGTTTAAAGGCCGGAGCCTCGACTTCTTTGCTCCGGCCATGAGGCGGTGAAGAGTGGCACATCTCCAGGAAGGGAGAGAGCAGGCAGACAGCAAGACAGCAGGCGTCGGAACCTGGAGCCGGCAGTAGTGCTATGAATGCTGATTCTCTGGGAACACTTAAAAATGGCAGGATGGGACCTGAGTTTATTGTAGGATATTTATATAAGGACTTGACACATTTTGTTTGGCTATTGAAAGAAAGCATGAGCCCAGAAGACAGAAGGGCATACCTATCAGTGTCGGTGTGAACAGCCCACAGTCTGTGCTCCACGACCATTGCTTGTTTCCATCTCTGGCTTTGCCATCAACCACCTGGATTGTAAGCAAGTTAGTTAACTTTTCTGCATCCCTGTTTCCCTCTTTATAAAATAGCAATAGTGTTAGTGTCCACTTAATAGAGTCAACATTAGGACTGTATCAGTTAATCTTTTAAAATCTTGAACAGTACCTGTCAGATAGTATACTAGTTTTTTTCTTTATACATAAAAGAAGAAATACCATGTGCTGAATGAAACATTCACAGGCTATTAGATTTTCTTCCCTACATAAATCACATTACACTTTACATGATCACATGGCTGATGTTATTCTTCAGAGATTTACATGTAAAATCTGTGGAGTAAAATGTTATGATTGTATTACTTAATGTAAAGTGTTTTTTATTTCTTCATAAAATAGTCCTAATATTCAGTCTCATGGTTGGAGGAAGAAAAAATGTAAAACTCAGATCATAAACTCTAGTGCAGGAAAAAGTAGAACTTGTCTCTTTGGGACCTGAAGGTGGGGGCATGTAGAGGGGTCCACTTATCACTTAGCACAGAACTCTTCCCCATTTGGAGCAGTGCACGCATGAGGGAGCCTCTCTGGGAATGTTTTTTAAATCGCATCATTATCCTTTGTTTCGGCTGTGAGCTTCTTGGGAGCAGGAATGGTGGTCCTCAGCAGGCACCACGGTGCTGGCTTGTAGGAGGGGCACCACACGTCTGTTAGCACCTCTGCTCTGCGCTTGGATCTCCTTTCCCATTAATGCCCGTGCAGTTACCCAAGGAAAAGTACAAGTACAGATTGACTAGATCCCTCTAAGCAAAGGAACCAAAAGGGGGAACATGATTTTGCAAAGCTTTTGATATTTTTAAGCTCCCCCACCAAAGAAAAGGAGATTATCAAAATGACAAAGGAAAAAAAAATAAGAAAAAGAAGTATCTAACCTTTTTACACTTATTTCACTTTAGTCCATTCTTGTTTTTTATTGCTTATGGGAAGGTAATCATTTCACTGATTAGTGTCTAACAATCTAAACCCCTCTTGATCCCCTGCCTCTGTCTCTGAGGAGCAAACACAAATTTGCTTATATCAACTCCCCTTTGGCTACACCCCCATCCCCTCCTTTCACCTCCCTCTCTCCTGACTCCTTCAAGTGGCACCTCTTCCGAAAGTCCTCCTGAGTTAAATCCTTGGCCTCGGTGCTCCTTTGACATTTTCCAGCACTTGATTTTAGCACCCCTGCCCTGCCACTGAATCATGACCACTTAGGAAGAAGTACTGGGCCTCATTCATCTGAAGCATCCAGTGTCTTCCAGGGTATTAGACACAAGTATACTTCAGGAAAAAGATCTGTTGCGTTAACAATTTAAGCTGGGTAAAGATTCTTTTTTATTTCTCTAAAGAAACATACTCCTTGTTTTGATATCTACCTTAGACAACTTTTTCAATAAGCTAATTTACCATAGCCCTTATTATAATGAAAATGTATGTCTTTTTGCTAACTGCTTTGTAGGAAAAAATTAGAGCACATTTTATAAGATTATTGACTCTCATACTATGGGGTCATGTTCTGCTGACGACTATCATATTTTACTAAAAGTCACAGAGAGGTATAAAAGGAAGGCAGGAAGGAAGGATGGGTGAAGGAAAGAGGAGAAAAGGCAGAAAGACATATACATTTTCAGTTCTTTGATGGAAATGAAATTACAGTCCTATTACTTTCTATAACTTGAAAATGTGTATTCATGTACATGTGAGCACACAATCAAAACTGCTGGTGAAATATAAACCAAGCATAAATATCCAGAAACTTCTAAGATTTACATTAGTAATTTATTCCTTTATTTCAATCTAATGTTGAAAAATGTCAGCTCAAAAAACAACCCATTTGTAAGACTGACAATGCCAACATATCCGAGCCAAAATATCCAAGTCAAAGAAGGAAAGAAATTTCCTGAATTTAACTCTTCCAGTTGTTTATGGTTTCCGGTATAACTTCAATTACCTGAAACCACGCATGATGCCTGAGTTCTGCTTTTCATACAGATAAAGTTCAGTGATATTTATAAAGGTTCAGTCATGAAGTTAAAGACACAATGTCTACTATAATTAATTTGAAACGTTGGTCTCTCGTTTGGGCTGTAAACAAAAAAAAATATTAGTCTGGGACACATGTCAAGTAGATAAATGGATTTTATTTTGTTGTTCTAAGTTAGTGTAAGAATGGGAAAGACAACAATGCAAATAAATGTTATTATGATGACAATGCTTTGGCAGCTTTTGGTTATCATGAGAATATCAACACCCACTTTTGTCTTTACTCAATCAACAAATAATAATTGAGCACCTACTATGGGCAGGTGTTAAATCCTCTTGGATCAAGAAGTCTTATGGGGAGACATGAAAATAATAACTTAAAAAATCAAAAAACAAAACAAAACAAAACAAAAATGATGAAGGACCAATGGCGACCCTTCTCTCTCCTGGTATTTCCTGTGCTGGCTCAACAGTAAGAGAGTTTCTTCTGCCATCTCTACCCAAAGAAGCCCATGGCCACACCACAGGCAGCTACTTTCTCCATCCTTCCATAGGGATGGGGGATCATCTCTGCTTTCCCTTAGCTGTCTTAATGTATTCTTCTAAATGGGGACCACAGCCCAGGCTAGGAAGCACAGAATAAACAACCGGTAGTTATTTGGTCAATTAGGCTAGAGTAGAATTTCAGAACTGCTAATCAGGTCACAAAATAATATATATTCACATGAATGCCCAAAATTCTTTGCAAAATGTTATAAATATCCTTTTTGTGTGTGTGGGCAGGGGGAGGGAAGGATACGATTCCCCTTTTGATTAAATATGCTGCAGTTCTAAACAGAGGACTACTCAAGTCTCAGGACAATTCCCATCACTAGCATAACATAATACTTGTCAACTGTACGTGAAGGCATAGAATAAGTAGACATGAAAAATAAGCTAATTTTTTTTTTTAATTCCAGGCTTTCATTCATTATATCAACTAGAGCAAATATTGCCCAAGTTAATCAGTTTCATTAGGGTTAACTTGTGCTCAATACACTAATTATGCCTGCAAAGCACGGGCAAAGCTCATTAAGATGCCCAAAATCTAATTCTCCTTTGTGATCTGTTTACCAATTGTTTACCGATGCCACATTGGAATAAGTAATACCAAATGATAAGAACACTAGCTCATATAAGTTGCCTTTTGGTTTACTTTTGCTATAGGAGAGTAAAAGATGGGTGCAATTTTTTGGATATTTTTTTTTTTTTATCATAGCAGTTTCATCACAGGAGAAAATATTTTGGCAAGTTCATGTCAAGCTAGCTCATTTTTCAAAACTGTGCAGTCTGGAAGACATAATCATGCTGAAGCTGTTCTCAGGGACTGAAGAAGAGTCCCAGAAATTATTTCATATTCCAGAGTTAACACACACCCTCAAATGGGCCTCAGCTCAGGAATTGACAACAGATGAGGTTCTGAGCATTCACAACTACTGATTGAAGCAGATCAGAGGAGAAAGCACAGTGATTGGTGGTGTACAGATGGAGGTGCTGTAGCCAGCAATGTTTCTAGTTGACAATCATTGATTTTTCTTATTAGATGGAATATATTGTGTTCTTTTTTCAGTAAGATTTTGTTTGGCTTTAATCTTCCAAAATTAACTATCTGATTCTTATCTCCTGACTATCCGCACTAACATTAGGATAGTCTTTGATTCATTTCCCCGGTTTATACTGTGCTGTCAATTTTTTTTTCATCTTTTGTATTATGGCCACCACCCTGGTCTATATGTCTATCTCCTCAATCACTGCAATAGACTCAACACTGAACTCTCTCCTAATTCTAACCCAGGCAGTACACTCATAGATTAATAATCACCAAGCACTGTTCTACACATTTATTTCTCAAAATGCAGAATGCTTCTCTATTGCCAAAGAGCAAATCAAAGTGATTTCTTGGCTTGTAAGTTTTGTGCATAGGGTCCCCACTGTGTTGTTCTTCAGATGCCAACAGGTTATTCTACATAGAACAGATGAATCTCTCTTCGAAGTCCTTATGAACACTAGCTTGTATCTCAGTTCTCCTAAGAAACCCATTCCAGTCTAATTAACCCACAGTGATTCTAAATCTGGATTCATTCAGTGCCCAATAAAACAACTGACAGGCATAATATCTGGAGATCTTAGAAAGGCAGGCTTAAAACAAATTACAGACAAAAGCAGAATTCAGATTTTCCAAAGACGTATTAATCATCAAATTCCACATGAGACTCTCACCTTCAAACACATACATAAGGAGACACATCTCTTCCTATAAAACAGCCTCAGGGTCACAGTAGAAGGCTGATCCTTCCGTGACAATGGGTGGCCTTGAAAGGAAACTTTAGTTGTAGTTTGGATGGAAACCTTACTTCTAAGGACATTTAATTGAGGATCCAGAAATAATGAATAAATTCCTTATTCGGTTGACCCCTTAGAAAAATCATCTGTCTTCTAGGTTTGGTGAATCTCTTAGTTTCATTCTGCCATTCAGCTGTCACATCTCAGTAAAGTACTACAAATTCCCTCCCTAGCTCTTCCTGTTCTGTTTATAATGAGGTTTTTCTTAGATGGTCAGTGGAAGAAATGTTAATTAACAAGCAGGGCTGTTGAAATCTTTATTCTGGACAAAGTTCCAGTTTTAAATAGCATCTGTTCACTGTTTCCTGATCACACTTTAAACATTCCTTCAGAGTTATCATGGAGTGCTTTCTCTGATTTGTCTAGGAATTGAAATCACATTCTGACTCAATATTATTCCCGGCAATCACAATCATCCAGAATTGTCCCATGGCCCTCTGAAAGCACCATGTTTAGTCTTGCTGGTGTTTGCAGTGCGGTCGCAATGCACATTTTCTATGCGAATGAAACATGACTGTGAGAGGCTGTTGGGGGGTCAGGGTTCCACACCTCAGTCCGCCCCCCAGTGCACACACATTCAAATGATGATGCTGGAACCACACATCACAATACCTCCTGCTCCCAATTCTAAGCACAACTGTTAAAGTTTCCTAAAGCATTTGTAATTACTGTGCAGGATTGCACAATACTTTTTTTTTTTTTTAATTTAAGCACCATCACTTGAAAGTACTCCTCTGTTAGGCCTTCTAAAGCCAAGGGCATATTCAGTGGTTAATCATTATGAGCTATTTCATCCTGACACCTATTTTCACCTTATAAAAATGGATTGGTTGAATTCTTCTTGTTAGAAAATGCCACTGCAGTTATTCTATTCATTTACAAAGATATAGAACAATAATTAAGTTATATTTACTACAGATTGCCTATTTTATTGCTTATATTAGGAGTTATCTGGATGTTAAAGACTTTCCCATAAAGATGTTAATGATTAACAAGAAGCAACTGGACTTTTAAATTCTTACTATGAACTGGAATTATTCTTTACTTTTGAAAAGGACAGTTCATTCCCTGACATTCCAATGTTTTTTTTGTTTTTTAGAAAGCATATCAAACAGGAAATATTTGGATATACTCTAAGTTTCTTCTAAGATGCAAATAACAAAAATACATATTATGTGACAAATTTAATAAAGTAATGTCAAATACTCCAGTCATTGTTAGGTACATATTTGAGAATTTAGAGTCAGAAGAAGGTGATACCAAACAATTCATTTAGCAGATAAGGACACAGGTTCAGAGGAATGAAACAGCTTGCATAGTTACATATAGCCTCTGCTCTGTGCTTCCTGCTGATACTGTAGCTTTGTGTGAAACAGGAAATGGAACATGCTAAACCAAACCAGGGCCATAAACTTAAAGGGCTAAGCCCCAACTAATGTAGCACCTACTCTCCCCTTAGGCCAGGCACCTTTGGGAAACGCTCAGACCACATGGGTTTTATGCGGGTTCATAAACAGCAGTCTGGATTCAGACATGGGTTCATGTGGAAAAGAAAGAGACAGGATGACAAGCAGTAGACTTCATACAAGTTCTAATATCTAAATAGCAGATAGTTCTATTCACCTTTATAATAAAAGGTGGAAGTGTTCACAGTTCATTTAACAAAGCCATCAAATATGAATATAAGCCCAATAAAAGAATGTTGCAAAAGAAAAAACAATAGAACAAAGAAGAAAAGGAACACTGGGGTACGGAGGAGCCCGTATTGTGGCGGTAGCAGCCACCACTGCGGCAGGATTCGGTACCTCCCGCCCTGGCCAGCTCCGCGTCCCACAGAGGACGACCAGGAGCTGCGCGGAGCCACGCTCGGATCCCCCACTTCCCCGGGCTTCACTGCAATGAATTCTTCTGTGGAGACGTACACGTCCCCAGGGCCAACTCCAGCTCAAGGAACAACATGTGCTCTGCTCTCTAAAGTTTGCAACATGTTCTCACACCTGAGCTGGCCTAGATCTGAAGACCTGACTGAACAGAAAGTTGACATGCTGTGTGTCTTAGTTCATATACACTTAACCCTTAGCTACAGCAGCAGTGATTCGATGTTAGAAAGTATGAGGAACAAGACTGTGGCTAGTGATCCCCAGGGGGCCAAAACAATCAGCCCAGGCTCCGCTCACCACCTCGATACTCTCGACTCCCCACTATTCACCGGGTACCTGCAGCTCTAAGCCACCAAAAACTTCAAGAATCTGGTCAAGGTCAAGCTGGCTCTGCTCATCTGTGACACCCCTGTTTCTCCCATTCACAAATCTACTGTAGTTTTAGTTTAAATTAGGGGGAATATTATCATAGGAGAAACAGGAAATAAATGAAAGAGGCAAATGAATAATAATAATAATAATAATAATGAATAATAAATGAAAGGAAATATATATGTTAGGAACCAGTTACTTGTAGGTGATGTGCTAATTCATAACTAGAATTAGCATAATATAAAATAAATAATACATTGAGAGCAACTATTTATTCCAGAGGCAAGATGGTTAAATAAAAATAAATTTAATATCATAGTCAACAACCTGAAGAAATCACAGGATCACATCAATAGATGCAAAAAAGGCTTTTAATAAAATCTCATCATTGTAAATTACTAAAACTCTAAGTAGGTTAGGAAAAGAAGGACTCTATTTAAAAATGATGGCACAGTTATCAAAAATAAGTAGTAAACATAATTCTAAATGGTGAAATGTTAAAGCCATTTCTTTTAAATCAGGAACAAAATCCTAATGTCTATCATCACCATTTACATACAAAATCATTTTGAAAAGTCTAATCAAGTGAATTGGGAAAGAAATTATGAAGTATTATGTGACTTTTATACCTTAAAAAACCCAAGAGACTCAGGCCAAAAAACTAAGATATGTTGGAAATGTGCTAAAGAGAAGTTAAAGAGAGAAATCACAAGCATTTCTAATAGAGCAGGAATGACCTAGAAACAGAAAATGGCAAATATACATTTTGCTTCTTGTCTCCCTGAATAAATTATGTAGGATATTTAGAATAAAGCTAGTGATATAGAAAAAAAAATTATAACTATTAAATGATACAAAAGGGAATCTTAAAAAATGGAAAGACATACCATGTTATTCGATGGGAATATTTAATACCATAAATCAATTCTCATAAAATGAGTACATAAATTAAATGCAATTCAATTAAAATCATATGCCATTTAATTAAATATCTAATTGTCCCTCAAAAGATAGAAAAGATAGACACTGAAAGAGGCTAACCTTACTAGATATTAAAATATCATACAAAATACAAACCATATGGTATCAGCATAAAACTAGAATAATATTTCAGGAAAATAGTAGAGGATCTAGAAAATGGACATTTATAGGAATATAATAAATGATAAATTGATTTATTTTATCATGATTATTAATTATCATGGCCTAGATATTTAGACCTGATCTCACATCTTTATTATTATCATGATAATTTGATAAATGGTAACTACTAAGTATAAATTAAACCACAAATATAATGAATGGTAAAGCTATTTCAAAAGTAACAATTGTACAATTGTTCAATGTCACTTCATATCCACTGGATTGACAAAATTTAAAGAATCTTATCTGCTACTACTACAGTGTTTAAAAAGAAGGTGTACCCTTTCCTGCTTCTGGTGAAAATGGAAAACCTCCATCCTTTTCTGAAAACAAAATTAAAAACAACCATCCACAAGAGAATAAACCAACAAAAAACAATATTTTTAAACAAACAATAACATCCTAAGAATATGTTCCATAGAAAGAGATTCATCAATACATAAAAATACCATACATCCAAGAACATTTCTGTGAAACAAAACAGGGGTAATAAAATTAACTGAGGAATTGAGGAATGGTGGTTTCATTGCTTGCACTGCTACCATTCTAGACCAGGGTCTTATAATTTCCTGTCTGAATTTGTAACTTCTTTCCCTTTTCCCTATTGTCCAATATAGCCCAACTTACACACAGTTGTGAATTTCATAATCTTCAAGCATATCTTCAATCATGCCATATGCTCAAGAGCCTATCTATAATGTTTCTTAGCACAGTAAATGTAAAATCTCATACTTCATTTTCAAGATTCTCTAGACCAAAGTACTTCCATTCCCAAACAAGTATCATTAATATTAGGTCAGCCTCTCCACTGTCCCCAGTAACTTTCACCTCTAGGTATTTGCACGTGCTCGTCCTCCAACAGAATGGTTCTGAACCTCCTTCTCGCCTACCTGGTCCTCACATTCTAGAGAATAGTTTCTCAACCACGCTAATGACTCTTCTATATTCTGGCTTCCTATTACTTGTCTCTAGTACATGTCAGCACTTGTGTATGAATCACCTTAGGCTCCTGTTAAATGAAGTTTAAGACTCAGTAGGTCCGGCAAGAAATAACATATGCTGACGAGGATGCAGAGAAAGGGGAACCCTCCTACACAGTTGGTGGGAATGTAAGTTGGTGAAACCATTGTGGAAAGCACAATGGAGGTTCCTCAAAAAACTAAAAAGAGAAATACCATTTGACCCAGTAATTCCACTTCTAGGAATTTACCCAAAGAAAACAAGATCCCTGATTCGAAAAGACATATGCACCCCTATGTTTATCACTGCACTATTTGCAATAGAAAAGGTATGGAAGCAATCCAAGTGTCCATCAATTAATGAATGGATAAAGAAGATATGGTACAGATACAAAATGGAATATTATTCAGCCATAAAAAGAAAAGAAAACCTCCCGTTTGCAAAAACGTGGACAGAGCTAGAGGATATTATGCTCAGTGAAATAAGCCAGGTGGAGAAAGATAAAACCAAATGATTTCATTTATTTGTGGAGTATAAAAAGAAAGCAAAACAGATTAAAGATGGCGGCATGAGAGGTGAGATACAGACTTCCTCCTAAAACCACACATAATATGAAAATATAATTAATGCAACTAATCCTGAAAGAGCAACAGGAAAGAGGACTGCTCCAAACTGCATACACCTGGAGAAAAGAATAAACCTCATGGAACAGGGTAACATACCAAAGCTGTGGCCCTGTAGGACCCAAGCAATTCCCCCACCCCAGCTCACCAGCAGAAGGAAGAGAAACAGAGTGGGGAGGGAGTAGCAGCCTGGGACTGCTGAATACCTAACTCCAGAGATCTGCTCTGGGAGCACAAACCTATAATTCATGGTGCTTGCATGATACTCTCATGATTACGGGGTTGGAAAGATAAGACAGGCAGAATTCCTGGAGAGACTGAGATTCCAGCCATTTGTAGAAAGCAGGGATCCATATCAAGCTGCTCTGGGACAAAAGAAACATGGGAAGTCTGAGAGACTTCCTAACAAGGAAGCCCTTAGCAAGAGGGCTGCTAAAGGGGCAAGGATTGCACAGAGCTTACTGCTCAGGAGAGAGGACAGGTAGACAAAATTGTCCGGGTGCACTTTGCCCAGCAGTTTGGGAGCTTTGCCTTATAGACTCTCATATTTAAGGAGGAAAAAGAAATCTTCCTCCTTAGACGATTTTCAGCTCCCTGGCTGGCTCGGTAGCTCCAAGGACCCAATCTGTGATGCCCAGCCTACTGCACCTTTGTCCTGGTCAGCCCCACCTGGCTTGAAAACCGGCAAACCCTTCCCTGGAGTTAGGCCAGTCAGAGGGACGATCTGTCTAGAGCAACTAAAAACACAAAGCATAGAGGCTTATACCTGTGTGCATGGTCCACTGGTTCAGACAGTGGAGACAGGCATGGAAGCCAGGTAGCAGAAAACAGCTTTTTCCTCCTCCCAGACACCAATACCACGCCCCTGTGACCGGCTACATTGCTTCAGGGGCTGAGCAGCTCCAGAGAGTAGAGCTTCTGGGCACTAGAGGGCGCCATACACAAATATGAAATGCCAAAGGAACCTGGTTCAGAGTAAAATTATTAATACCACTCCTGAGAAAGATTTAAATGACATCAATCTCAAGACTCTCCCTGAAAGGGAGTTCAAAATAAAAATCAGTAACATGCTCATGGAGGTATGGAAAGATATTCAAGAACTCAGGAATGAATTCCGGTCAGAGATCCAATGTTGAAAAGCACAATGGAGGGTATTAAAAGCAGATTGGATAAGATAGAGGAGACGATAAATGAAATAGAAACTAGAGAAGAGGAATACA
>JAQQAC010019963.1:17449090-17747483 GCA_029783875.1 Phataginus tricuspis
TATAGAAACTAGAGAAGAGGAATACAAAGAAGCTGAGGCACAGAGAGAAAAAAGGATCTCTAAGAATGAAAGAATATTTAGAGAACTGTGTGACCAATCCAAACGGAACAATATTTGCATTATAGGGGTACCAGAAGAAGAAGAGAAAGAAAAAGGGATAGAAAGTGTCTTTGAGGAGGTAATTGCTGAAAACTTCCCCAATTTGGGGAAGAAAATATTCTGTCAGGCCATGGAGATGCACAGATCTCCCAACACAAGGGACCCAAGGAAGACAACACCAAGACATATAGTAATTAAAATGGCAAAGATTAAGGATAAGGACAGACTATTAAAAGCAGCCAGAGAGAGAAATAAGATCACATACAAAGGAAAGCCCATCAGGCTATCATCAGACTTCTCAGCCGAAACCTTACAGTCCACAAGAGTGGCATGATGTATTTAATGCAATGAAGCAGAAGGGCCTTGAACCAAGAGTACTTTATCCGGCAAGATTATCATTTAAATTTGAAGGAGGGATTAAATGATTTCCAGATAAGCAAAAGCTGAGAGAATTTACCTCCCACAAACCATCTCTACAGTGTATTTTGGAGGGACTGCTATAGATGAAAGTGTTCCTAAGGTTTAATAGCTGTTACCAGAGGTATTAAAACCAATTAAAATAACTATTTCCAAAATCAGTCAAGGGAGAGACAGAAAGTACAGAATATGATACCTAATATATAAAGAATGGAGGAGGAAGAAAAAAAAAGAACCTTTATATTGTGTTTGTAATAGCATATTAAGTGAGTTAAGTTGGACTCTTAGTAAGGAAGTTAACCTTGAACCTTTGGTAACCACAAATCTAAGGCCTACGATGCCAATAAGTACATACCTATTGATAAGCACCCTAAATGTAAATGGACTGAATGCACCAATCAAAAGACACAGAGTAAATGAATGGATAAAAAAACAAGACCCATCTATATGCTTCCTATAAGAGACTCACTTTAAACCCAAAGACATACACAGACTAAAAGTGAAGGGATAGAAAAAGACATTTCATGCAACTAATAGGGAGAAAAAAGCAGGAGTTGCAGTACTTGTATCAGACAAAATAGACTTCAAAACAAAGAAAGTCACAAGAGATGAAGAAGGACATTACATAATGATAAAAGGGTCAATCCAAGAAGAAGATATAACCATTATAAATATCTACACGCCTAACACAGGAGCACCTACATATGTGAAACAAATACTAACAGAATTAAAAGGAGAAATAGAATGCAATGTATTCATTCTAGGAGACTTCAACACTCCCTTCATTCTAAAGGACAGATCAAACAGACAGAAAATAAGTAAGGAGACAGAGGCACTGAACAACACAATAGAACAGATGGACCTAACAGACATCTACAGAACTCTACACCCAAAAGCAGCAAAATACACATTCTTCTCAAGTGCACATGGAACATTTTCAAGAACAGATCATATACTAGGCCACAAAAAGAGCCTCGGTAAATTCAAGATTGAAATTGTACCAACCAGCTTCTCAGACAACAAAGGTATGAAAATAGAAATATATTACACAAAGAAAATGAAAATCCCACAAACACATGGAGGCTTCACAACATGTGCACAAATAACCAATGGATCAATGACCAAATAAAAACAGAGATCAAGCAATATATGGAGACAAATGACAACAATAATTCAACACCACAATTTCTGCGGGACACAGCAAAAGCCGTGTTAAGAGGAAAGTATATTGCAATACAGCCCACCTCAGGAAAGAAGAACAATCCCATATGAGCAGTCTAAACTCACAATTAACGAAACTACAAAAAGAAGAACAAATGAGGCCCAAAGACAGTAGAAGGAGGGACATAATAAAAATTAGAGCAGAAATAAATAAAATTGAGAAGAATAAAACAATAGAAAGAGTGAATGAAAGCAGGAGCTGGTTCTTCAAGAAAATAAACAAAATAGATAAACTCCTAGCCAGACTTATCAAGAGAAAAAGAAAGTCTATACACATAAACAGAATCAGAAAAGAGAAAGGAAAAATCACTATGGACACCACAAAATACAAAGAATTATGAGAGAATACTATGAAAAATTATGAGGTAACAAATTGGATAATCTAGAAGAAATGGACAGCTTTCTACAAAAATACAACCATCCAAGGCTGACCCAGAAAGTAACAGAAAATCTCAACAGACCAATTACCAGCAACGAACTTGAACTGGTAATCAAAAACCTACCTAAGAACCAAATGCCTGGACCAGATGGCTTTACTGCTGAATTTTATCAAACATTTAATGAACACCTAATACCCATCCTCCTTAAAGTTTTCCAAAGAGAAGAAGACGGAATACTTCCAAACTCATTCTATGAGGCCAGCATCACTCTAATATCAAAATCAGGCTAAAACACCACAAAAAAAGAAAATTACAGACCAATATCCCTGATGAACATAGATGCAAAAATACTCAACAAAATATTAGCAAACCGAATTCAAGAATACATCAAAAAGATCATCCATCATGATCAAGTAGGATTTATTCCAGGGATGCAAGGATGGTACAACATTCAAAAATCCATCAACACCATCCACCACATCAACAAAAAGAAGGACAAAAACCACATGAACATCTCCATAGATGCTGAAAAAGCATTTGACAAAATTCAACATCCATTCATGATTAAAACTCTCAACAAAATGGCTATAGAGGTCAAGTACCTCAACATAATAAAGGCCATATATGACAAACCCACAGCCAACATTATACTTAACAGCGAGAAGCTGAAAGCTTTTCCTTTAAGATCAGGAACAAGACGAGGATGCCCACTTTCCCCATTTCAATTCAAAATAGTACTGGAGGTCCTAGCCATGGCAATCAGACAACACAAAGAAATAAAAGGCATCCAGACTGGCAAGGAAGAATTTTAACTGTCCCTGTTTGCAGATGACATGACATTGTACATAAAAAAAAAAAAACCCTAAAGAATTCACTCCAAAACTATTACACCTAATATATGAATTCAGAAAAGTTGCGGAATACAAAATTAATATGAAGAAATCTATGGCATTCCTATACACTACCAATGACCTAGCAGAGAGAGAAATTAGGAAAACAATTTCATTCACTGTTGCATCAAAAAGAATAAAATACCTAGGAATAAACCTAACCAAGGAAGTGAAAGACCTATACTCTGAAAACTACAAGGCACTCATGAGAGAAATTAAAGAAGATACCAATAAATGGAAACACATCCTGTGCTCATGGATGGGAAGAATTAATATTGTCAAAATGGCCATCATGCCTAAAGCAATCTACAGATTCAATGCAATTCCTATCAAAATACCAACAGCATTCTTCAATGAACTAGAGCAAATCATTCTAAAATTCAAATGGAACCAAAAAAGACCCCAAATAGCCAATGCAATCTTGAGAAGGAAGAATAAAGCTGGTGGTATTATGCTCCCCAACTTCAAGCTCTACTACAAAGCTATAGTTATCAAGACAATTTCATATTGGCAGAAGAACATACCCATAGACCAATGGAACAGACTAGAGAGCCCTGATATAAACCCAAGCATATATGGTCAATTAATATATGATAAAGGAGCCATGGACATACAATGGGGAAATGACAGCCTCTTCAACAGCTGGTGTTGGCAAAACTGGACAGCTACATATAAGAGAATGAAACTGGATTATTGTCTAACCCCATACACAAAAGTAAACTCTAAATGGATCAAAGATCTGAATGTAAGTCATGCAACCATAAAACTCTTAGAAGACAGCATAGGCAAAAATCTCCTGAATATAAACATGAGCGACTTCTTCCTGAACTCATCTCCTCCAGCAAGGGAAACAAAAGCAAAAATAAAACCATGGGACAACATCAAACTAAAAGGTTTCTGTACGGCAAATGACAGTATCAACAGAACAAAAAGACATCCTACAGTATGGGAGAATATATTTGTAAATGACATATCCGACAAGGGGTTATCATCCAAAATATATAAAGAACTTATATGCCTCAACACCCAAAAAGCAAATAACCCAATTAAAAAATGGGCAGAGGATATGAAGAGACAGTTCTCCAAAGAAGAAATTCAGATAGCCAACAGACACATGAAAAGATGCTCCACATCACTAATCATCAGGGAAATTCAAATTAAAACAATGAGATATCACCTCACTCCAGAAAGGATGGCCAGCAACCAAAAGACTAAGAACAACAAATGCTGGCAAGGATGTGGAGAAAGGGGAACCCTCTTACACTGCTGATGGGAATATAAATTAGTTCAACCATTGTGGAAAGCAGTATGGAGGTTCCTCAAAAACTAAAAATAGAAATACCATTTGACCCAGGAATCCCACTACTTGGAATTTACCCAAATAATACAACTTCTCAAATTCAAAAAGACATATGCACCCCTATGTTTATTGCAGCATTTTTTACAATAGCCAAGATATGGAAGCAACCTTAGTGTTCATTCATAGATGAACGGATAAAGAAGATGTGGTAATATACACAATGGAATACTATTCAGTCATAAGAAAGAAACAAATCCTACCATTTGCAACAACATGGATGGAGATAGCGGATATTATGCTCAGTGAAATAAGCCTGGTGGAGAAAGACAAATGCCAAATAATTTCCCTCATTTGTGGAGTATAACAAGAAAGCAAAACTGAAGGAACAAAATAGCAGCATACTGAGAGACTCCAAGAAGGAACTAATGGTTACCAAAGGGCAGGGGTGTGGGAGGGCAGGTGGGTAGGGTGGGAGAAAGGGATTGTGGGGTATTTTGTTTAGTACACATGGTGTGGGAGATCACGGGAAAAACAGTGTAGCACAGAGAAGGCCAACATTGAATCTGTGGCATCTTATGTCACTGATGGACCATGACTGCATTGGGGTATGGGTGTCGACTTGATAATATGGGTAAAAGTAGTCATTACATTGTTTTTTCATGTGAAACCTTCATAAGAGTGTATATCAATAATACCTAAATAAAAACATTAAATTAAATTTAAAAAGAAAGCAGAACAGAAGGAGCAAAACAGCAGTAGACTCATAGACACCAAGAGGGGACTAGTGGCTACCATGGGATAGGGGTGTGGGATGGTTGGGGGAAGAGGGAGGGGATAAAGGGGCATTATAATTAACAATCACAATATAAGTTGGGCACGGGGATGTAATAGAGCATGGAGAATACAGTTAATGACTCTAACATCTTACAACGTTGATAGATAGATAGTGTCCGCGCTAGGGGTGTGAGGATTTAATAAAATGGGTAACTTTTGAACCAGTGCACTGTATAATTGAAACCAACATAAGACTGAATATCAATGATACTTAAAGGAAAAAAGACTCAGTAGGTCTGGGAGAGGGGCTGCAATTCCGCTTCTCTAACATGTGCCCAGTTGATGCTAATACTGCCTTGTCCACGCACATGCATAGCGAAGCCTCAGTTATTGAAAATCATACCATCTGAATAGGCTTAAGCCTTTTTCTATTTACTTTTAAAAGTTACTGTGTCACTTTGCTCCAGATATTTAAGAGCTTTTAGTATAAAATCTTTTTTTATACTTTAAAAAAATTTTCCAACTAAATTAGTAGAAATATTCTCCACAATTAAAGATGTTTTAAAAATAGTTTCTCACAGCTTGTAAATATTGAAGTTGGAGTTCTACCCCGAGTATTTGATCAAAAAATCATACTATTTCCATTTATTCCATTTATTCTCCTGAAAGGCCATGGTGTCATCCTTTAACTCCACTTTCGGTTTTTTACCATGCTAAGTACATACCATTTAAAATATATTTATGGGATATGTGGACATTGCCTTCAGAAATTTAAGGGCCGTTTTATAGAAGGTGGGTTTGAAGAGTTTTCAAGATCTGTAAACAAAACCTAGAAACAGAGGGTATATCTTAGTTTAACAAAAAGCTTTCTGAAAATGGAATAGGCTTTCCAGAAAAGTAGCAGATGCCCTGCTAGGGGAGTCATTTAAACAACTGATACCATGATAGAGGGGCTCAAGAAGGAGATATTTCTAAAATTTCTTCCAACTTTAAAATCCGTTATGTTTAATTGCAATGCTTCCTCAGTGATATGTCAATAAACTCAAAGTGCCCAAATATTGGGTGACATCAGGTTTTCACATGGGTGGCTAGTGAACACGGGCTCAAAGGACTGTCTGTCCCCCCTGTTGCACTGCTTATCTGTCCTAGCATTTGTAGCTCAACCTCCCCACCTAATAATATGGGAAAGTGTGCAGGTGAATCTGCACAGAAGGCCTTGCATAGTTCACATATGGGCTTGAACTAATGCCAGTTAGCAGTATTTCTAACCTTTAAGGGACTGTAACTACTATATGTTCTTCATAATGGGATGCCTTTAAAGAAATACTATGTAAAAAATGATCTAATTGGAGAACTGTGAGACACAGATAAGTTGAAACGGAGAAAAAATATTGAGCAGCCTTGAAAGCATTTTGTGACATGAAGCAACTTAATTCATCCCAAATGTTATGCTACAGCAAGTTATATGATTCTGCCAGATGCTTCTTTTTAGAAGAATTTTATTATACCAGAGAGGGCAATTTCTTTTAATGAGAATATTTTTGAATAATATTTGTTCTTGAAATCACTGCTTTCTTTGTTTCATATCTAATGAGAATAATTTCCTGTGATTTATAGGCATTTTTATTCTTCTTCTGGTTCAATCAAAATACCAATTAACTGTATGCATAATATGAGAATGAAGTGGGGACCTTCCAGCTCGGTTTCAGAAAATATGCATTAATCGTAGTAAGCATGTGACTCGTATCTTAGGACATCTACAGGTGAAGGATGATAAGCAAAGCCTGCAGTTAATGTCCCTGTTTAGAATCATCTCTAGATAGCTAGCTAATGTAAAATGTGAACAGTGAAAAAATGTAAAACACTAAAGAGTGCATGTCTCAGGCATCATAAAACCTAGGCAATATACATATTGATCTCAATCTAGAGTGTGGAATGTTAGGCCCTGATTTCTACAAAAAAATTATGTGAAATGTTTAATGAAGCAAGTCAAATGCATATAAAATGAATGAATCTTTTAAGAGAGAGGGTATAAATTTAGAAAAACAACATCACTTAAAATTAGGAAAAGGAAAAACTAGATTGTGATTTGCCTCTAAGGGTGCTAAGTAAACCAAACAGAACTTGAAACAGAAAAATACACATTTTTCAAATAGTGGTGGACTTGACATGTGGAGCACAAAACAAGGGACAAACCTACTACTAAGGGATAAATGCTTTACATAGAATAATCACGCAGCAGAGATGCTTCATCTTGGTGAATGGTGTGATTTTATAGGAAGCTTCTTAGTTCTTCCCCTCCAGCTGAAACAAGAACTGAGCCATCAGCCTGTGACAAGGAATATCTGATCTTTCCAAGTATGATTAACCTGCCTGACGTGTGCTGCAATTTTTTGAAATGGCACCAAATGTTATAAAAGGCTGCAGTTATACTACATTGTGGAGCACTGTTTATAATGTGTGATATTACTGCCTTAAGTCATCGTTAATTTTCAGACATAAGATTCCTTAAAACATAAAGTATCTTTTTCATCAAATTATAGTGACTGTGCAATCAGTTTCTGGTTCATTGTAAGTGTACAAAAATATATCTGGAATCAGTAATGGTTAACAATTTGCAGCAGCAATATCCTGGCATCAACAAATTTAATGATTTTATATTATTTAAAACAAAATAAAATGTTTCATAATCAAGTGAAAGAAAACAATGCTAAAGAGTGAGCATAATATGCACACATATTTTTAGAGGAAGGCAGAGACACATTTATAACACAGATGAGGATATATGTAGGTACATCTATGGAATGAGATAACGAAAGTTAACTAATGCTTGGCCTGAAAACCTGATGACTGTAACTGAAAACGGAACCAGTGAGAACTGAACCTGATCAGAATTTTAGGAGTCTTACGTTCCTCCAAAATGTAGGTCTTTAAAATCATCTGTGGTCCTAAATCCAACACTCGGTATGACCAGGCTGGACTCTAATAGGGAGACTAAGGCAAGGGCTTTCACATCCTTACACACAAAACCAGGCTTTTGACTACCTACTGGAAGATCCCAACTAGAAGCTATGCTCTCCATGACTTCTTAGACTTTGTATCTTATAGCAGGAGCCCCATCCAGCAGGTTGGCCCTCTGCACAATCTTGCTCTAGTTTCCTCTCGCTGTCTGATTTACCTATTTTTCTCTCTGTGTTGCTGAAGTGTCAGCTCACTTAGCAGCCACAGCCAAGCTGTGTTGGGGGAGCCAGTTACAGACCTCCACTAGCTAAGGAATGACATCATAAATGGTGTGTTGGAGAGAAAGTTCTGGCAGGAGTAAAAGCGGGATGGTAACACAGTAATACTGAAATAGTAAGTTAGGTATAGGCAATAAGAGGTAACCCAGAACCAGATGCAAATCCCCAGGGGAACTACGATAAGACATGGAGGAAAACAGCATTACAAGACAGAAATAAACTCAGGGACAAGACTTAATATCCAAACGCCTGCATAGTTGGAGAGATTTCTTATATAGATAGTTTTAAAAATCTTTTCCACACCTATAATTTTGCTGCAGCTCCTACCCCAATCCTCTGCATCCTGAAATTGCTGCTGCTGTGATAATACTCTTGTATCAAAATTACTCAAGAAGTTTACTTATCATTCTTTTCAGTTCTCTTTCCATTTTTTTGGTAAAACTTCTGTCAGGCTCTCACCTCCACCACTCCAGCAAAATGAATCCTATATATCTTACAGGTGACTGCCACTTGGTCGCCAAATCAGCCCCATCACAGGTGACACAGCAGCAGCGCTGGACAGTTGTGCATTCCCTCCTCCTGGATGCATTTGTCTTTCCTTAACTCGTCCACCATACTTTCTCGGTTTTTCTTCCTGCCTCACTGGTCATTCCTTCCCAGGCTCCTTTGCTGTTTTCCCTCTTCCTCCCTCCTTCTAATTTTAGAGGGCCCAGGGCCTCTTCTTTTCTCCAGTTACACTCACATTTTAGTGATCTCATCCACTGTCCTGGATTTAAATCATGTATGTGAGCCAGGGACCCCCCAGTTGCATATGCCTGGCCTAGTCCTTTTTCCTGAGCTCCAGACATGTCTAGACTGTGCTCAAACAACAGCACAGTGAAATTTCTAAAACACAAGACTGTGTCATTTTACTGCTGACCAACCTCTGATTGCTCCCCACTTCCCTTAAAAAAAAAAAAAAAGTCTATGAAAAATCCCACAAGGCCCTATCGTATGACCCCCTCGTTACTTTTCTCATTTCCTTTCTTACCAGTCTTCCCTTCTCTCATTCTGCCCCAGATATGCCAGCCTCTTCACCATTCTTCAAACCCAACAAGTCCATTCTTCCCTGAGAGCTTTTCCTCTAGCTATTTTCTCCACCAGATTTTCTCTCCCCGAGATGTCCTCATGGTAACTCTCTCTTTCAAATCTTTGCATAAATGTCACCACCTCAGTGAAGTTTTTCCAGCAGATCTATTTAAAATAACAACCCACCCTCCACCCTGCACTCTTGCCCTACAGAGCGTGCTCTACTTTTTTTTCTTTTTCCATAGCAGGTATCACACAATGTATCATATCAATAACTTAGTTATCATGGCACTGTGATAAGCAAAATTTTCAGAAAGGGATTTGAGGAACTCTGGGACAAAGGGTTAGGGAGAGCCCTCATCTAGGCTGGAGGGGCAACACCTGAACTCGGGTCCTATGGAAACCCATGGGCCTAGTGGATTCTTCTAGATTGAGGGCTTGAAACTTCCCAAGGTTTCTATGAGCTGGGCAGGTGGATTTCCAAGTCAATAACTCTGAGCTACTCCCAGATTATCCCGATGCTCAGATGGTGCCGCTGGCAGCAAAGCTGGTCACGTGCTGTCCCAGTAGGCGGAGCAACAGAGAGTGACGGCCCCTCCCTGAAACAAGTCTGTGTGTGCCCTGCAGTAGTCCCTGTCACGTGATGGAACAACTGGCAGACCCGGGCTGACCCTTGGCTTACAGTGTGTCTCAACAAACCCTGTTCTTTATCCATACCATGTGAGGATGTGGAATCTGCCCTGACTCCCCACATAAAAATGATGTTTATTGTTTTATTGATTGCTTTTTCTTTTTCTCATTGTAATGTAAGCTCCACGAGGGCAGGTAACTTTGCTGTATTCTAAGTGAAAGAACAGTACCTAGCACATGGTAGAGATTCAATAAATATTTGGTTAAACAATCAAACATGCCTCAAGATTTTTTTTTTGACTATTAGGCTAAGTAGATGATGTCATTAAATAAAATAGAAGAGGAGTAGGAAGTTTAAAAAAGCAGTGACTTAACTCGTTCTGACTTAGTTTTTATATTTCTTAGAAATGGTGCCTTCTGATAAATATTGCAATTGTTTTTGCTCCCAGATAAATGCGCTTGAAATTCTTGAGCTAAATATTTTGGTGATCAGACTGACCAGAGCACATAATTTTCCCATGTGTATTAGTTATTTATTGCTGCATAATAAAATATCTTGTAATTTACTGTCTGACAACAACAAACATTTATTATTGCAAAGTTCCTTTTGGTCACGAATCAGACAGTAACTTAGTTAAGTCATCTCATCAGAGGCTTCTCCACAAGGCTGTAATCAAGGAGTCCCCCCAGGTTGCAGTTGTCTCAGAGCTTTACCGGCTGAAGATCGGCTTCTGAGATCAGTCCTAAAACTACTGGCAGGCCTCTGATTCTGCCTCAGGCTCATTTATGTGGGTCTGTCCACAGGGCGACCTCACAAGAGACTGGATACACAACTGGACAATGACCAGACCGCACAGAAAAGTAGAACTATGACCCACAACCTGTGGTAACTGTCAAGGCAACCAAATTATGTCCTCTTCAGCAAACTGTCCAGGGAATCAAACCACGACCTCTGTGGCAATTGACTCCAAAGGGCCAAGACTGTCAGCTTCCCTAATTTTTGACCCAGCTTTCAATTTAGGACAACCAGAGAAAGCCAAATATGTCCTCCTAACCAATCACATAGGATTTCTATGTAACATAACCATTTCTAGTTGATCCGCCATTAGCTACCCCATGCCAATAGCTTCCACTAAGGACATACCTAAAGCCTTCCATTTTTTACCCTATGACTGCCTTGCTCTAGTTAGCTCTGAGTGAATAATCTTTGTCCTCCTTGGGTGGTCCTTCATCTATCCCACACTGACAGTATGGCAGCTGGCCCCCCCCAGAGTGTGTGATATGAGAGACAGAAAGAGAGCACACCCAAGATGGAAGCCACAGCCCTTTTATAACCAAATCTCTGAAGTGACATCCCATCCCTTCTGCCATATTCTTTTTATTAAAACTGAATCAGCAAATCCATCCCACACTCAAGTGGAGGGTGTTAACACAAGGGTGTGAAAGCCAGAGGCAGGGATCTTTGGGTCCACATGAGAGGCTGCCTGCACACAGCCTAACCCTTTGGCAAATACCTCTTGGCTGCTAGATCCAAGTTTCCTTGGATATTAAGTATAAATTTCTATTGAGTTTCTTTGAATCAGACTACTCTTGTTAAATTTTCATACACATTTTGACTTCACACTGTTTAAATGAATGGTATATCTTAGAAAGATCATAACTAAATAAATATTCTCAAATATTCATAGGCACATTGGATCTTTGCTTGGGGACATGTAAACAGAGCTATGCTCTGTGACCATAACCAACCCTCTGCCTGACATTAATGGCCCAAGGCTGCCACTGGTCCCTTGAAACATTAATGTCTAATGTTAGCTACTAAGGACTAACATATTGGACCCATGAGCTTAATTATTATTTATTGGCATCCAGAGTGTTAGAAGTATTGAATCTAAATGTCAATGCATGGGTTATCCGCTTCACAATTGTCCTGAAAGCATCTCTAAGCTCCCTATTGGCTTATACCTGACAATTCACATGCTTTACTTTTACCTTCTGGTTTTTATACACATTTGATATTTCCAATCACCATGATAATCCAATGGTTCTAGAAACCTGTATGTATAAAATACTGGCAATTAGAAGCCTATCGTCTCATTTTTGTGGTTGGTTGAGTCATTCATTCATTCATATTCATTCATTTACTTATTCCACAAATGTTGCAGAGTATACAGGAGTGAGTTACTACTTAGAGCTTGTGGCATAAAATCTAATAACTAGAGGTTACAAAGAGAAAAAAAAACAATTGCAGTACCTGGTATAAAGGAAAATTGCACAATGATATGCTTTCATAGAAAGGGAGTAGGTCAACGAAGAAGTATTCTGGGAAACTACAGAACAAATTGTTCTTTAGACTGGTTCTAAAGACTAGAGAGTAGAACAAGAGGGACTAGCAAGTGTGCGGGTCCAAAAATAGGAAGCAGCCTGCACATTAAGGGAAATAAGACAGTGTCATGGACTAGCTGATGGTATGTAAGAGGGACTTGTGAAACAAGGAAAGCATGGAGAATATGGCTGAGGACAGACCCCACAAAGTTTAAGTTGCTTAGCTGATAATGACAGAGATTACTTAAGAGTATTCACATTAGTCAGAAATAGTAATTACACATAAGAATTCATTAAACATTACTCAGATACAATAATTAAACATAGTCAGATACTGTAATTCAACATAAGCTGAATATAGCAATTCAATTGGCATTGCACCAGAAAGGTCAATTTGGGTGGATAACTGCCTCAAAATTTTCAACTCTGGAATCAGTTCTCTGAATTAGTTGGCCTTATTAATTAAATCTTGGGTACTAACAGATCTGTGAAAAGAATAGGTGAGCTTTTTCCCCAAAATACTTTTCTAAAACTACAAAACAAGCCAATTTGAGAACAAGAAATGTGTTTTCAATAAGATGATCACACCAACATTACATTTCTATTTATAGAATTCAGCTGAGTTTTATCACTATTGCCTAATCTGAAGAATGTGCACCATTTCAGAAGAATTTAAGAGAAGCGTGAGGCAGTATAACCTATTGTAGGTAGGAACCGAAGCAGGGTTGCTTTCAAATCTCATATTTTTTGACCTCTTTAGTTTGTTTTCCCTACTCCAGCTCATTATCAACTTAAATATACATTGACTATTTAATTTTCTTAAGTATTTTATGAAGAGAGAAAGTTCTTGAAAATAATGACATATATCCTATCTTGCTTTTTAGGACAAGAAAATGTAGTGACATTCCTTAATTCAGTAAAATAGCTAAATAACTTATTTGAAAACATCCAAGTAGCCATAGCCTGTATTGCTATACTTTTTTATACAGACAGTAATGTTCAATTTCATATATAAATATATATATATATATATATATATATATACACACACATATTTAGTTCATGTTCAAAGGGAATTATAATTTCTGCATATAGGCATACCTAAATCTTTCTATATTATTAGAATCCTTGCCCTTTGATTTGTACCTTGCAATTTTCAGGTTTATCCCAGCACTCGGCCCTTTGGTTTTTGACAAGTCATGTAACTTAAGCAGAATGGTTACCATGTTTAACAGGCACTTCAAATTCAAAATGTCCAAACCTGAGTTTAAAATTTTATTTCTATATCTAAGTGCCTAAATCCTGCTTCTATTTCCCTAATGTAGGGTTTCTCGATGATATGGGGTAAAAGAGTATTTTATTGTGAGGGACTGTAGCATACTAAGCGGCATCCCTGGCCTCTACCCAATAGATTTCCCAGCCCACTCAAAGCTGTGACAACCAATAGTATCTTCAGACATTGCCAAATGCCCCCAGGAGGCAAAAACCACCCCCAGCGGGGACCCACTGGGCTAATCCCTTTCTTTCAGGTCAATAGCACAAGCATCCATCCAGTTTCCTGAAAAGCCTTGACTGCCATCCTGGATCCCTCCCTTTCCCTTAATTTTCTCCTCTCTCCTGTAGAGCAGTGACCCTTCACCCCAGCTATTTTTCCTGTACAAGCCTCTATTTTCTCTTGTCAATACATCAGTCAATTAACTGGTTCCTACTTCCAATCTCACCTGTTTAATCTACTTTCTTTCTCCTGCCAGCGTGGTCTTTCAAAAATGCAAATCTAATACTATCATGGCCATGTTTAAAAAACTCAGTAGCTTCCTAGCATTGGCAGTGAAAAGTAAAGGGATATTACATATAGGGTATTTTATAGAGAGATATAGATATTCACATCTGTATATATAGTATTCACATATGACATACATGGAATGTGTTTATATTGTTATGGACTGGTTTTCCAGCTCTACCACAAACCCTGAGTTCTTTATTGCTAAGTTGTATTTGCCATCACTTCTTGTTTAGCTGTGTATTAATGGCACTTGGCACTATTCCTAGAATATTACAGGTAGCCAATAAATATTCATTGAATAAGTGAACAAACTAAATCAGTATGGCAGGAAGGACAGAGACTATGTGATTTTTGAGATTATTCCAAAATCAGTGCTTACAATGGGAGAGTTTCATTTTCCTTTGGGTCAGGCATGGATCCACCATGGGTAGGAGAGGCATAGATGTTTTAACAGAGGTTTTGACATCTCACTTGGGTCTTTCAACAACTAACATGATTTCAAGTTATTTTTTCCAGGACCACACATTTATTTCTCTTTATAGTAATGTCTTTGAAGGAAACTTCACTGCCATACAACAGTGAAGCTCTCCTACCTAGTAAATTTAAGACAGTTAAGTGAGGATTAGGCTGTGGTCTACATTATATATGTGTAATATATATGTATGTTATGTATGTGTATATTACAATATACATACACACACTCACTAGCAAATCTATACTCACTGATGATTGTTTCCATTTTCATGACTGACTATTTTCGTCAACAGTATTTTTTTGATGGAGTGTTGTTTGCCATTTAACTTTAGGTGATACTCATCCATGAAGCCAAGGCTATTCCAAAAAATAAATACATGTACATCTATAGATATCATATACAGCTAATAAGGTAACAGCATTAAATTCAGCTGTCAATCTAAGTGGCCTAATTATTCTCATTGCCTTTATTATTGTTATTTCTGGGAAAAGAGTACAAAAGACCGTATTGGTTTTCAAATTGCTTAGTAGAAGTAGAGAGAGGTAACAGAACAGTGAATTTTGAAGTGGCAGAATGAAGCATGGAGGCTGACTGTATAGAATGCATTTCCAATTGACACAGTGATCTCAAAAAGGATTTTCAAGGATACAGAGATCACCTCAGTCATGACTTTTATTTACTGAGGGAACTAGTAAATAAAAAGGTGCTGTGCTGTTGAGTAAACAGATGTCCTAATTTCTTTCACTTCAAAATAAAGATTCCTCTGGGAGTTGAATACAAAACAATAGTCTCTTCTGCAAACTAGCAGGTATCAAACAGGCAATGAACTCTACACTTTTTCCTTTTTTGTCTTTAGCTGACAGGCATTTTTTAAACTCTTTTTTTTTCTAAAGTCAAACATATTAGAGTGTTTATTTATTGTTGCTTTAGAACTCATCTTTAGAGATATTCTCATCATTATTTTTTATTCTACTTAGTGATAAAGATAAAAACCAATCAATATTTTTTACTCTACTTGTAAAGTACACATTACAAAATATACCTAGTCCAAAAAATCTTTTCTTTTTATCTTTATCAATATTTTCAATATACTTTAGGATACGTACTTCTTGTTATATAATTGTTCAACTCATTATGCTATAAAATGGGTATATTAAATTGAAAATACCTTTCAAACATATATTAATGACATTATACATACAGTTTCACTAATCATGACTTATACATGGTTCCATATATTTTCAGACTGCACATATTGAAGGGTCAAGATTGTTTGTTACTTTTAGAATACGCTTATTTACATTTTCTAAGAACTGGCTTGGGAAATAACAGCTATTGTATAAGCCATCTTGTTTTAAATTCTTGGAACTATTTTTAAGTCAATTAATTTATGGTAATTTAAAAATGAAAGGAGAATGAACACAACCTTAAACATTACACCATCTGAAATAATTTAAATCTACATGTGAAAATTGCCCCTTAGTTGATCATATGCTCTCATCTTCACCCAATATATGAGAAGGCCACCCATTCAGTCAGTCAGTTTCTAAATAAGTTTATATTAAGTACCCCGAGCAAACAAATATGAACAAATATATATTTGGTGCCATCAAATGCACTTGAGTTCCACAGTAGGAGAGAAATGTGTAAAGAAATCATTGCAATCCTACATTACAGATACAATTATAGGTCTATAATCACTGCTTTGAGACTATAATAAAGGAAGCAGTTGGTTCTCTCTAAGTGTATATGAGGAGAAAGAATATCAAAAACAGGTGATACAGAGATAAAAAAATATCAAGTTAAGCCCCAAATGGGTTTAAGCCTTAATTTGGGGTAAAAGCATTTAAAAAACAATAAAGAATAAAGAAAAAAAGTACCCTGAAAATATGAAGAGCCATGCATTGTGCTAACTTTATTAGATGAAATATAGTTTCAATAATATTTTGTTTCCAAAACATTATTTCACAACAGGAGAATTAGAAAATACAAACAAATTAGGAAAAACATCAAAATACTCATAGTTCAACTCACTAGAGAGGCAGTGTGGATTAAAATATTTCTGTCTCCATATGTATATATACTTTTTTTTGGTATCATTAATATACAATCACATGAGCAACATTGTGGTTACTAGATTCCCCCAATTATCAAGTCCCCACCACATACCCCATTACAGTCACTGTCCATCAGCGCAGTAAGGTGCTATAGAGTCACTACTTGCCTTCTCTGTGCTATTCTGCCTTCCCCGTGCCTGCCCCCCTACATTATGTGTGCTAATCATAATGCCCCTATTTCCCTTCCCACCCACCCCTCCCCAGTCCCTTTCCTTTTGGCAATTGTTAGTCCCTTCTTGAGGTCTGTGAGTCTGCTGCTGTTCTGTTCCTTCAGTTTTTGCTTTGTTCTTATGCTCCAGAGATGAGTGAAATCATTTGGTACTTGTCTTTCTCCGCCTGGCTTATTTCACTGAGCATAATACCCTCTAGCTCCATCTATGTTGTTGCAAATGGTAGGATTTATTTTCTTCTTATGGCTGAATAATATTCCATTGTATATATGTACCACCTCTTCTTTATTCATTCATCTACTGATGGACAGTTAGGTTGCTTCCATTTCTTGGCTATTGTAAATAGTGCTGCAATAAACATAGGGGTGCTTTTGTCTTTTTGAAACTGTGCTGCTGCATTCTTAGGGTAAATTCTTAGGAGTGGAATTCCTGGGTCGAATGGTATTTCTATTTTTAGTTTTTTAAGGAACCTCCATACTGCTTTCCACAATGGTTGAACTAGTTTACCTTCCCACCAGCTGTGTAGGAGGGTTCCCCTTTCTCCGCATCCTTGCCAGCATTTATTGTGCCTAGTCTTTTCTATGTTGGCCATCCTCACTGGTGTGAGGTGATATCTCATTGTGGTTTTAATTTGCATTTCCCTGATAATTAGTGATGTGGAGCATCTTTTCATGTGCCTGCTGGCCATCTGAATTTCTTCTTTGAGAAGTGTCTGCTCATATCCTCTGCTCATTTTTTAATAGGGTTATTTGCTTTTTGGGTGTTGACATGTGTGAGTTCTTTATATATTTTGGATGTTAACCCCTTGTCAAATATGTCATTTACAAATATATTCTCCCATGCTGTAGGATGCCTATTTGTTCTGGGGGTGGTGTCCTTGTCTGTAAAGAGGCTTTTAGGCATGGTGTAGTGCCATTTGTTCATTTTTTATTTTGTTTCCCTTGCCTGAGGAGATGCGTGCAGGAAAAAGTTGCTCATGTTTATATTCAAGAGATTTTGCTTATGTTTTCTTCTAAGAGTTTTATGGTTTCATGACTTACATTCAGGTCTTTGATCCATTTTGAGTTTACTTTTGTGTATGGGGTTAGACAGTAGTCCAGTTTCATTCCCTTGCATTTAGCTGTCCAGTTTTACCAACACCATTTGTTGAAGAGGCTGTCATTTCCCCATTGTATATTCATGGCTCCTTTATCATATATTAATTGACCATATATGCTTGGCTTTATATCTGGGCTCTCTAGTCTGTTCCATTGTGTCTGTTCTTGTGCCAGTACCATATTGTTTTGATTACTGTGGCTTTGTAGTAGAGCTTGAAGTCAGGTAGTGTAATCCACCCCCCTGCTTTATTCTTCCTTCTCAGGATTGCTTTGGCTATTCGGGGTCTTTTGTGGTTCCATATAAATTTTAGCCAATATGTATATATATACTTATGAAAGTTGTTCATTTTACATTATAAGTTGAGTGATTTAATTTCATGAGTGGTATATTATAAATATCTTTTTACAGTATTAAACAATATTCTACAAAATAATTTTAATATCTGAGTATTATTCTACTGTTCCAACATTCCATTATTGAGTTAACCAATCCCTTAAGACTATTTATGAATTTTCTGTTTTTTTAATTACAAGAATCAATTCAATGAGCATCTTAACACAAGTATCTTTAAAATTCAAGGTAATATTATTGGGTCAAAGTGCATGGAGATTTTTTAAATTATGGACACATTATCATGTTCCCTACTGAAAAGTAAGTTATTTTCACTGTATGTGGCCAGGAATCTACCAAAATTCAGCTTAGAAAGTGAATCTTTCTTGGGAAATATCCAACTCATAATCTTAGGGTGCCTCTAAAATTTCAGCAAGGTGGCAATGCCTTCTTATTAAGTCTCATCAGAAAACGTCCACTTAACATGCAAAGCAGAGCATTGGCTACGATGGGGGTGAGGATGGGTGAGAGGGAAAAATTACAAAAGGACCCAAGAAAACTTTAGAGTTTGGTTATATTTTGAATGGCTACATTTACTATCTTGATATTGAAGATGGTTTCACCTGTTTATACATGTATAAAAACATATTAAGTTGTACATTTAAAATATGTGTAGTTTATTGTCCATCCATTATACCTTTAAAGCTCTTTTTAAAATAACATCTAAGATGTAATTTAATTATTTGTGAACTACCTGTGATGCTTTAACTTCAGAAACTGATGATAATTATTAGAAAAAGAATGGGAGAAGCAGGGGGGAAAGGGAAAGATGTTTTCAGCACTGTCCCTGAGAAGGATGCTACGGGACATCCTTTGAGTTGACCAGAAGACTACAACAGATTGATGGAGACCCCACTCACAGCAGAGTTTCTCTACTCAGTGACAGAGGAATACACTTTGATATGCTTATTAATAGATACTGGAGGCCAGACCTCCTAAATCAGAATTCCTGGTGTAGGAGTAAGGAACCTAATATCTTTCAAGTTTCCAAGTTTGCTAACAAAAGTGTGAGAACCAGTGTCTTAAGAAACATCCAAATCACTTCACTTTAATTTACTCTCCAACAAGCAAGCTTCTCCATAATTTCATCTCCTGAGAAGACAGCTTCCCACCAGTCACCAAGAGAATGTGCCATAGGAAAACACATGTTTAGAATTATATTTATATATAAATATAAATTTAGAATTTAGAATTAATATAATACACTTATTTTATAAATCAGTTTCTTCTAAATCTGATTAATTCATCAAATCCAACTGATTGATTCTGGGGAAACTAATAAAGTTGAATGCTTAAACATGCAAATTAAAATACCAAATCTCAGACAGCCGTGAAAAACTCACATTTAATCATCCTCTGAGACCCTTGCCTGCACCATCTGAATTTTAAT
The DNA here is from genome assembly GCA_029783875.1 of Phataginus tricuspis. Lineage (NCBI taxonomy): Eukaryota > Metazoa > Chordata > Mammalia > Pholidota > Manidae > Phataginus > Phataginus tricuspis. Next base: position 17,468,857 of record JAQQAC010019963.1, read on the forward strand.
AGTAGCTACACTGACAAGTTTTTTAAGTTGATAGTTTAACAATACATGAATAGTGTTATAAGTTGAAATGCACAAGGTACACATAGAATTAAACTCAGTGTTGGCAGAGATACAGTAGGAAAGAGTGATGCTGATAAAGCGATGTGAATCTCAGGATTCTATAATACTATCAGAACAGCTGTCAGATATGTTTTCATTCAGAATGTGAGAAGACTGTATATACCATTTAATGAGAAGAAGGGATGTCCATGATTTGACAAGCTGAATCACCCTGGCCATTTCTGCAGAAGTTTTAAAACCACCTGCATTCTTTTGGGTATTTATATTTACTTGGTAGTATGCTAAATTCATAACTGTTGGATAAAATTCTTTTATAACCTTTATATATTAAGTCAGTCAGCAAACTAATAATGCACTCTCATAAAACTCTTGCCAGTGTAAATCACTACTTAGCACTCAGCATGACATTTGAATTACTTGAATTTATATCAATGACTTACTGAATATTCAGAAATGCAGAAAAACACTCAATATTAATAATGACTCTGAAGAGAAAGTCTGCTGAAAACTGCCAGATAGAAGGCATCAACTTAAATGAAATCTTTTTTCAATGACATCATGAAATTTTATAATTTCATTAAAAATAAGAAAATTATTTTTTCCAATGTATAGTAAATGGTTTTCAGCCTTGTGTGCTAATAAAAAGCTTATGAGAATTTTGTGTCACCAGCATTTATAGTTCTATTTGCTTTCCCTGGAGCCTAAATGGAATAATCAGAAAGAAATGGGACCAACTGTCTCCTTCCACTTTCATGTTAAGTTAAAACTGCTTTATTGGTATTAATTAAGTGAAGGTTGAAAAGCACATACCTTCATTATATTTGATAATCGTCAAGCAATTTTACTTTTCTTTCAAAGTTTCATTCTCTCATCTTACACTGCTTGTTTCATTTTATGTTGTTTTCCTACATAAAAGAACGAGTGAAAATGGGTGAGAAAGCAAGTTTAATGGAAATATATTTGTGGCATAGAGTCAAGAGAAAAAGTATGTTTTAAAAGAGCATGTTTTGTGAAAAAAGTCCATTTCCATAGGTTACATACTGCATGATTGCCTTTAACATTCTTCAAAGGACAAAACTATAAAAATGGGGAATAGATAGGTGGTCGGGGACAGAAACTCAGGTGGGAAGAACATGTACCTACTGGGGGAACAAAGTGGTTTCTTGAGGGTAACAGAACACTTCTGTATCTTGACTGTGGTAGAAATTATACAAACCTAGACATGTGATCAAACTGCAAAGAAATGCAGACACACACACACACACACACACACACACACACAGGCACATGTGAAAAGTGAATACGTCCTGGAGTCCAGTTCACAGTCTTGGATCGATTTTCGCATTTTGCTCTTGCCCAAAAGTATGTGGGGTGCCACCTTTGGAGGAAGCTGGGTGGAGGGTTGAAGAGACACTATGTGCTACTTTTGCAACTTCCCTAAGAGTTTATAATTATTTCAAAATGAAAATTTTTCAGAAAGCTATGAATTTTATAAACCTGACTGTAATAATCAATATAAATAAAAAGAAGTTTCTGGTGATTTTTTACTGCCTGAAAAGATTCCGCCACATGATGGTATGTTCGGGATGATCTGAAGAGATAAAACCATGTGGAATATACTAAATTCCATTTGAGGGAGCACTGGGGCAGGGGTAGAGGCACATGAAGGAGTTCTGTAGTCATGCCCAAAACACTACAACTCAGGTCAGCAAAAGGTCTCTGTGCTGCTGACCAGTGTACATGTGCTCTGAGGAACACATGCTGTGGACAGGAAAACTCACCATGGTTCCAAAGAGAAGTCCTGATCACAGTCACAGGGCAAATGGCAGCATAGTCAGAGTGAACAGCATCAAGGACTCATCAATTTTAAGGTAGTTGGTGATCTCTAAGTAATACCAGGAAGAGACAACTAGCACTGTAATAACAATAATGGCTCAGCACTTCCTATGGACTAGACACTGCTGAACACGAGCTTGCTATATATTCCCTAGGACCTGGCAGGCAGTTATTGTTATTACCCCCTTTTAAAGACAGAATCGTTCTCAGCTATATAATGTGTGGGGCATCCAACGATAGAGAGTAGACAGATGTCACCCAAGAGATGCCTCCAGGGATGTTACACTGTACTGAAAACCAAGCTCCAGGATGGTGGGAATGATGTTTTTCTTTTGCTCTCTGTCTCTAAAGTCCTCAAACATTGTCTGGTAGAAAATAGTCATTCAATAAATGCATGGATAAATTAGTGATGACAATATAGCTGAGCATGCACATGTGTGTGTGTGTGTGTATGTGTTTTATAAGAAACTGGAAGGATATACAACACAAAGTTAACAGTGATTATTTCTAGGTGCTAGAGTTACAGAGAATTTACTAATTTTTTTTCTGCTACCTTGCCTATATTTTCTACTTTTCATAATAAGTACATTATACTTATAATAGAAAATAATAAAAGTGGCTGGAATCCTAAGAGGTCTTCTGAACCATTACATCTGGGAAAACCAATTATATATATCAAGGAATGGAGAATTGAGTTGACTTTCCCATTGTTTAATACATAAAACAATAGTAGTTTCATATGCCACTTAAGTTTTAAATTCTATTTAATTCACTTCTCCATTACAAAAACAAAACCAAAAGACCAGACTATCTTAATCAGTTGAAGACAGTATGATTTTGCTTTTAGGGAAGAAAAAATTATGCCACTCTTGTACTAATACATGTTTATGTCCAGCACATAGCACATGTGTTCCAAAGTCTAGGATCACAGCTGACATAAAATCAGTTCACAATAAATGTTGAATAACTGAATGAAAAGACTAAAGGAAAGTATCCTGGAATCAAGAGAGGACTGTCCACTAAGGTACTTTTCTATGCTGGTATATAATTCCATCAAAAAGTTCAAACAAAAGAGGATCACCACTGAGTGAATAGAAATTTAAGGAAACCTTCACAGAAAAGGCTTCTTGAGCTGGAGGGTTCCGGCAGAGGGTAAGCACCTTTCAGATTTCACAATTGATGCTATAGTCAGAGGACAAACTATAGGCCCTCATCAGTGGCCTCAAATTTGGTCGAGTGTGTGTGTCATTGGTGTGTGGCTGTACAGGCCCTGATACAGCGTGTCAGTGTGGGCGGTTTGTTCTATGTGTTAACTTGACTGGGTCAAGGGATGCCCAGATATCTGGTTAAACATTATTTCTGGGTATATCTATGAAGGCATTTCTGGAAGAGATTAGCATTTGAATTAGTAGACTAGGAAAAAAATATGGCCCTGTTCAATGTGGGTGGGCATTATCCAGCCTGCGGAGGGCCTGAGTAGAACAAAAAGGAAGAGGAAGGCAGAATTCCCTCTGTTTGATTGCTGAGCTGGGACAGTAGCTTCCTGCCCTTGAACTAAAACTTATACTACCAGCCTTAGGTATTCAGGTCTTGGTCTTACATTAGAACTCTATCACCAGCTTCTCTGGATCTCTAGTTTGCAGAGAGAAGATCATGGGACTTCTCCATCTTCATAATCATGTGAACCAATTCCTCATTTTATGTACATCTCCTATTGATTCTGTTTCACTGGAGAGCTCCGACTAATACAGTTATGTGAGGCCCTCAGAAAAGCAAGTGTCAAGATGGGGTTATTTGCAAGGAGCTTACCAGGGACATGCTACTGAGAGAAAATTGGGAAGGAACCAGGAAATGCTAGGAGAGCTTTTAGACCATAACACAAGTCCACCAGAGTGAGGGAGAGAACAGAAGGCTGGGGAGAAGTGACATGGTCTACTGGAGTCTGCAGGAGATTCAGCAAGGCTGTCAGGACAGCCAGGAGCCAAAGTTAAGAGTCACTGGGGTCCCTCCCATGTCTCCTAGGAACTTAGTTTCCCTGCCACACTTACTCAAGACTGATGGGAGCAGCCCATGGAAGCACGGCCTCAGCAGGAATACAGTAAGGGATGCCAGAGCTCAGAGTCTAGGCCCTGGGTTGGTCAGCTTCCTGGAGTTGGAGACATGAGGCCACTTCTCATGCAAACCTAAAAGGTTCCATTAAGTACTACATTCAAAGATAACCTTTTGCTTTATGTAACGACATGAAACATTAATTTTAATAAAAGGGTCAAACACAGAATGACATACTCTGCTGTCACAGTTAACCTAAAGGAGCATACTTTCTCCATGAAGCAACCAATACCTTTCATGCGTGATTCATATGGTGTTTCATATTATACTTATTCTCAGTAAGTTTGCCAAATGTATACCCTGTATAAGAACAGAATTAGCAAACATGTATCATATGAATGAATGGAATAGTTAAATTTGAGCTAACACACACACACACATACACACCACACATATATTAGCCTATGTTTCCCAGTATACTAATTCACTCATATATCTTCTTTCATTACCTTGTTTTACCATCCTCTTAGTTCTAACACATAACAATATTTTTATGGGTAAGTTATGAAAATTGAAGATTAACAGTATTTTAAGAATGTATGACATGATCGCTAGTTTGAATTGCAAATGCCTCTTAATTCCTCTCTGCTGTTAAATTCACCGACCCATTCAAATCACAGACATATACACATATTTTCGTGAGCTCTACATTACTTCTTAGTCTGTTTTCAAATGACATTTCTATCCTTTTACAAATACCTAAATAATTTTTCCTTGTAGAGTGGATTTTGGTGTCTGCTATGCTATACCAGGAGCATGGATTGAAGATTATACCTAACAGATTGCTGGGCTAATAGTATGTACCCAATAACTATTTCATCAATTGAGAAAAACAAAGTCATTTATAAGATGTAAGATTAAGAATTTTGATTTCTTTATCTGCTTGTGTCATTGGAAAAAAACATAATTTATATTTTTCGTTATTTAAAATAACAATGATTTCAGATAACCATGATTAAATGCAGATAGCTATATGTAAATGTCATTTCATTTATGTAGTTTTCTTATAGTAGAAATTATCCCAATAGTTGAAATAAAGAATTTATCTCCATGTAAATGTTATGCATAACAACAAATGTAAAAGCACTTTTCCTTAAATATTAAGAAAAAAATGTATCCATACAGTCCTAAGAGTATCTTCTCTCATCCGGATTATTTAAAGCTTAAAATCAGTGTTAAGGTAAATATTTGATGAAGATAACTAGTTCCATATTTTAGAGAAATTATTTTTCCTTATTTTGATTTTCTTTGTTGAACTATAGTTGACATTACATTGGTTTCAAGTATACAACATAGTGATTCAACAGTTATATACATTGTCAAATGCTCACCCCAACTAGTGTAATTACATCTGTCAATATAGAAAGATGTTACAGAACAATTAACTATATTCACCATGCTGTACTTCCATCCCTGTGACCAACTTAAATTATGATTGAGATTTTTGTGCCCCTTTATCCCCTTCATTCACCCCACCCACCCCAAAACCGTCCCCAATGGTAACCACCAGTAACTTCTCAGTGTCTATGAGTCGTCTGCACTTTTGTTTGTTTTATTTTATTTTGTTTTTAGATTCCACAGTAAGTGAAATAATATGGTATTTATCTTTCTCCACCTCACTTACTTTACTTAGCAAAATACCCTCTAGGTCCATCCATGTTGTAGCAAATGGCAGGATTTCCCCCTTTTTATGGCTGAATAATATTCCACTGGACATATATATCACATCTTCTTGATCCATTCCTCTACTGATAGACATTTTGGTTGCTTACATATTTTGGCTATTGGAAATAATGCAACAATAAACATAGGGGTGCATATATCTTTTTGAATTGGGGATTTTGTTTTCTTCAAGTAAATTCCTAAAAGTAGAATTACTGGGTTGCATGGTATTACCATTTTTAGTTTTTTGAGGAACCTCCATATTGCTTTCTATAGTGACTGGACCAATTTACATTCCCACCAATAGTGTATGAAGGTTCCCTTTCCTCCACGCCCTCTCCAACATTTATTTCTTGTGTTTTGGGTAGTGGTCATTCTGACCGGTGTGAGGTGATATCTCACTGTGATTTTGATTTGCATTTCCCTGATGATTAGTGATGTGCAATATCTTTTCATGTACCTGTTGGCCATCTGTATGTCTTTTTTGGAAAAATGTCTATGTCAATCCTCTACCCTGTTTAAATTGGATTATTTGCTTTTCGGTGTTGAATTATATGCGTTCTTTCTATATTTTAGATGTTAACCCCTTATCATATATTTATATCACTTATGAATATATTATCCCATACTGTGAGCTGATTTTTGTTTTCTTGAGTTACTGGTTTATATGGTATATATATATATATATATATATATATATACCTTTTTCCAAAATATAGGATTTTTGAGCCATTGCTTTGAATTCCTTTACCAGAGCCACTGCTGAGTTTAGCTACTCCTCTTTCATTTATATGTATGTGTGACATAACATTTGCAAACCAAAAATTAGCAATATTCTGATTTTATTTTTACTTAGATGAATAGGATTAATATATTACTACCACTGACATACTACCAAGTAATCTGGGACAAATGATCACCTGGAGGTTTGGTGGAGGTCAGTGTTATCCAAAGTGTGGTCCTCAGAAAGACACCGCAAACATTCCTAGGGTTTTTGTTAGAAGAGGAAATTTGTTAGAAGTGCAATCACAAGTTGACTGAGTCAGAATCTCTGAGGTATGGCCCAGAAGTCTGTATGATACCAAGCTCTCTGGCTGATGTTTTTGCTGAAATTTGAGAACTAATGGCACACAGGACAACATGGGTATTCCATAGATACCAAAACATAAGTTTGAATGATTGCCTAGACTTCATTTTTCATTTAAAAGCTTCAGTAGTATGCAAACATTATCATAGGATAAATAAACCCTTTTATCATAAAGGCTTCACACCATCTTACACAAAATTCTAAAAAAAAATTTTGTCATAAATGCTCATGAAGCATCCATTAACAAAGGGATTGAAGGGTCCCACTGTAAGAAAGAGACACAGGGTCTGGGTCTGCCTACTGGGCTACAGTGGTAGGGTCAATTCGAATTTTAGCTGTATTTAAGGGTCAAGCTCACAGACTTAGGGTATAAGATATGCACAAGGAAAAGCATGATGAAAGTCAAGAGCAGACTACTGTGCCCAAGCAACACAGAGGTCAAATTCAAAGGGCCAAATTGGGGGCAGTAAGGGAGAAATAAAGTGCAGTGTTAAAGTCAAAATAAAGAATACTGAGGTCAAACATGAAGCTTTAGAGAAGGTAGAAAAATGGGATATTATATTAATGTCAGAGGAGAGAACCTGAGTCCCTGAAGTTACCAGTTGAAAGAGCTTCCTCTAGCCACTCACTCAATTTGTCCTCATTCCTTTTGTCTATCTAAGGGTAAGGTCATGTAACAAGTGATAAAGCCAGAAAAATAAAGCGAATTTCTCAAATCCTTGCAACATATAAACGCAAACCTTTATGAGAATGAAACCTGATATTTCATTAAACTTAAATCCACCCTTGTCTACCAACTTTGTTTTAAAATGTGTTTCTCACTTTAAGTGAAAAGACTTTATGTGATTTTTCCCTTAATAAAAAGTATATTTTGAATTTTTGTTACAACTCATTCCATTGTTTTTCTGTGATGACCTTTTCGAAAAGTATCTTTATGTAACCACAGATATAAATGTTATTTTAAAGTATGTGGTCTGTTATTTTTCTTCAGAGAGTTTTACAAATACAGAATAATAGCTAGAGGTTTTAAAACAAAAGACAAGTAAAAATAGCAAAAACATATAGCTCTACTGTAAATAGTACATAAGTATATAAAACACGTAATAAAATATACAACATAGATATTGATTAGTAAAAGATGCTAGAGGTAAAAAGCTATCAAGAAAAATCGAAGCAGAGATGAAAGAATAAAGGAAATGAAAAGGGGAGATAAGTAGAGATTATCCAGTGCCAAGTAATATGATGAAATGATATTGTAAAAATTCACAACTGACAAAATATGTTCATTTCTTTATAAAGATGCACTATTCTAATAAAAACAAAGCAAAACAGAAGAAACAAAACAGCAGCAGACTCATAAACTCTGAGAAGTGACTAGTGGTTACAGAGGGGGAAGGGTTGGGGTCAGTGGAAGGAGTGAGGGGGATAAAGGGGCACAAAAATTCGCTATCACCAATATAAGTAAGTCACGAGGACAGTAGTACAGTATGGAAAATACAGTCAATGATTCTAAAACATCTTTCTATGTTGATAGATAGCAACTAGAGGGGGTGAAGACTGAACCAGTGTTGTAAATTTGAAGCCAACATAAGATTGTATATCAATACTTCAATTTAAAAAATGATTACATATAAAATATAATTCAATTAAAAAAAGATGCACTATTCCAGAGCAGGTCAGAAGGCAGATGGCTGGAACCAGGATGTCTGTGTTCACATGACTCTTATTCACCATCTGTACAACTGTGGGCAGACCCCATCACCCCTCTGTACAAAGGGCAAACAGTAACATACTGAAGAGGGTTGTTTTAAGGGCTAAATGATTTATATGTGTAAGAGTCTTGGAACAGCGCCTGCATATACCAAATGTTCAATTAATATTAGATAGTATTATAAAGAAGCACTGTACAATAGAAACATATTGGGGCCACATGTTTAATTTTAAAATTTCTAGTAGCCACAATAAAAAAGTAAAAATAAATGGGCAAAATGAATTTTACTAATATGTTTTATATAGCTTATCTTATGGGTTGAAATGTTTCCACCAGATATAATTAGTTAAGTTAGGGTGAGGTTATATGAGAGTAGAGTGGCCCCTAATCCAATATCATCAGTGCCATTATAAGAAAATGAAATCTGGAACATAGAAAGAATGTGAAGATAAAGGCAGAGACTGGATGATACTCTACAAGTCAAAGAATGTCAAAGATCACCAGAAAATCACCACAAACTAGGGGGAAAATATGGGACAGATTCCTTCTCATGGCCCTTAGAAGGAATCAACCATTCCAATACCCTGATCTCAGATGTTAGCCCCCTGAAATGTGAGAATATCTGATGAAAGCCATTCAGTTTGTGGTACTTGGTTTCAGCAGCCCTAGCAAATGAATACAGACCAATGTAACCCAAATGCCATAATCTTAGTGTGTGGTCTATACAAAGTATTACACGTGAAACATTTTCCATTCTTTTGTCATACAAACCTTCAAGATATAATGTATATTTTACACAATAGCACATCTCAATTCATACTAGTGTCATTTCCAGTGATCAGTAGCAACTTATCGCCAGTGGCTCCCAGGCTGGACTACACCATGGGATTAAAACTTGAATTGCACACTTTGACCACAACTTCTATTATTACAGAACTTGCATTCTCATACTGACAACAGAAATTTTAGCTACTACTGGAATTACAATTTCCCTGCTTACCAATCTGCAATTCTGTCCACCCAATCTATCTTCACCTTTTTCTCTGTCTAGCCTAGTATGTACAACTGTCTTAGCCATTTGCTTTTCAGCCACTGTTCTTCTCCATCCCCATGCTCAGGTTATAGTGCACAGCCAGGAGGCAAAAATCACACACTGTGAAAATTAGAAGGCTAAATAGCTGTCTTTTACCCTGATACAGCCTTCAATAGCAAGGCCTCCAGTTATTTATGTGCCAACACAAACTTTATCTCTATTTACAATCATGAGTCCAATTCCCTTCCTGCCTCTGGAGAATTGGGAGCTGCTCTTTTTGTCCCAGATACAACAACCTTGTGTGTTTACGTCTGATCCCCTCCCACGTTACCAGGCCCCATGCTCTAGTAATCATCTCTCTAGGCTTTTATCTCCAATCAATGGTTTCCCTTCCAATTCTTGAAGGAAGGGAGGAAGAGAAAGGGAGGAAGGGAGGAAGGCAGGGAGGGAGGGAGAAAAGGCTGAAGGGAGGGAAGGAGGCAGGGAGAGGGGAGGGAAGAGGGAAGGAGGAAAGGAGGGAGGAAAGGAGGGAGGGAGGGAGGGAGAAGCAAAACCCTTCACCCGCTGTGACTGTAATTCGTCCTCCTCCCTTTCCACTTGCTCAACCCTGGCCAGCTGGCTTTCGCTCCCACGTCTCTTCTCTCTGGTACCCAATCACCTCCCCGTGGCCAAGTTCCACGGATGCTCTTTGTGTTCTTCTTTGTAGGCCTTTCTGTGGCGGCGGACATCACTGACTACATCATCGTCCTTGGACCTCTCCCTCCTGGTCTCTGTGGTATCACTCTCTGCTTTTCCTCATGTCTCTCCAGACATTCCTTCTCGGTCTCCTCATGCGCTGCTTTTCTTCCACTGAAGCCCGAAACCTGGTGTGTGTTGTATTTTTCATTCACAGGCCTAGGGTCTCCTCACTGAATTTAAGCCCTCCCTTCCTCCTTCCCCCAGTGACCATCAAAACTGTAGCTTCACTCAACAACTCTACCAGCATGTCTTTGTCTTAAACCTTCTGGGGTCAAGATTCTGAAGCATGAAACCTGGGCACTCTTCCAAAAAAAGGAGTATGGATACATGTATACACAAGAGCCTGCATCCCTTGATGTTCAGGAAGGCCTCAGCTCTATACTGATGACTCCCACACTTACATGACCTATGCTGCCCTTGAAATCACCAGGTCAAATTTGCCACCATCTCCTCCTAGATGTGTCCTAGATACTTTCAAAAAATATCTTTCTCTTCTTGGTAACTGCCTATATCTGTGAATGGCATTTCCACCAACCCAATTAATAAAGCCGTAAGTGTGTGATTAGTCCCTTTGCATTTAATCTTGCATGTAATCTGTTGTTTCTCAACTGTTATCTCCACAACTTTACTGTCTAGTGTTCACTCTCTGCAGTCTATCTTTAATATTATCCTTAATTCAATGCTCATGATTTCTCAACTAGCTCCTCCTTAATGGGACGGGTGCCCCGAGTCTTCCCAACTCCAATTCAGAATCCTTCAAGTGCTCCCTGCGGCTTCTAGGATGACTCCTTAGAAAAGCACCCAATGTTCTTCTTGATCCAGAACTTGCTTCTTACCTTTCTAACTTTATTGTAATTGTTAATAAACCAAATGTGATACCATGTACTGGATGGAGAGTGTTGATGCTCTATAATAAAACAAAATTTCCTATTAATTGCAAACTTTCAGAAGGTGATCTCTAGCAATTTTTAATATAAACCTAGTACTATATCAATATTCATAAAAAAACTAGCCACCTACCCAGCCCACTTTAAATAACATAAGGCTGACTTTCTGGGTATTATTTATATTTCTTAATAAAAAACAATGGGAAAAAAAAGAGGATGCGAACCAAACTATGCCAATATAGGAATATCCTGACATTGTGATTAAAGCACAAGCTTTAGAATCTGACAAACCTAGGTTTAATTCCATGCCTAGAATTTTACTTTAGATTTCATCTTACACTCAATTTCCTTATTTATAAAATGAAAATAATAAAGCCCACTTTTTAAGATTATATTGGGAATTAAATTAAATGACGCTTGGGAAGAATGTGGAATAACGCCTGAACATTGTGTATCCTCAGTAAATGGGAATATCAGGAAGAGGAGTTTATGGTACTAGAGAACCTTCCACCATTCCCTTCTGCTCAGGACAGTGCCTGTCACTCTGACTCTGCTACTTATTTGTAGGCAGCAGTGAAAGATTAAGTGCAATTGGCATTACAAGGAAACCATTTGCTCATTAAAAGTCAGTTCTTAGACTCCAGGAAATATAGTTAGAGCCAACAAATGAATGTCATTGCTACCAATATCAGTTATGGTATACATTTGAAAGAGCTATATCTGGTTACCTTGGGGACAGCAGCTTACAACTGGTAGTATCAACATACAATATCATGGAAATCCCTATAAAATAGCAAAAAGTGAACCAAGAACTCCAGTTTACATGTCTCCACAAAGTTTTGTTTCTATAATATAAAATAATGTTTACAGGCTTCAATTATGAGGTAACTGGCTCCAGCAAGAGGGTATTTTCTATATTCTACTCTTGTCATGAGATTTATCCCTTCTCTTTCTGTCCGTTGGTCTAACTAGAGGCCCACACTCAACTGAGGCATGAGGGGATTCCATTCTTTCAGCAATCACCAAATCAGTTCATCCCAGGTCCAGAAGGGCACAGTGCTGGGAGGGAGCGATCAGCTCTCCCCAAGAGGAGTTCCTGAAGAACGAGGAGAGCCCTTGTCCTAATTCAATGTGTGCCACTTCTCGGTCTCAAGAAAACAATCCAATTAGGGACCAAATTAAAATGAACTTTTTTGGGCCAAAATGGTTTCTCCCACCAAAGTAGCAAAGATCTTCTGAATTATCTTTTCTGGCAAGTACTTTTCCTCACCAGTTCTCTTTTCATCTTAGCCATGAGGCCTTTGGTAAGGGGTTTATAGTACTTTTCTAATCCACATTAGTGTTTCTGGACCCTTTTCTAGCCTTTGTCCCTGTTCTTGGCTATTTTTTGCTATGGTAGCTTTTCATGAACTCTGCTACAGTCTTACTCTTTCCAGAAACATCAACTCATCCGGTTTCTCCACCCCTCCATTCTACATGACTATTATGTCCCTTGCCTACAATCAATAGGTATAATAAAAGGGATGTTCCACTGTTCCTTATGAAATTATTCTTCCATAAAAATTTCAACATTTAAGGTTACCCATTCATACTTAATACATAAATACATTGCCTCTAACACATATTTATCCCTCACTCTTTTAGGGAAAGAGATATCTGAAAATGAACCTAGATAGAAATGTAAATATACTTTATGAAAAGTACCCCCAAACTCAGTTTTAGCAAACTTTTCTTAACCTCTGATATTTTCCTTCATTTCCAGGTTCTCAGAAAGAGGTAAGTGAATTTCTTGGGTTGTAATTGTCCCTGTCATTCGCCAATACAGACCTCATCTTTTTCACATTTTTAAGATGTGATTTTCTAGTATCTACTAAGGTGTCAAACCTACTTGAATAATTCACATCATTAATTTAACTTAATGAATGAGTCACTGATAAAAGACACATTCATTAATTAAAACGTATCTTTTCAGTCAGAATTTCAGCAGCAAAACATGACATTGATACATATATTTGGTATAGTGGAGATTATCTTACCACAAGCCACAAATCATTCCTATTTATCCATGTTAAGTCCATGATCATAAAATGCTGCTATATGTTTACTGAAATCATAAAACAAAAATAATTACTACATGGAAATTTAAATTTGTTTTAAAAGTATATATGTGTGTGTGAGTGCACACACACATATGTATATATGTAAATATACACATATACATACACATGCATGTACACAATACCTATATATGCATATATGATATATATAGTTATAAATATATAGAATGAATGCACAGTGTATATACACATTAGCATATACATACACATACACATACACAAAATGTATCATTTATGTTTATAATGATAACAGAAATTCGACATTATAAGTGTTATAAGTCATATATTTAATTGAACATATGCTTGACACACTTATGCCGAATAATAAAACAACAGTATCATTTTCATTCAAATTAGAAAGCAGGTAAAGATACTTGTGAATAGTAACATTCACACTGTAATATAAGCACTGGACAATGCGATTCACAAAAAAAGAAGAAAATGACCAGAAGAAGAAGAGAGAGAAAAAGGGAAAGAAAATGTTACTGAGGAGGTAATTGCTGAAAACGTCACCAGTCTGGGGAAGGAGACAGTCTCTCAAGCCATGGAGGTGCACAGATCTCCCAAAGCAAGGGACCCAAGGAAGAGAACATCAAGACATATAATAATTAAAATGGCAAAGATCAAGGATAAAGACAGACTTTTAAAAGCACCTAGAGAGAGAAAAAAGATCACATACAAAGGAAAACCCATCAGGTTATCATCAGATTTCTCAACAGAAACCTTACAGACCAGAAGGGAGTGGCATGATATATTTAATGCAATGAAGTAGTAGGGCCTCAAACTAAGAATACTCCACCTGGCAAGATTATCATTTAAATTTGAAGGAGGAGTTAAACAATTTTCAGATAAGCAAAAGCTGAGAGAATTTACCTCCCACAAACCACCTCTACAGTGCATTTTGGAGGGACTGCTATAGATGGAAGTATTGCTAAGGCTAAATAGATGTCACCAGGGAAAATAAAACCACAGCAAAGTAGAACAATAAATTACTAAGCAGATACAAAATTAAATCAACTATCCACAAAGTCAGTCAAGGGATAGACAAAGATTACAGAATATGATGCCTAACATATAAAGAATGGAGGAGGAAGAAAAAGGAGGAAAAAAAGAACCTTTAGGTTGTGATTGTAACAGTATATGAAGTGAGTTAAATTAGACTGTTAGATAGTAAAGGAATTACACTTGAACCTTTGGTAAATACGAATCTAAAAGCTGCAATGGCAATAAATACAAACCCATCAATAATCACCCTAAATGTAAATGGTCTGAATGCACCAATCAAAAGACATAGAGTCACTGAATGGATAAAAAAACAAGACCCATTTATATTCTGCCTACAAGAGACTCACTTCAAACCCAAAGACATACACAGACTGAAAGTAAAGGGATGGAAAAAGATATTTCATGTCACTAATAGGGGGAAAAATTCAGGAGTTGCAGTACTTGTATCAGACAAATTAGACTTCAAAACAAAGAAGGACATTAGATAAATGATAAAAGGGTCAGTCCAACAAGAGGATATAACTATGCACCCAACACAGGATCACCTACATATGAGAAACAAATACTAACAGAATTAAAGGGGGAAATAGAATGCAATGCATTCATTTTAGGAGACTTCAACACACTACTAACTCCAAAGGACAGATCAACCAGACAGAAAATAAGTAAAGAGACAGAGGCACTAAACAACACATTGGAACAGATGGACCTAACGGACATCTACAGAACACTTCATCCAAAAGCAACAGGATACACATTCTTCTCAAGTGCACATGGAACATTTTCAAGAATACATCATACACCAGGCAACAAAAAAAGCCTCAGTAAATTCAAAAAGATTGAAATTGTACCAACCAGCTTCTCAGACCACAAAGTTATGAAACTAGAAATAAATTACACAAAGAAAAAGAAAAAGCCAAAAACGCATGGAGGCTTAATAACATGCCCCTAAATAATAAGTGAATCAATGACCAAATAAAAACAGAAATCAAGCAATATATGGAGACAAATGACAACGATAATTCAACACCAGAAAATCTGTGGGATGCAGCCAATGCCGTGCTAAGAGGAAAGTATATAGCAATGCAGGCAGACCTCAGGAAAGAAGAACAATCCCACATAAACAGTCAAAACTCACAATTAATGAAACTAGAAAAAGAAGAACAAATGAGGCCCAAAGTCAGTAGAAGGAGGGACATAATAAATATTAGAGGAGAAATAAATAAAATCAAGAAGAATAAAACAATAGAAAGAATCAATGAAAGCAGGAGCTGGTTCTTTGAGAAAATAAACAAAATAGATAAACCCCTAGTCAGACTTATCAAGAAAAAGAGAGTCTATACACATAAACAGAATCAGAAAAGAGAAAGGACAAATCACTGCAGACACCACAGAAATACAAGGAATTATGAGAGAATGCTATGAAAAATGTATGATAACAAACTGGATAACCTAGAAGAAATGGACAACTTTCTAGAAAAATACAACCTTCCAAGGTTGACCCAGGAAGAAACAGAAAATCTGAATAGACAAATTAGCAGCAAGGAAATAGAATTGGTAATCAAAAAACTACTTAAGAACAAAACCCTGGACAAGATGTTTTCACTGCTGAATTTTATCAAATATTTAATGAAGATCTAATAAACATCCTCCTTAAAGTTCTCCAAAAAGTACAAGAGGAGGGAATACTCCCAAACTCACTCTACAAGGCCAACATCACCTTAATACCAAAATCAGGCAAAGGCAGCACAAAAAAGGAAAATTACAGACCAATATCCCTGATGAATACAGATGCAAAAATACTCAACAAAATATTAGCAAACTGAATTCAAAAAAATATCAACAACATCATCCATCATGATCAAGTGGGATTTATCCCAGCAGTGCAAGGATGGTACAACATTTGAAAATCCATCAACATCATCCACCACATCAACAAAAAGAAGGACAAAAACCACATGATTATCTCCATCGATGCTGAAAAAGTATTCGACAAAATTCAACATCCATTCATGATAAAAAACTCTCAACAAAATGGGTATAGAGGGCAAGTACATCAACATAATAAAGGCCATATATGACAAATCCACAGCCAACATCATACTTAACAGCGAGAAGCTGAACGCTTTTCCTTTAAGATCAGGAACAAGACAAGGATGCCCACTCTCCCCACTTCTATTCAACATAGTTCTAGAGGTCCTAGCCATGGCAATCAGACAATACAAAGACATAAAAGGCATTCGGGTTGGTCAGGAAGAAGTCAAACTGTCCCTGTTTGCAGATGACATGATATTGTACATAAAAAACCCTAAGGAATCCACTCCAAAACTACTAGATCTAATATCTGAGTTCAGCAAAGTTGCAGGATACAAAATTAATACACCGAAATCTGTTGCTGTATTCTTGAAAATGTTCCATGTGCACTTGAGAAGAATGTGTATCCTGTTGCTTTTGGATGAAGTGTTCTGTAGATGTCCGTTAGGTCCATCTGTTCCAATGTGTTGTTTAGTGCCTCTGTCTCTTTACTTATTTTCTGTCTGGTTGATCTGTCCTTTGGAGTGAGTGGTGTGTTGAAGTCTCCTAAAATGAATGCATTGCATTCTATTTCCCCCTTTAATTCTGTTAGTATTTGTTTCTCATATGTAGGTGATCCTGTGTTGGGTGCATAGATATTTATAATAGTTATATCCTATTATTGTACTGACCCCTTTATCATTTATGTAATGTCCTTCTTTGTTTTGAAGTCTAATTTGTCTGACACAAGTACTGCAACTTCTGCTTTTTTCCCCCTACACACTAACGATGAACAAGCAGAATAAGAATCAGGAAAACAATTCCATTCACAAATGCATCAAAAAGAATAAAATATCTAGGAATAAACCTAACCAAGGAAGTAAAAGACCTATACTCTGAAAAATACAAGACACTCATGAGAAAAATTAAAGAAGATACCAATAAATGGAAACACATCCTGTGCTCATGGATAGGAGGAATTAATATTGTCAAAATAGCCATCCAGCCCAAAGCAATCTACAGAGTCAATGTAATCTCTATCAAAATACCAACAGCATTCTTAAATGAACTAGAGAAAATAGTTCTAAAATTCATATGGAACAACAAAACTCTCCAAATAGCAATGCAATCCTGAGAAGGAAGAATAAAGCGGGGGGAATTACGCTCCTGACTTCAAGCTCTACTACAAAGCCACAGTAATCAAGACAGTTTGGTACTGGCACAAGAACAGACCCATAGACGAATGAAACACATTAAGAGAGCCCAGATATTAATCCAAGCATATATGGTCAATTAATATATGATAAAGGAGCAATGGATATACAATGGGGAAGTGACAACTTCTGGTGCTGGTAAAACTGGACAGCTACATGTAAGAGAATGAAACTGGGTTATTGGCTAACCCCATACACAAAAGTAAATTCAAAATGGATCAAAGACCTGAATGTAAGTCATAAAACCATAAAACTCTTAGAAATAAACATATGCAAAAATCTCTTGGACATAAACATGAGCGACTTTTTCATGAACATATCTCCCTGGGCAAGGGAAACAAAAGCAAAAATGAACAAGTGGGACTATATCAAACTAAAAAGCTTCTGAACAGCAAAGGTCTCCATCAGTAGAACAAAAAGACATCCTACAGTATGGAAGAATATATTCATAGATGATATATCCGATAAGGGGTTGACATCCAAATTACATAAAGAGCTCACGCACCTCAACAAACAAAAAGCAAATAACCCAATTAAAAAATGGGCAGAGGTGTTGAACAGACACTTCTCCAAAGAAGAAATTCAGACGGCCAATAGGCACATGAAAAGATGCTCCACATGCCTAATCATCAGAGAAATAAAAATTAAAACCATAATGAGATATCACCTCACACCAGTGAGGATGGCCAACATCCAAAAGACAAACAACAATGTTGGCGAGGATGTGGAGAAAAGGGGAACCCTCCTACACTGCTGGTGGGAAAGTAAATTAGTTCAACCATTGTGGAAAGCAGTATGTAGGTTCCTCAAGAAACTAAAAATAGAAATACCATTTGACCCAGGAATTCCACTCCTAGGAATTTACCCTGAGAATGCAGGATCCCAGTTTGAAAAAGACAGATGCACCCCTATGTTTATTGCAGCACTATTTACAATAGCCAAGAAATGGAAGCGACCTAAGTGTCAATCAGTAGGTTAATGGATAAAGAAGATGTGGTACATATACACAATGGAATATTATTCAGCCATAAGAAGAATACAAATCCTACCCTTTGCAACAACATGGATGGAGCTAGAGGGTATTATGCTCAGTGAAATAAGCCAAGCAGAGAAAGACAAGTATCAAATGATGTCACTCATCTGTGGAGTTTAGGAAGAAAAAAAAAACTGAAGAAACAAAAACAGCAGCAGACTCACAGAACCCAAGAATGGACTAACAGTTACCAAAGGGAAAGGGATTGGGAAGGATGGGTGGGAAGAGAGGGAGAAGGGAATAAGGGGCATTACAATTAACACACATAATGTAGCCATGAGGGGGATACCTGGAAGGCAGTATAACACAGAGAAGACAGGTAGTGATTCTATAGCATCTCACTACACTGATGGACAGTGACTGTAATGGGGTATGTGGTGGGGACTTGATAATAGGGGGATTCTAGTAACCATGATGTTGTTCATCTAATTGTACATTAATGATAGCAAAATACAAATAATAATAAAATAAAAAAACAATAAATTGGAAGTATAAATGCTGACAAGTTTGAAAAAAATGATTATTTTTAGGTATGTTATTGCATAGTTTGAAAATCCCAAACACTTTAAAATAGAAAAACCCAAATCTCTAACATTTTTTAATATAAACATAAATGAATTCTACAGATCCAACATTAACAAGTAAAAAAGGAAATAAGCAATAATAATGTACTGAAACTAAAATGAAGAAAACTATAAAACTACTGAGCTAGATAAAGAAGACGCTTATAAATGTAGAGATATCATCTTCTTCTTGAATAAGAAGACTCTACATTGTAAATATGTCAGTTTCCTTCCTAAATGAAATCTATAAATTCAATGCAATCCGAAGGGGGTGGAAAATATGAAATTGACATGATAATTCTAAAGTTTTTCTGCAAGGATAAACCACTGAATACTTGGCATCAATGCATCAGTGGGGGGAGAAAAAGATCAGCAATTCAGTTAATTGCACGGGGAAAATAGTTATCATCTTGGAAAATATAAAGCTGAAACCTACTCCAAGGCCTTCACTATAATATATCCCATATAAATATATTAAATATAATAAAATTAACTGGACAGCTACCTGCAAGAGAATGAAACTAGATTACCGTCCATACACAAAAGTAAACTTGAGATGCATTAAAGACCTAAATGTAAGGCATTAAACCATAAAACTCTTGAAATAAAACATAGGCAAAAATCTCTTGAATATAAGCATGAGTAATTTTGGGGACACATCTCTCGAGCAAGGAAAACAAAATAAAAAATGAACAATTAGGACTACATCAAACTAAAAAGCTTCTGTATAGCAAAAGACACCATCAGCAGAATAAAAAGACAACCTACAGTATGGGAGAATATATTCATAAATGACTTATTCAATAAGGGGTTAGCGTACAAAATATATAAAGAACTCATACTCTTCAACACCGAAAAAACAAGTAACCCAATTAATAAATGGGCAGAGAATCTCAACAGACATTTTTCCAATGAAGAAATAGAGATGCCCAACAGGCACATGAAAAGATGCTGAACATCACTAATCATCAGAGAAATGAGAATGAAAACCATGAGATATCACCTTACACCACTCAGAATGGCCATTATTCAAAGTACAAGAAATAACAAGTGTTGGTGAGAATGTGGAGAAGAGGCAACCATCCTACACTGTGAGTAGGAATGTAAATTGGTGCAGCTACTGTGGACAGCAGTCTGGAGGTTCCTCAAAAAACTAAAAATAGAAATACCATTAAGACCCAGTAATTCCACTTTTAGGAATTTACTTGAAGAAAATGTAATTCCTGATTCAGAAAGATATATGCACCCCTATGTTTACTGGTGCAATATTTACAATAGCCAAGACATGGAAGCAACCAAAGTGTTGATCAATACATGAGTGAATCAAGAAGATGAAGTACATATATACAATGGAATATTATTCAGCCATAAAAAATAAAGAAGTCCTGCCATTTGTGACAATATGGATGGACCTAGAGAGTATTATGCTCAGTGAAATAAGCCACATGGAGAAAGGCAAATACCATATGATTTCACTTATTTGTGGAATCTAAAAACAAAACAAAACCAAATGAACAAAATAGCAGTAGGCCAACAGACACTGAGAAGTGACTGGTGGTTACCATGGGGGAGAGGTTTGGAAGGTAGGTGGGGAGGGTGAAGGGGACAGGGGGCAAAAAAATTATCAGTCACAATATAAGTTCATCATGGGGATGGTAGGACAGCATAGAGTATACAGCCAATGATTCTGTAACATCTTTCTATGTTGATAGATAGTAACTGTACAGAGGGGGTGAGGATTTAATAACATGTATAACTGTTGAGCCAGTGTGTTTTATACTTTAAAACAATGTAAGATTGTATATTAACTATACTTCAATAAAAAAAGAAATGCAAATACGTAAGAAAAAAAGTGTAATATAATCAAATAATAAAAATATTAAATAAATATTCAGTAATATTTTATTTGCCAGAAAAGTCAGATAAGAAAAATACTGGTAATGAAAAGATCCAGCAATAGGTGGAAGTTAAAATATAATATGGTGTATCTGTAAAATGGACTATCATTTTGATATTTAAAATAATGATTCATGAGTAGTTACATTAATTTGACAAATCTCTAGGGTGATAGGTATAAACAGGCAGAGAGAAATATCTGGAGAGATATATAGCAAAGGTCAATACAGGTTACCTCTGAATTGTGGAATTGTATACAATTTGCGTTTTCACTTTTATACTTCCCTTTATCACTAGAAGTTTCTATATGCATTTATATTAGACATATGCAAAAGAAAACAGTTTCTTTCTGGGAAATACACACGTAAAAATGCTTAACAGAATATGAAAATGTGAATTGAGAGTCTGGGGCCCTAGTCTATGTTCTCGCATTTGTGGATATGCAACTCTGGGCAAGGCACTTCTTGGGTGTCAATGTGTTCATTTTTCATTCTATGCCAAATTTTATTCTCCTCTAAAATTCTAACTTCAGGAAGTGGCATCATGTATCATTTATTATCAATGAATGCCTCATTTCTTTTCACGATGCATTCTCCAACCAAGACACATGATGGAAATGAGGGAGGACCAGAAGTTAAGGAGTGTAAATTTTTGAAGGTGTTGAGAGAAATACTAGTGACCCCAGAGTGGTAAAGTGGCCTCTGTGACTAAATCATTCTCTGTTTCTCCATCCTAATCACATGCATTTATTAAATGGCCCACTCTTAATAGTGTAATCTATCCCTCTGCTCCTCCACAACATTAGTTAAGCACTATCGTCATCATGATCCTCACATAATTGGTAATACTGGTAGAGGAAACTATATTAATTTCAAGCTCCAGTAGAAACATAGGAAGACATCAGTATTTATCACGTGAAATAAAGAAGGTAGAGAAAAATTACTACTCTCCAAAGTGTAAAGAGGTGCCATAAACAACAAAGTGTATTTGATTGGAAGAGTGAGCTAAATTAGGTGATTTGTTTTAAAAGCAGTTTCTAGATTTACAGGACTCTGGTATCCATTTATTTTTGTTTTTATTCAACTACAAGTATAAACTCAGATCATGTCAAGGTTATAGAAAAAAAAGAGGAAATTGTGCCACAGATCAGTTGTGTGACCTAAGTTAGTATCTTCTGTTTCTTCAACCATTAAAAAAAAAAAATGAGTAAGTTGGCATAGACAATTTTAAAGATCATTGCCATACAAAATCCTGATTCTATGTTTCTGTGCCTTTTTTTCATTTTAGACCCAAAATTCTTTCATACTTGTTAAGTATCATATGTCTAATAGACCTTCAAGATTTTAGAAACAGATTATAATTTCATAATAAGGAGAATATTTCCTTAAAAATATTAACAAAACAATCTATACCACTAGGAAATGTCATGATTCTCAAAAGTGAAGTCTGAAGAAACCAATAAATGATATCTTTTCCGTAGCCAAATGTGACACTCATCAAGACACAGTCACAGGAGTCAGGCAGATGGAGAACAAACACCTGTACTATACTGATGAAAGCAGTCCTGACGTACATGAAACAGGTGTTCAGCTGAATGGACTTATTAAGTATCTGACTGAGTCACTGTGGGCATATCCAACGGCCCGTACGCAGCTGCATAGTCAGGGGCTTCTCTGTGGGGGGCTGACTCAGTAAATCTTAGTCCATGAATGAGCAGAGCAGAATGTGGGCTCTCTGCAGGCTATCAGACTCTGAAGAGAAGGAAAGAGAAAGAGACTGAGCTAAGGATGCTCAACTTTGTCTCCACCACGCCTTATCAGATACGTCTCTCTATTTCTCTTAGGGGAAGACGTAAGGCAGAGAATGGAGAGAAACTCAAATTGTTACTCAAAGAGATCTTCCTCCACATACATACAGGAAAACAAGGGAAAGAAAAGTCCCTTCACCTTGAAGTCCCTAGATGTCTTCACTAGATCATGAAGCCTCAGGGCTGCCACACTCCCAAATCCATGGTGATGCTGCCCCAAGCCAGGAATTGCACGCTTTTCTTCTTGAGACCGTTTGCGGGCAACATGAATTTTGGCTCTGAAGGGGTATGAGATTCCACACACACGCAACGCACAACAATCAAATCCAACGCCATTTTGTACTTTGCTGAAAACTCAGCCCCATTCTAACCCTAATCCTACAGTATTAGATGTTCAGCCATATTTTTAATACATCTTAAAGGTTTTACAACACAATTAACAACAGAAATATGCCACCCAATTTAAATCTAGCCTCTGTCAAATTTTTAGGAAAAATAAATTGTCTAAAATATTTAGAGCTCAAAATCAAATTATCTTGCTGAGTTGTTGCTGAAATCCCAAACTTAAATTGCAAGTCCAAATAGAAGTGAAAGTTCAGTTTCTTCTCAATCTCCACCAGAGAAGCTCTTGATGCCTGGGTTAACCCGGATCTCCTTCAGGGGCGCCAACCTGAGCTGTCCTCCACAAGAAACACTTTAAAGCGGTTCAACACCAAAACCAGTCAAGTGTCTATTAAAAGTCTGAAGAGTTAACAGATGACACAAGGCTATCAGGACTGTGGCTCCACACTGACAAAATTTACAGATCGAGGTAATCCCCAGCCATCCCGGCTGCTCTATGAAAAATGTCATTCCTAGAACCCAGTTCTTTGGTCAAAGACCAGAGCAACACCCAGGGATATCTGAGGGAGGAGGCATAGATTCTCAGCTTCTCAGATACCATCCATCTATGCCAGATGTCCACAGGACACATATATATACTGGCAATGGAAATCCAATCAAGAGTAATTTAATACCAAGAGGTTAAAGTTGACTTTTAGCAACTTTAAAATTGGGTGGCTTGACCATGCCTTCTATCTTCTCTCAGAAAATGGCATTCTTGGTTTCCTCCAGTTTAGAAATACGCGCTGGTGGCAAACCCAGTCACCAGGACTTACTTGGGGCATCTTTCCTTTCCTTCCTATATAATTGAAACCTCATATTCTTTTTTATTTCAGCTTCTTATTTCTAACACCTTCAGGCTTACTTGAGCGCAAACTCCAGCCTAGGCCACGGTGGCTGCGATCACCACCTTTTCCCAGGAAACTGATAAGCCCTACGTAGCCTGCCTCTTAGACCGATTCCCACATTGTATCAGCTGGAGATGTGCCTCTTCAGATCCCCAAGCAGATGATGCAGTTTTTCTAAAGTCTGTTACTCTGGGGCTTAGTGAGGACAAAGCCCTCAGTCGTGACCCTCTGATGACCCTTACTTCAACATTTCATTATTCCAGGAATTAAACAGCAATTTTTTTTGGCTACATATTTTCAGACAGTCAAGACTATATAACTCTAATATTTCTTTTTTCTCTCTGCTGTTTTCTACTCCTTTCAAGAAGGCTCAGCTATGTTTTAAATGATTTACTTTTCTTTGAGGCTGGATCCTTTCCCTCACTGTCTCAGGTAGGGCAATGATGCTTACTGTGTTCAAGAGCCTATTTTCTATTACATTTCCCTTTGTTTTCTGGCCCAGATATTTTATTTTCTAACATAACCCTCTCATTTTCATGTCCCGCAGTGAGATTAAGTCAAAAAGTGTTGAGACTACCTAAAGCATTGTTTGAACAGCTAAACCTAGCTTGGACTCAAACTATGATTATTTTGCCTGGGTCCCTCTAATGTCCCTGTCTTTCCTGCTCTTGCCCTTTAAAACCCCAACTCTAAAGTTCAGTTGAAAAGTTCTTAGGAAAAGAAATCTACTGTTACAAAGTCTAAGGTGGGTGAGAATAATGATACACAGCTTTTAGAGAAACAGTCTAAATTGTGCTTCAAAGGAGAGATGTGGCTCCCCCCATCCCCACCTGCCCCCGCCGGCTTAACTGAGCTATAATTGACAACTAAAAAACATACACATTTAAGGTATACAATTTGATACTTTGATGTACATATACATTGTGAAATAATTAGTACAATCAATCTAATTAACACACATCACCTCTCATAGTTGTCATTTTCTTTTATTAGTATATTTATCTTGTCACCTAATTTTCTTTCTCTTTCTTTTTTTGTGGTGAGAACACATAAAATCTCTTTTAGCACAAAAAAATTTTTAAGTATACAATACAACATTGTTAACTAAAGTCGCATTGCTTGACATTAGCTCTCCAGAATTTATTCACCTTATATACCTGAAACTTTGGACTTGACCAATACCTCCCATTTCTCTATCCCTAGCCCCTGGCAGCCACATTCTATATCTCTTTCAATGTTAAGTTTCAATAGTTTCCTTTACCTCTTTAAATTGATTGTTCCCATTGGCCCTCTGAAAGTATACCTCTCTTAGACTTTATTATATCCAGTAAAGACCTAGCAGATGTTCATGTTCTAAAACCCACTGTTGGGGCATTTCAGATGCTGCATCTCCTCTCTGTTTCTCCACCATCTCCATTCCTTTCCATATCCTTCCAGCTGGTTCTCTAAATTATCAACAGTTCTTAATGAAATCTCCCCCTTCCTACAGCTCATCAGCCGGTGTTCCTCCCTCTCATTTTATTCTTTTGCTATTCCTGTCCTGACAATAAAACTGAACAGTATTTTCTAAACTCTCAGGTTCCTCCTTGAATTCCTGAACAATTATATATAGAAACAGGCACAGGAGTTGTTAATCACCAGTTCACTCACTTTATCCTAGTTTCAGTAAAAGGAATTGACTTGCCTACCCACAGTTTACAACAGAACCTCACATGCTCCATGACACATGCCATTTTTAGCCATCAGCCACCTTCTTTTTTAATTATTTTAACTGAAGCACTTTTTGTTTTGAGGACTAAAACACTCATTTTTGGTGTTTTAATGCCTGTCTAATGTTTTAATACCAGGTTCTAGTTGTGCCTGTGTATTTCATCTCACACCAGCAGCCCATATTCTCTGTTTTCCTAAATGGCTGGTGCTTTCTTAAAGACATAGCTTGCTCATCTGCCACTCCAAAGACAGTCATGTATGCCTGGGCAAAGACCATGAAGTATAGCATCAAGGTCAACATGTAGTGGTCTGTGTTCATTAAGCTTCAGGCATGAAGCTACCTGACAGGTAAAAAACGAGTCACACACACATATTCACACACACACACAACCACACAAAATTTAAGCAGTGCAAAATATAAGCCAAAAACACAAGTGGTACTTATTTGCTTGTATCTGAAGACTTAAGTCACTCATCATGAATATAGTAGTCGTTTTTATCCTTAAATCCCACTTCGCATTTTTTCAAATTTCCTGGTCTGACATAGAAGATAATGAATTCTACTCTTTCAACTCTGCCTAGGTTCTGGGCCAATTGAGACAGAGAACCAAAAAATGTAATCCTTTGAAAATGGATATTGAACCTATGGTTAAACCAATGGATTAAGAGAACAAAGATGTGAAATATTAGGAAAGAAGACTTCTATTCCTTGTTGAGGGATGTATTCATTAAGGTCAGTTGTTGGCCACTTTCTTCCCTCTTCTTAATTCTCCCCCAAGGGAGGAAATGTGAATTATCTGTTTGGAAAATTTCAGAGCAGATACTGGTCATAGGTAACTTGGCTCTTTTCTGCTCTACTGTTTCTTGGCATCCAGCCTCCCTTCAGAAAGCAGATGCTCCCATTCTGTAACTTACAGAGGGAGGCCTTCTTGTGAGGAGTCTCTCTAATGTAAAGACAAAGTGGTAGCCAGCCTTCTTGGCTAGAAAACTGAAATTTTCTAAATTCGTATGTGTAAGTACCAAGATGACATATAGACAGAGAGACAGACAGAGATAGAGACAGAGAGATAGAGATAATCTGCCTAAGTGTCCATCCATAGATGAATGGATAAAAAAGATGTGCTAGATATACACAATGGAATACTATTCAGGCATAAAAAAGAGATCCTGCCATTTGCAACAATATAGATGGATCTAGAGGGTGTTATGCTTAGTGAAATAAGCCAACAAAGAAAGACAAATACCATATGATCTCACTTATTTCTGGAATATAAGAACAAAACAAAACAGAATGAACATAACAGCAGCAGACTCATAGACACTGAGAAGGGACTGGTGGTTACCACGGGGGAGGAGCTGGGGTGGGTGGGAAGGGAGGGTGAGGGGCATTAAGGGGCACAAAATTTCTCAATCATAATATAAGTTGGTCAAGGGGATAGTAGTATAGCATGGAGAATATAGCCAATGATTCTGTACCATCTTTCTATGTTGACAGATAGTAACTGCACTGGTGGGGTGAGGATTTAATCATGTGTAACTGTTGAATCACTATGTTATATATTTGAAACCAGACTGTATATCAACAATACTTCAATATAAAAAATGTTATAAAAAAATCTCTATCTCTAAATTGCTTCTAAACCCAGGCAGAGTAGGGAGAAAAAGACAAGGTAGCACTATTTATTGACCATCTCAGCCGTAATTCTTTCATCCGATCACCTCAGATTATAAACAAGTCTGTGTCCACTATCTAAGGTCTAAGGAATCCATGAAAACTTACCTGAAAAACAATCCTTCAGATGCTGCCTTTCACTGTTGTTATAAAATGTTAATAGAAGCTAATCTTCCAAAGAGTCAAAGCAGGTAGTTTCTATATTATTTGAAAGAAACTAAGGCGGCCCTAAAAAATGAACATGAACACACTGACTAGTCTTTGAGAGTGTCTGCTTGTCTTTAATACATCCCAATGTACATTACAACCTTTTGACACAAACTGTGCCAGATGGACTATCTGCTTATTAGAAATGCAGAATCTTGGGTCCCAACTCAGACCGACTAATTCAGAATCAACATTTGAACAAGAACCCCATGGGACTGATTTGCATGTTAACTTTTGACAGCCACTGGGTCGACAATGCTACTCTCTGAAATGAAAAGAAATGGACTTAGGCACCGTCTGTATTACCTACTGATAAACTGATAAAGCAATCAGGACAGAGAAATTTAGCAGCTTAAAAGTTATTGTAAAAGCATGATAAGTGATAGAGCTGAAAACTAATCTTGTCTGATTTCAAAGCCCATGGTGCTTCCCCCACACCATGTTATTTTCCAACTGAAATTATATATCCTATCTTACTTCAATTGGTGATAGACACATAGATGATATAAATGATAGGCAAATATAGATATAGCTTATGATATATATACAACCTAATTGCAAAAAAACGTGAATTGTGACACAGTCTACAGTGCTCTTCATTTACGACTAATTAAAACTGAAGTTAATGTCATTCTTTCATTTACTGTTATTACTAACCAAGTGATAATAGTTATTGTAAGTTACTGTGATGACTTAATAGAAAAAAAATTAAATCCACAACTAGAGCCAAATAATCACATAAGCTAAAAACATTTTAATAATTTATATTATAATCAGATCATGTTATGGCAAAATTCATAATAGCACTGCAGGAGCTGTGAGGTAATATTAACACATAGAAACCACCAAAATAAATAGTTCATTTCTTTCATCAAGAGAAAATTATCCTACTAAAATGTTCTCTTATTGATTGTAGAAACAATATAAAAATTGAATTATTTTATTTGGATTTCTTAATTCTGCAAATTGTGATTAAAGAAAGAGTTCAAAGAGATAATGTTGGCGTATTGAGTACAAATAGCTTCCTTTATAACAGAAATAGAATTTCTTTAGTACTGGTAAACATCTACTTGCAGTGATTACTTAGAATTATATAATATATTGATGTTGAAGAATACTGTTAAAAGAAACACAATATTTTATTACACCTTTACATCATCTCTTCCAGAAGGCTATATGGCATCTATTGCTACATGAAAATGTCCTTAGTCATTTTGTGAAATCACATTTTACAGAATTTAAATGATTCCAAGTAGACTAACTTTATTTTGTATTTTAAGTACCTGTTTTGAGATTCAACCCAATTGCAGATTCCTTAATATGATACTTCTTTCATGCAAGGGATAAGAATAAGATAATCTTTATTATTATTATTTAAACATCATCTCTCCATATTCAGATTTAGACTACAGATAAATTCCTTCCTAGAAGTATCTGGAGAATGACAAGTAAAATATAAGTTCTAACAGAAAAGATAAAAGGAAGACTTTTAAGAAAGAAAAAAAATCACTCAATCACACTGTTTTAAAACAATTTGGAATGTAATTTCAGACAGAGCTGAGTACCAGAGCAACTAGAGAGAGTAAAAGGCAGGACTCTAGAACACAGAGGTTCCTGGAGATCAGCCTGAAGCAAGTATCTGAGTCGTGACTATAATACTTTATACACACATACAAGAGTTCTTGCTTGCAAAGCCCTCTTATATAAAATAGTATGACTTTCACAACAAATCCTCTAGGTAGGTAGACCAAAATGATTCTGTTGTATAAACTGAGACTCAGAGTAACATGTCCTAAACCCCATGGACAATAAATGCCCGAGCCAGGCCCAAGTCAGCTCTTCTGCGTTTCGAGGAAGAATAGTGCCTCTACCGTAGAAATACGCTAGATTGTCTTTATATGTCAAACTGATATATGACGTTGGTTTGTATTCACGGTAACAAATGCCACTCTATGCTAGTAATTTTGAAATACAAAATTTGAAAGTATTCCTTTGCACAAAGACAAGTCAAGATTTCTTCTATCCCAAGATTTTTGGTAGACATGGAAAATAGACATCATAACATGATATTTTCTTACGAAACTAGTTATTATTCACAACAAAATACATTCAATTAGATATTAGTAGGGATCTTAAGCAGTTAACGGGACCATTACCACTTCAAAAATATCCCGTAAGTGAAATTGAAAAACCTGCTTAAAATTGGATAAGAGAATAGCTTCATGGAAAGTAAAATTAAGGTTTGAAGGAAAGGAAAACTAGTAGTTTATTAAGTTCATGTACTATATAGGGCATTTCTGGGGGATGACCAATGTGTTACGATTTTAAGTGACAACTTTATACAACATGTATATTTTATAAGGATATACAATGCGTTGTGGTAAGGGTCTCCAATTCATTCTCCTTAAACAACATGGCTAGCAGTAATTTTAAGTTTTAGGTACCTTAGAAGTCTTTTTCACATGTGTTCTCCCCAGTTTTTATTAGAATAAGGTAGTTACTTGATTCAAAGGCTTTACTATTCAGAATTTGTAGGTTTTAAGTCATACCTACAGTCTGTATGTATTAATCTTTTTACTTCTTTTTACTCTACCTGTCAACTTCCACCTCCTCAGCCCAAACTACTATGCGACCAGTGGTAAGAGCCCAGAATATATATACTTCCATACTTTCTTCATGCTCAAAAAGAAAGAAGAAACTAAATCTATAGTTTTCCCTTTAACTTCATTTATAATACCTTTTACCATGCACATTTTCCTTGTTTTAATAGCAAAATGTTCCTATCTTTCCTTTATGATCTTCCAAGTTTTCTGCCTTGGTTCATTGGGTCTTTCCAATGCTCAGTCTCTATGCACATAGTAGTCTGAATTTCCTTTAGAATTTTTATTGATTACTTTTATGTTGCATATAGTGTTTCCTTATGTTGTTAGTCCCATCAGTCTGTGTAGACTGTGACCTTTTTTATTCCTAAACATGCGCGGTGCTGTTCTCTCTCTCTGTTTAATTTAGTTCAGTGGGTTTTATTGATTTTCTTGAATACTCAAAGAAAGATCATTTTACTTTATTTATTCTTCATACTTCACTTTTACTACAGGACTTAAGGTTAGTATTTCCCTTTGCCTAATTTATTTTTGGTGGGTGTTTCTCTTGTAATTTTTTTTTAAAAGCATAAACTTCCTTTTTTGAATCATTGTCTGAAGTTATTCCTTAAGTAGGGCTTTTGCTAAAACTATTTGATTTCAGGAAGTATTCTCATTTACAATGTTTTCAAAATATTTTAAAATTTATAATTTTGGCTTTAATATCTGTTTTGATCCACAATTAATTTAAGAGTGTGGCTCTTCATTTCCAGTCATTGAGGAGGTTGGAGTCTCCTTATTTATGGTTGATTTTATTTTAATCTGATATGAAATGTAGCGGTTAATTTATAAAAGTTCTATCTTTTTTGCTAGTCTTCCCCATGGCAAAGTATACAGTTAATTATGGATATTTCATAGATGGGTAAGACAGTATTTCTATTCAATACTATAAATTTCTACACATTGCTTGTATATGTTGTTTCTTGATGTCATTCGAATCCTCTATGTCCTCAATTATTTTGTCTACTAGATCTGACTCCAAAATGGCCATATTAAGATATTAATAGCTTCCACTATAAGTGTATTTTTATAAAATTTTCCTTGAAGTTTTAATCGTTTTTTGTATGTATATATAGCAGGTGAGCTTTTTGGTGCCTTCAGATTTGTGACAGCTCTTCTCTTTGAAAAGTGGGCATAATATCCATAATATCTCTCTGCACATCAGTGGGTGCTTTTCACCATGTGTCTGATAATAATATCACTATACTTTTGCTTCTCCTAAATAGCATACCATAGGAATAGATTTTTGAGTCTACCTTTTTTATGAGACTAAATTCAGCCTACTCATATTTAGTGTAACAACTGATATAATTGTATATTTAATTGTTCTATTTTATGTTTCCTTTTAGAATTATTTTTCCTGTTCCAATAATTTGTTGATCTGATCAAATTGCTAATCATTCATTCTCTCTTGCTTACTTGCTTGTTCTTGTTGATTTGGAAATTCCACTTCACTTTTCAATTCTGGCAATTTATTTTCCTTTTATAAGCACTTATAAGGAAATATTTCTCAATTATAAAAACGTAAAATGCTTCTTATCCATTAAGACAACATATTCCCCTGCTGCCTCCTGTATCCAATCCCTATAAGATAAAATATTTAGAGTACTCTCATTTCCCTTTCTTTCTCCCCCCAGATTAGGCATTAGAGTACATGCTCCTCATTACCAACTTAATGAGCCAAAGATCGCCCTGGGTTATTGGTGCTTTGTTTCTTTACTTCTGCACAGCAGACTGGTACTGTTAGCTCAAAAGCCTGCCAATACCCAACTCAAATTTTTACACATGAAATTGTTTTAAATGTAACCCAAATATGCAGACATTTAGCCATTTTACAGCATGCCTAATTATGCATACCCATGGAAAATCTCATGCTGTGAGGAACATCCCTTGCTTGTAAACCAATCAAATTGCTAATCAAATAAACCTTGTGTGTGCTTCTGCCACCTCAGGGGCATATCTTTTTCCTTGATCTTCCTCCTGAACTCACAACTCCCACATTTTGCTAAATGACATATTAAATTAAGTTTTAGATTATGAATAACTTTCTTTTGATATCTTTCCATTTTAATAATCAATATTTGGCATTTGAATAATACATGTTCCTTCATCCTATTATCTATTTAGATAGTAGATAGATAGATAGATAGAAAGATAGATAGATAGACAGATAGAAAGGTACATCAAGTCATTACTCACCACGTGTATTCTCACCTCCTTCTTCTTCCTCTATCTTGAGGTCTCTGACCTGATGCATTATTATCCTGTTAGAGTACATTCTCAAACAGTTCTTTCTTGAGAGGCACATAGACGATGGTATACTCTCTGAATCAGGAATATCTGCAATACTTTATCCTCTCCACCATAAACCTAGCAGATGACTTTTATCCTAAGTACGTATTGTACTCTTCTTGCACGTTCTGTGCTTTTCCCTCCATAATCTATAACTTTCTTTCAAACCTTGGTGTTGAAAATGAGAACACTAATTCCTCTGATTCATTTTTTTTTTAAGTATATTCTTCCAGCCTACAAGATTGTATAATTTTTCTTAATCCTTATAATTAAGGAAGTTTGCCAGGACTTACTCAGGTGACCATTATTAGCCCTAATGTGTCTCCCTGTAGCTGAATCAAAGGAGCATGATTTGGACTTTCATCACATACTCACATCTAGTATTGAGGTAAACCTCATTTGAACCACATGGACTGAAATGGGTGTGCTATTTGCTATCAGATAAAAAGAACATGGGATTGCTATAGAATATGGCAGTTCTTTATTATTTTTTGAGAAACCTCCATACTGTTTTCATGTCAGCTGCATTCTTTTACATTCCCACCAACAGTGTACAAAGGTTCCAATTTCTCCAAATCCTCACAAACACTTGTCTTTTTTTTAAATAATAGCCATTCTTATTCAAAATCTTGACGAGATATTCGTGCTCCCATGTTCACAATATCCAAGATGTGAAGACAACCTAAATGTTCATGAATGGATAAAGAAAATGTAGTATGAACAAACAATGTAATATTATTCAGCCATCAAAAAGAAGAAAATACTGCCATTTATGGGTGAACCTGGAGGAAATTATGCTTAAGTGAAATAAGCCAGTCACAGAAGGACAAATACTGCATGATTCCACTTAGATGAAGTATCAAAAATAGTCAAGCTCATAGAAGCAGAGAACAGGATGATGGTTGCCAGGGAGCGGGGGAGTGGAACATGGGGAGTTGTTAATCAACAGAATAAAGTTTCACTAATGCAAGATAAGTAAGTTCTAGAGATTGTACAGATTGTGTCTACAGTTAACAATATCATATTGTATATTAAAAATCTGTTAAGAGAGTAGATGTCATGTTAAGTATTTTTACCACAATAAAATGAAAAAGAAAGATACAGCCTAAGCCAATACATTTAAATGGAATTATCTATGTGTGTGTGTGCATGTATGTGTGGGGTATGTGTGTGTGTGTATAGAGAGAGAGACAGAGAGTGAGAGGGAGAGAGGGAAGTATGGGTGTGGGGCGGGCAAACATAATGGATGTCTATTTTCAATAAGCCAGTTAAAGGGAGCAGAAAAAAATTATATTAAGCCTAGAAAAAATTTCCCATTAGACAAACTATGCTTTGTGGGTTTTTTGGTTTTGTTTTCACTGAAGCCCCCTTTTACTAAACAATAAGCGAGTCAGTCACGATGGGCTCAGGCAGCAAGATCTGGACTCTTGTTCACACAGTGTAACAACCTCTTACAGCTATTGTGACTGTGTTGGACATAGGTCACCCTGGCTGTGGACATCTCTGCTATGCTGAACTTTTAGTCCCAGACCTGATACTGGCCTGGAGGAGATTCCCCAGAAATGTCCAACTATAAAATTTTGTTATTACAAATTTTAAACACATATTGTCTGTCCTCTAGCAACACAGAAGACCAGCTTTAGGATCCAATATAACAGAAGCCTAAAAGCAAACTAAAGTTTTGCAGAGCAACAGTAATGCCTGAAGTAACCACGCCTACATGAGACCAATTTCAACCCCTAGACCAATCTCATCAGCATTAACTACAAATAATTCTAAACGTTAAATGACAAAACAGGCTCACTAGCAACAATACTTGGAAGACAAGTTAAAGCATGGCAGCTAGTAGAGTCAGAGACATCAACAACAAAGAAGCACATTTTTGGAGGGCAGAGAGATGGTGAGTAACTAAGACCATCTTATTGTGTAGAAGCTGTCAGTAGGAATAAATGCATTTGACCAGAGAGAAGCAGAACATCAGAGTCTCTACATAATGGTGGGAAGTAAAAATTGTAGCCCATCTTCCCGGGTGCCTGAGGTGGAAATAATTTGAGGTTGTTTGTCATTTTATCGAAACCCTCATCCATTAACAGACATGCCATTTACACTGTCATTTTCAATCATAAACATATTGAAAGCCTGAAGAGTCATGTTTATTTCATAATTAGATAATCCTGTTAAAGTGAATAACTGTCTTTATGGTAACTTGTCATATTTACAACTGGAGAATCTCTGAAACAGTATTATCATATTTAGTTCACTTGTCTGCCTTAGGTTAACGGTGGAAATAAATTACATGGTGATTTTGGAAATAAAAGAGATCCAATGGCAGTTAAAGTGAGATTTGGGCCACAAGTCAAGGCTGTGAAAGATGGAAGGGAAGAAATCAAGCAGTTATTAAGCATCTATTGACTCAGGCACTGAATTAGCCATTTTATACCCATTATCTCAGTTCTTCTAATAACTCCTTTTAAATTATAAGCTTTATCTCACCCATGAGAAAACTGAGGCCAAGAGAAGTAAGTCCCTCAAGAGTCGGTTGTTGATTTGATGGCCATACATGAATCAGTACAATTTGAAAAAAGAAATACCATGGACATAAAGTCCTAATTGTAAACACACACATACACATTTATGTTAATGTACATGGATAAATACATGCCACTGGGCAAAAAGCAGGTTGAAAAAGAAAATGTACAGTGACCAACCTAGCCTTCCCTCTCAGTTGGAGAAAAACTGCAAAGCCCAAAATCTCCAAGGGTAAATCGGGAGCATTTCATTCACTCTCATATAGATAAGCACAACCTTTTCTCCACTGCAATATTTTTTTCTACAGTTAAATCATGGCATGACTCCTGTAGGTCTGAATCATTTGTTGAGAAATAAAGTGATAGTTGACTAAGAACTATGGAATCAATTAAAATCCTTCGCAGCAATAGAGAGCAAATAAAAAGCTTCTTATCGTGTCAGACCAAGGCAAATTCTAATTAAATGGGGAGAAAGTTGAAAAGTATACTCTAATTTTAGCAGCTAAAGTCGACATTGTGGTGGCTTCACGTTAAGATATATTACAATAGTTTATACTCACTCTATAAGAGTTGGGGGTTCACTACACATGGCATTAAATTAACAAATGAATATGTCTTAGGTGTGTTTTCTAAAGAATTACGAATCCTTCATTTAAAAATGTAGTTAACACGTAAAGATAATTAACCTTTCTCAAATTAAATTTTTGAAATGTTTCATGGCTGATCGTGTTCTTTCAAAACAATACAGCTCATATTTAATTTCTCCTTCTTTTAACCTATCTGTAATATTCTAAATGATTCTTTAGACTTTAAGTCAAGTTTTTTCCAAGTAAGTTAATTCTCTCCCCTAATATTCACCCAATCTTAAAAACAACAAACTCCACTAGGAAAAGAACTCTGAATTTCCTCTTATTTTTTAGAATCACAATGATAGTAACAATAATCAATTTTATTTATTTATTTTACTACCTACCAGATACTTTACTATGTGCTTCATAAGGATTATGAGGACTATTTCATTTAATGCAACAGCCCTGCAAGTTATGTAAGAGTATTAGTCCCATTTTATAAATGAGGAGACAGACTGAGAAAGGTTCAATAAAGTGCCTAGTGTCACACAGCCAGCCCAGGTGGAGCTGGGCTTGGATCCCAAGTAGCAATGACTGCAGAACTTCAACAATGAAACACAATAATATTGTGAGCTGATAAAAAGTATATTATTAAAAATGTAGGCAAGGTCCTATAGCTGGGCAGAAGGCCCAAGATTACTCTCAGAAGCATCTGGATCACTAATACTCAGTATAATTTTTCAGTCCTCATTTGAGAAAAGTACTTGTACCAGGCTGTGTTCACATAGGGAGGCTGAGACATGAATGGTGGTCATGCCTGAGTGGACATTGACTCGTATAATTCTCATATTCATGACAGGGACCTGGCTTAGAGGAGGTTATCCCAGGATATGATCAGACATAACCTGCCATATGAATGTAAGCTTAGACTTGGAAGGGGGGCAATTTAATTTCCAGAAAAATCTGATGTAACCTTCACTTGCTCAGACATTAATGTCCACGACTATCCATGGCCTGATAGCTTGCACTGGCTTTTGGCATTGCACCTATATAATGTTTTTTTATCCCAAAGATCCTCTCCCTCTCAGTCTCCTTTACCTGCCCCTCTTCCTAGCTTGTATTTTAAATGTTGGTTGTCTTCAGGAATCTGTCCTCTCCTCTCTCTCAACATTCTCTCTGGGTGATGTCACCTACTCCCTTAGTTTTGCTTACCATGAATATGTTGATCATTCCCACTCAGAATTTCCTAATCCCATATATACCATACATATGGGCGTATCCTTATATCCAAAACCTACTGAACATTCCTATGCCATGGCCCCGAGTGCTGCAGGCTCACTCTGTCAAAGCAGAGTTTTCATCTTCCCTGCCATCCCTTCCTCCTCCTCTCGTAGTTCCTCCTGTGAAGTTTTGCAATGAAGTATTTCCAAAAATCTACTATTTTCCAGAGAGTTTAGGATTTTAGGATTGTCTATAAGAGACTGTAATACATACTTTCCCAAATCTATACCCTCACCCTAAATGCCAGGCAAATTGGCAGTGTCAGTGTATTACATATTTAGTAGAGTGTATT
Source organism: Phataginus tricuspis (assembly GCA_029783875.1). Lineage (NCBI taxonomy): Eukaryota > Metazoa > Chordata > Mammalia > Pholidota > Manidae > Phataginus > Phataginus tricuspis. Next base: position 17,506,047 of record JAQQAC010019963.1, read on the forward strand.
TGTCCAGACTTATGTAATCCCCAGAACACCCTATCATTTACCATTATTATCCCCACTTTATGGATGAAGAAATGTTGATAGAAAATAATTTGTCCAAAGTAACCTAGTTAGTATGTGGTGTAGCTGAGATGGAATCCTAAGCCCAGTCACCCTGTCTGAGATCGCCTGTTCCCTTGCCCTTATCCCTATGGGCTCTAGGTTCCATGAGGTGGGGCTGTTATAGATGTCCCCATTAGTTTTGTTATACTCATTACTAATATTAAGAGAAACCACACATACACATTCATTCAAAATGCTTTTGAAATTAAGGAGGAAAAGAAATTGAAAGAAATGTGATTTGCTTAGTACGTAAGACTATTATAAATATCACATCAAATTAGGCTGCATTTGTCTTCCTCTTTCCACCAGCAGGAGAGGTACCTGTGTTCACAACTTTTTAATATCCTAGGTTTTGTTTGTTTGCTTATTTTAATCCATGAGTATTAACCCCTACTAACATCCTAGATTACCTTTTTTATTTGAACATTTTACTTCCACCTCTGTTCTTTTCAAAAAGTTAGGTAGAGCTGTGTACACTTCCTTCTTTGTATTTGCTCTGTAGAGTCTATACAATTGTGACATTAGCCTTTTCTCCTGATGCTGAATGTTGGCAATATTGATACATGACGAGACAAGTTAAGCCTTGTCTTGGTGAAATCTGAGATTTGACTGTCCTACTGTATTTAAAATGTGACGTTGCCTCGCCTCTGCTGATGGTAGATAATCTGCTACGCACATTAATACCTGAAAAGTACTTAGAAGAGAATCTGGCACATAGGGAGGGCTGTATAAATGTAATCTATCATGAATGATCACAGTCATCTAGCGAAGTTCTTACCACTTATGAGATGGGGCTGTCCCAGACAAGTAAGACTGTTATTTATCTCTTATTGAGTATTCCCCACCTTGGAATGAAATAGCAAGTTTCCAAAGTTAGAAAAAAAATACAACTAAGACTGAAAGTTAGAGACAAAATGGCTAAATAACAGGGAGGCTAATGTCAGTGCAACAGTTGCCAGTTCAGTAGGTCTCCTGAGGCGTGGCTAGAGCTCAGAGACCTTTAAAATGGAAAAGGCGATCATGGTGTGCCTCCCCGCAGAGAGCGCAAGGAGGTCCGGGCAAGCGGACAGTCAGCAGCCCAAGAGAGTCATGAGGAAAGCAGCACAGAGCATCAGGGGAATGGTGGGAAACTGTGAGCAGATAACCTGGCTGAGGGGACAGGTGTCAGGATGGTCAAGGAACACGAGCCAGGATTGTAGTCACATGAATGGCAGACTTGGGTAACAGTCAGGATCACAGTCCTCAAGGGATTCGAACTGGTAAGGAACCAAACCGTGGCTTTAGGGATGTTAGAATCATACGGATGCCCATGAACTGAAACTGAGATATACACCAGGAGCTTAGACCTAAAGAATGATGAAAAGTCCTGGCTTGAGTTTAATATTAAAGCAATAGCAGTGGCTGAATTCCTAAGAAACTGATGACCAAAGGGTCTTTAGAATTTCTCTACCTGGAGATAAGACTGGATCCAGAATCTGAAGTTAATCTGGGTCTGGAGGTGAGCAGTTGAACCCAGCTCTGGCAGCTAAAGGGACTTTAGAGACTGAGAGGAAAGTAGGCTATACACCCCATCTTTATCATTGTAGATTATGGCCTTGGGCCAAGAACATCTGTTGTCATACAAGCCTAATAGCTTTGACCACTCAGAGAGTTATTATAAGAAATTCATACAACAAAGATGTTTCATAATTGCTGTGCAAAGGATTTTTATATTCTTTTACTAGTTTTCATTTATTGAATCTTCTAATCTACATATCCCTAAAAATCTTTAGGCTATCATTTAAAAGCCCAATGTCATATGCCCTCATTAAGGAAGCAATTTAGTTAACTAATGTCATTATGTTACTGAACATTCTAACTAAGCTGACAAATTTTTCATAACCACCCAGTGGGATCTAGACTCCCTGGTAATTTCAAATAGAAATGCTGATGGAGGGGGAAAAAAAAGCATCTTATCAACACTGTCGCTTCAAAAATCTCATTTGCTGGAAACTGGAATTAGGACTCCCATTCCTTTACAAAATCTTCCCTTCAACTTGAAAAATCTTAGATGACTTGACATTTAAGCAATCCCCTTAACTCCAAATGTATAACTCCCCATTGGCAAGAACATTTCCAACATAAAAACCTCTCCTGACATTTTGGACTATGGGACAGAAAAGGCAGAAACTTAAGTATCATTATTCTTTTAATTTAGAAATTTAGCATTGGCCATACTTATTCCAGCTTTAGGATGCTACTAATAATGGCAGATTTTATTTTTAATTTACAGATAAATAAATCCCCTGAAGAATTAAATGAAATCAAGAAAACAGTAAAGCTATACCTACTGAAAGATGACTTGGGGAATGAGAGCAGGCAGGCAATGTGATTTAAGACTCAGACCCATACCCCTAATGAATTCCTGATGGGATGTTGACATGACCATAATAAAAGCACTGTCCCTTTTTTATAAGTGTATTTTTATTGAAGTATAGTTGATATACAATCTTACATTGGTTTCAAGTATACGACACAGTGGTTTGACAGTTACCCATATTATTTAATCCTCACCCCCACTAATGCAGTTACTCTCTGTCAGCATGGGAGGATGTTACAGAATCATTGGCTATATTCTCCATGCTGCACTTCCATCCCTGTGACCAACTTGTAATATTATTGACAGTTTTTGTGCTCTTTTATTGCCCTCAGTCTCCACACACTCCCACCCCAACCCCTCCCTTGTGGTAAGCCCCAGTCACTTCTCATTGTCTATGAGTCTACTGCTAGTTTATTCATTTTGTTTTGTTTATAGATTCCACAAATAAATGCAATCATATGGTATTTGTCTTTCTTCACCTGGCTTATTTCACAGCCTAATACCCTCATCTAGCTCCATCCATGTTGTTGCAAATGGCAGGATTTCTTTTCTTTTTTATGGCTGAATAATATTCCATTGTGTATATGTACCACCTCTTCTTTACCCATTCACCCACTGATGGACACTTTCATTGTTTCTGCATCTTGGCTACTGCAAATGCAACAATAAATACAGGGGTGTACGTATCTTTTAGAATCAGGGATTTTGTTTTCTACAGGTAAATTCCTAGAAGTGGAATTACTGGGTCAAATGGTATTCTATTTTTAGTTTTTTGAGGAAACTCTGCACTGCTTTCCATAGTGGCTGCACGAATTTACATTCCTACCAGCAGAGTAGGAGAGTTCCCTTTTCTCCACATCCTCACCAACACTATCACTTTTAAAGATAAAGTCTTTTTTCTTAACAGACCATCTCTTTGTCACTACTCAAAATGAAAGTTACAAGGATAAAATGAACCTGATATTTAAGGAATATGATTAAACTAGATTATGGATGAAAAGTATACAGAAATAAAACAAAGTACATTCAGAGGCAAAAACTAAATTAAAATCAAGTAAGCCAATAGAAATTCCCCATATTTATTGTTTTTCAGAAAGTTGACAAAACTTATACTTGTAGTATATAAATTCTGGATTCACCAATTATTTGTGTAAAGATTTCATCGTCAATTTTTAATGTCTCCCTACTTTTGTAACATTATTAAAATGTACACACTTTCATCAGGTGCCGAGTAAAAAAACTAAAACCTTGATAATTATGCCAAATGGTGACTTTTAAGAAATATTTGCTCATTTGATAACAATCACCAACATCTGATACCATACATCTGCACAGAAAGTGCCAACTGAATGAATGAGTTTCATAGAATGATTGTTTACAAATAGGCAGCTTTGAAGAATTTTTAAAAACAAGTAAACCTCTTCTTATAAAATTATAAAAAGACTCATGTTAAAATTAAAGAAGAGAGGATCCAACATATGGTCTGTATTCAGTAAACGATTTTCATTTGATGCTTTAATTTTTAATGAGGAAAATGGAGAAACAGATTGTTTTATAAGAAAATGCATACTGACAAGTTCTGGGAAACATATTTTAGCTCCTTTCCAGCTTGTGGTTTCTGAAATATAATAAGTTCTGCATGAGGAATATGCAAAACTCCAGAATTCAATCTGAAGATGAGAAAAGACAACTCCAGAAGACATGAAACAATGAAGACATATATAGTTTAGCTCAACTATTGTTATGAATCAATACATAAAAGGGACTGAAATACTTATTTATAGTATTATATCCTAGGGGATCCTTATTTTCCCATAGACAGCATTACCAAAACAATAACATTGTATGGGTGTACGATATTTTTGCCTGACTACCATCCCTTTACTCAGGAAACCTCACTTCCCCAAACCATCACCTGACCTCCTCACCACAAGCATAGGCATTAACACAGGGCTGGTGAATCCACAAAATACCATTTCTTTGACAACATACATTGTTCCAGTTGTCAGCAAGTACTTCACAGTAGATTAAGATATTGAAGTATCTTAATATAAGAGTTATCAAATATAATAGTTATTGTTTTGCCAAGAGGTTTACCTGGGAGAATATGAGAATGTGTCTGCCATCTTCCCTGACATTTGGAGAGACATTCGGCCTGTGGCATAAAGCCAACAAACATAGGGGTGGGGGACCGGGATGAGGGAAGAAAGGAAGAGGGACAGAAAGTCCCCAGAAGGGAGAGAGGCAGAGGGGGAGAATTAGAACAAGAATAAATGAATATATCTTAAAGAAATCAAGTCGTAGTTCTGCTTTCTAAGCCTCAGCTACCAGCTCCTCTGCCTTTGATTCCAGTGAGTTAAACCAAATTAATTCTCTCTCACGTCTATGACCCAAAGTAATTCCTTCTGTGCTTAAGCTAATTTGAGTTGAATTTCTTTCACTTTCATCTGAAAAAACAAAACAAAAAGTAAAACAAATCCCGTGGCTTGCTGCATTTATTAACCTCTCATTTACCACATCTTCCCATTTTTCTGTCTTTGAGACTGCAACACTTGAGGAAACAATGTTCTATATTCAATTTAATTTTTAAAATACCTAGCATAGTTTTCTGTTCATCTGGCAGGAGATTGGGAAAAAGATCTTAGAAACATACGTACATTTTAGAACCATCAGCATTTAGGTGTAAATAAAGCTATGGAGATTGGTAAAGAACATGGAGAATAAGGTTCAGAAGGAGATCATTTTAAAATAGAAAAACTGATGTGTGCTGACTGTTGGAGTACAGGTTTACTTTAATCTTGAATTCAAGTTGATTTAGGCCTAAAGAATGTCCAAAACATGAGGTAGAAATCTTTGACGAAAGTTCATACAGATGGTGCCACAACCTGTGCTCAGGTGGCACAGGCCAGCAGAGAAGAAGAGAAGCTAAAATTGAGTAAGACTGAGATTGAGGTAGTTCTCCTGGTTCTAAAGCTGACCTGACACAACCTCCCACACTTCCCTGGGTCTGACTGATCATCTGTAAAAAGGGTTAAGTCATAATACAATTAGAAGTTTTTTTGAATAATGTACTTGCTGTGATGTGTGAAAAGTGCCAGAGTCTTGATAAATGGTCAGCACAAAGCAGCTGCTTCCGCTGCTGATCACATTGTAAAATGGAAAAGAATAGCATCGGACTATCTATTCCAGTGATTTCCTAAGAATACATAATATATATATATATATGACTGTATTCACTGTTAGGTTAGTTTCTAATTAAGAAAAAATCTTACAAAATGATAATACAAGAATGTAGAATAAATGAAAGCCAAAATCCTGCAGATAAAATAAGTTTGTTGAACAATTTCTGATCACTGCCTCTAATATTTTTGGCTATTTCCCTCTTCTATCCTGTTTGCTCTCTGTTTCAATTATTCCAAGGTGCTGTCAGAAAAAAGCTAATTGATCACGTTAACATTTTCTATTACTCCAAGCTCTCAGAAGTTCGGCCACTGTAGCCTAATACGATACAGTATTTTGGATCTCACTAGATACAGAATTAATGGCCCGCTAATTTCAAGAGAATCAGCCCCATTAAGCGGTATCATGGTGGTGGAATCACTACAAAATATTTACTTCACTTAACATGCCTAAAAGATTGGTCTTTCCTTGATGAGGACACACTTCTGATTAGGGGATGCTGTTCATGTCAGAATTGTGTATTTGGATGGCACACACTGACAAAGTGGTTGTATTGAATTTAATTTCTTACTAACAGTCTGATTAAATCATTCTAAGCAAAACATTTTCTTGGATACAAATCCTAAATAAACAAGTTTAACTGCCTGCCTCCATATCCATGATCTAAGAGAAAAGCAAATACACAGGACTGATATTAAATCATTAACACCACCTGCCACTGAAACCAGCTCAACCCATCCCAATATGGAAAATTCTAAGTCTTATTAAGCAAAACGAAATATCATTCAAATTAATATTGGTTTCCTTTCACCCAGATCTGTTTAATTATAACATTTTCTCCAATCCCCTTGAGCAGCTCTGGGGAACTATAGGTATTTAGGATGCTAGAATCTGCTTTGCGTGTACACACGCTCCCCTGAAATTAGGTCTAGCCCCTATATAACATGTCCAACTGCCTCTGCTAAAGTCATGAAACATTCACAAAGAGCAAATAAGCACGTGAGTGAACATGGTTCTATACACAACAACCTCTATATAATGTATGCAAGAAAGTAGGTAACACATAATAGCCTAAAAGCATATCAATTTTATAAAGATTTAAAATACTCTATAGCATTTTGTCATAAAAATGAGATAAACTCTCTTTTTTCTTGCTCTATGATGTCAGGAACTAGTTTTTCTCTTGCTCTCTATTGTATTTCGGTCCTACCACTTGTAAGTACATGACTGGCACAACATAAATGATTGTTGAGTAATCAATCACATCTTACCACCTTTTTCCCACCTACCCTGCACAAATCACTTGGGGAAACTCTGTTTTATAATGACTTATTTCCTCAAAAAAATCATCTAAGAAGTCATGAAACAATTGCATTTATTAAAAATATAAACATTTCTCATGCAGCATCACCACAGTAAATATACAATTGGGGGATAATGCCTATTGAACTAAAAATGGCCTTTAAAAACTTTCAGATACTCATCATTAAACTCAAAAAAAGTTGTAAGGCAATATTAAATATTATTTCCAATTCCACTTTCTTTCCATTCTCCACTACTTCCACCCAGGACTGAATGAAAGGTCCATCCCTTAGTTTATTAAATACTTACAGTATATAGATGACAGGAAATTTGAAGTGTAGAATTTCTCTGTGAAGTTGTCTTTGGGGGAAAACCTTTCACTATCTAAAAGAGTGACCATGCATACTAAACAACTCTTATATTAGCCAAAGACTCTATCTTGGAATAAGTTAGAAAATGAAACTTTGTACAATTATTCTGTCTTCCACTAAAGACTTTTGCTTAAATCTAGCTATATTACAGAAATAAAAGGTGTTTATTTCATTTGTCCCTCAATCCGAAAGACTGTTTTTTTTTTAATGAGCTGCCATTTCTCATCTGCATACTGCATGTGTGTCCTGCTGGATCTGAGGAGGGCAGGCTCTGTCATTTACACTGCCATCTTTTCTTTGACAGATAAACCACATTAGGCCATGGGAGCTTTTTCCCCAGCATGTATAAAACCATAGGTGGCAAGTGGTGGCAAGTGTAAGATATTGAATTTACTAGAAGAACAAATAATTCTATCTCACCTCAAAATCTGATAAGAATTTAGGAATTTTAAAATTATTGCTTCAGCAAACATCCACGTAAGCACAGATTTATAGGGTTCTTGAAGTAACACCTGCCAAAATTTCAAGCGAAGCCTGTAGTTTTCAATCCTCTTCACTTGGAACCATTACTGACATGGTAACTCCCATATGATATAATAGGTGTCTAGCAAAACAGTGGATATGTAAAAATAAATATTCTATATTAATTGGGCAGAAGCTATGACTTACTTGTAACCAAAAGAATATAGCAAAGGTAATAGCATCTCACTTCTGTGATTATGTTAAATTGGACAAGACTCTGTCTTTCTAGTCGACTCACTCTAAAAGATCTCTTAGCTAACTTGATGAAGTGGCCAGGCTGGGGAAATACACATGGCAAGGAAAGGTGGGCAACATTTAGGAAGAGAAGCCGTACTCTAGAAACAGAGGGCAACTTCTAAGGACCTGGCATGGCTTCTAGCTGAAAACCAGCAAGAAGCTGTGACCTTAGTACTATAATCACAAGGAACTGAAATCTGTCAACAACCTGAGTGAGGTTACGAGTGGATTCTTCCCTAGTCGAGCTTCTAGATGAGACTGTAACCCATCCCATACCTCGGCTGCAGCCTTCAGAGACCCTGAGCAGAAAACCCATTTAGGACACACCTTCACTCCTGCCCTACAAGATTTTTGAGATGATAAATGTAGTTTTTAAGCTGCTAAATTTTGGGTGACTTGTCATATAGAAATAGCAATTAATACAGAAATATCAAAATGTCTACAGTTTGAGGCAATAGTCAGTGTTATATTTCTGTCCTCAAATATCACATGTAATGAAAAATGTAATACACATAAAGGTTTAATTGCAATCAGTACGATTAAGAATTCAGTGCCAATATCTTCATATATCTGAAAATGGTACAAAAATATAGAAGATGCTTTGCCAAAATCTGCTTCATATTAATCTTAGTTGAGTAGTCTAGTTGCTCTTTTATTATATAATTAATACAAAATACATCTGGATTCATATATCTTCATTCATCTTTATAGTAGCTGAACTGCTGATGTTGTTTCATTGAGATACAAAGTAAAATGATCTGAAACTTGATCTCAAATTTCCCTGCAAAAAGAACATCCATCAAAGCTTCCTATCAAAATTAGAAATGAATTGTGTGACCAGCCTCAACCTGTGTTTAGTAATTAGATCATGTTAACCTTTACAAATGTTAGTAAGCCCAGTAATAACACCTGCATCATTCTGCCCTTGGTAACCATCAAAGATACACCCACAGTCCTAGCACTGCAGCAGGTCCCCCGGGGAGCTGGCGAGTATCCATGACGGGCCACGGACTACTTCTACCAGCAGCTGTGCAGTGCCTCTTGACGTCTATTAATACCATGAACCAAAGTCTGCTTCTGCTTCAGAACACTTCTGAGCCACTAGCCAAGGCTCACACAACAAGCCGGCTTAGCCACTGTTACTCATGTCTGAAGCGACTCTTCTCTCTTACAGAAGCCCCAGAGCCAAGCTCCTGAAATCAGAGGCAATACAACATTCATGGAGACAGCTCTTTAAAATTTCACACATAGCCTTTCTTCTTCCCCAGGTGGTCTGGACAAGAACTGGTTCAGACAACAGTGCTCCCACTCGGTCCTGAACTAGGCCTGCCCTCTGGCTCCCAGGAAATGTGGCCGAGGCAAGCTCTTCCTCACACTGTGTTTCTCCTTGTAACTCATTCTCAAAAGCCTGCTTCTGTACTACCCATGCACTGCTGCAGGCATGCCCAAATATTTCTACACCAGTACTATAGTGGCTACTTCTCAAAGAGAATGATTATTTCTCATGTAATTGGTAGATTCAAACAATTAAGGTCTGAGGGGGTTGAGGAAGGGCATCGAACTCCTTATTCCAGGCATGTCTCAGCTCCTTGCTACAGGTATGGTAACCAATTTACCAGTACCCTTTTGACTATTATAATTCAGATAACAAGTGAACAGATTAGACTATTTTCTTTAATAATTATAAAGAGCAATTTCCTGAACTATGATTTATAAATTATGAGCCTAGATCAATTAATAAATATCCAATCTTATACATAATAGCCAATTTCATATAAATCTTTCTGAAGGAATCACAGCAATGTGTTTAGGAACTGGAAAACAAAATTATCAATCAGACAGGATTGCCAGTGTTTTTGTGATCTGCTTACAAATCATGATATTAGCTATAAACACTAAAAAGCTATAATTTTTATAGATCATGGCATTTTAAATTTATATTAATTTTACTGCATGATTTCTGGTGCAGTGGGCAATGACACAAAGAGAAACTATTATATTATAAATAAATATCTCACTAAAATATTTTTTGGAAGTTGATTAAATTCCATTATTTCATCCATCATTACAAATTATATCCTGCATTCTAATCATTGGTTAATTGCTTATCATCTCACAAAGATAGATAAGTGCAAAGTCAAATAACAAAGAAGATCACTACACTTGATTTCAGGATGGGTAATGATTTATTTGATCTGAAACAACTGCTGTAATAAAGTAGCTAAATACACCACACTCTTGCAAATAGATGCCAATATGTCTGGGTCATTCTGGACCCTAAAACAGTGCTGGACACACAAATATTTCCTGGATAAAGAAAATATCCACTATCCACAAGTATCATGGATTCATGTACCTCATTCTCCTCAAGATAAATTAAGCTTGAAGTAAAAGGTACAGGAGAAACTAAAGCCAACAGCTAAGGTTCTACAGCATTTCTCTGTCTTAACTAATAACATAGCACTTGTAGACTTGTCAGTGAAGAGAGGCTGAATGAGAAGACTTGGTATATTTAATATTCACCTTAACTCATTAATGACCTCCAGCTGCTATCATTCTCTATTGTTTTATCCTCAACCTCATGTCTACTGATACGTTTTAAACATCCATTCCACTAAACAAAGAATCATATATCTTTGGCACCAAGCAGAGTTAGTTAAAAATTTCTATAAGTAGTTGTTGATTGGTTGTTTTAAAGTAATAACTGTCAAACTATCTACTGGATGCTCATTTTTGGTTCAAAGAACTTTAATAAATCTTGGAGAAGACTTAGAACGAAAACCCCATTAAAAACAAAGCCTTTGCTATGTTCTTTTCTATTTGGTATTTCTGCAGGCTCTGCCATGTTGTCTGGGACATGCAGACAGGGCTTAATTCAACACACAGTAATCAGTGAGCATCGTAATTATTATTGGTTAAGATGAAGCTAAGTGGACCTCCTTCTTTTACATTTTGAGTATTTACTTCCCAGTGAGTTGACTGAAGTTAATTATAGAAGGAAAGAGGAGGGTCTGTCAAAACCATGCACATCTTGCTCTGATGGGACTAAAATTAGACATTAAACCAATGCTATAAGACTGAAATAAATAATAGACAGAAATGTAAAAGTCTGTAATTATGTCCCAATCTGTTACATCCTATTGATTATTTTAATGTGTTCGCTATAGAATTCGCTGGAAAAGCTAACATAAATAATTGTTATATAACTTCCTATCAATTAGCTATATTTAGTTATAAATAGGCAAAGTTTTAAAAAAAAACATAGTCATTGAGGTTTTACTATTTAGCCTGCTTATTTTCTCAATATAAATTTGTGAAACATTTCCACTAATTATATGATTCTCAAGACACTTTTAGTTTTAACAAACCCCATCACCAGTTTACTGTTAGGTGTTGAATAACTTCGATATGTTTAAATATAGCTTATCTAATTTATAAAGTGTTTTCATGAATGAACACATAATTCCCACTCCTCCACATTCCACCCCAAAATAGAGGAACACACAATTATGAATTAATGAGATGGATTTTCTGTAGTGCCTTATGTAAATGAATTCCATTATTTTATAAAATGAATGGTTCTATAATGACTGAATTTAATATTTTTGCTTATTTGTTTTTCCTTATAATTACAGTATTGAGTTTTAAATGTGCACATTTTTGTTTAATAATTTCTGTAAAGAATTAGACTCATGTGAGTTAATTATGTAAACAGATATTTTAATGATGTTTACTTAAGGTTATGTGAATGTTTGAAGATAGTAATTATATTAATCAGTTATCAATCTTGGCTTATGATAAGATGAAAATGTACTGAAACTTTATAAAGGTAGAGCTTAAGTGTATTAAACTTCCAAATGTGAAGAGCAGTTATCTTTTTTGTAACTATATTTTTAAAAGTTTAAGGTGCAACGACGAAAGGTAGACTAATATTTAGCAGAATGAGAGAAAACAAGTTCAATTACCAAATAGTATCCTTGCAAGGAAAATTATACATATGGAACAATATTCAATGGGAAATTTTTTAATTATTAGGTATTAATAAAAAATGGACAAAACATGATTTTAAGAATGGCTCTTAGCAATTATGGAGCACTGTTTAAAATTATTGAAAAGCCTCCAGTAGTACATTAAATTTAGGAAAGTATCTTTAATATGAAATTATTGCCTTTGTTTAAAGCAATGGACTACGAAACACAAGGTGAAAATGGACCAAGGGATATGCTGCAGCACCAGCCTGATTGGCAAAGAAAAAATATTAAAAACAAGGTCAGGTGCAGATTGATCACAACCAGAATCTTTTTTCATTTTCAAATGTGCTACTCAAATAGTCATTTCCCATATTCTCTGTGAACAGGTCTTAGAGAAATTGTTCTTCCTGTAACATATTTATAAATATCTATATCACTTAAAAGGTTTTTTCAAACTTCACTAGATAACTTGCATGCCATATGACATAAAAAAAGCACACTATTATCAATACTTCACAAGCTACTTTTTATCCTTTTCCAATTATTACCAGAATTCTGAAAGATACTAAAACAGCAAAATTTTCAGTAAAATCTTTATTACCCCTCATGAAATAGGCTCTGAATTCTCTAAAATCTTTAAGTGGAATCTTTGCCAAGATAAGCACAAAAGCTATTTTAACAGGGAGGGCTGTACAACTCAGAGAAGACAAGTAGTGATTCTATAGTATCTCACTACGCTGATGGACAGTGACTCTAACGGGGTTGGTGGGAGGGACCTGATGAAGGGGGTAGTTTAATAACCAAAATATTGCACATGTAATTGTAGATTAATGATACCAAAATAAAATTTTTTAAAAAAAGTTATTTTAAAATATACAGAAATGTAAACTGAAGAGTTTCAAAGAATACAGAATCAGGTTTACTGAAATGACTGTGTTATCTCCCCCAGGGTCTCTACATTCTGCCTTCTTTTCAAAAACTTTTCTTTTTTCACTCTGGGTGAAATAGTAGATTAAATGGAACTCCTTCCCCTTCTGCTCAAACACACCACATTAATAGAAAACATTTCATGTTTGAAAACTCCAAGTAAAGAAAAATCTCCCAAACCCCCAAATGAATAGGGAACTCAGAGGAGTAAACGGGAGCTGAAATCAAGAGCTCACAAGGACTGTGGTGTTAGGGGCATATAACCCTGATTTGGACGTCAGGGGGAGGAACTAGAAATGAGGTTTCTTCCATAAATGAGGGCAGGAATAGTGCCCATTCCTCACCTACCTAACAAAAATAAGTTGTTCACTGTGGCCAGGATGTAGTTACAACCTTACTGAGTCTTATTTGAAGTACACTTATATTTCTTGGGTGGTAGGGGGTGTCTCCTAGCTACACAAATAACACTGAGCAAAACCTGAGTTAAGGCGCTCATATAAACTGAGTCTGCATACCCAGCAATGCCAGGTTACTGGTAGGCTCAAAAATAACTCAGTGGAAGGGGATATAAGGGAAAAATCTCCCTCGGATGATGAGCTCAAAACAACATTTGTGGAAGTATGAGTAAGTTCAATTGTGGAAAGGCAGTCAAACTGTGCCACAAGTAGGAGAATTAATTCTAAGTAATTATACTAAAGAAAACCAAGAAAGGATTTTGAGTTTTGCTTCTGGCCATGACTGAGTAACAGGGGCTGTATCTGCCATTCTACAAGAAGTGAACAACAGTTATAAAAAAAAAAAAGATAAAATATGTGAACCAATGACTTTCAAAGTTCTGGATGCTAGGCAATGACGTACACTGATCCTTGAGATGGGATGCAGGGATGAGATAAGTCCTACAATTGCTCCAGTTTACTACTTTGAGAGTTTCCAGGCCTTGCACTGGAAAGGAAACTCATACACAGCCAAGATTTGTTGTTAAGGAGACACTGCTGCGAGTCTGGAGAAATTAAAGCAGCTAGAATTTGCAAGACAGAGTAACAGAAAGGAGATTGCTGCATGGAGAGAGAAATGTAGAGATCTGTAGAGGGTCTCCCTGGAGTATTCATCAGAATACAGATAGTCCATGCATACAAGGTTACTAACAAAAGCAAGGAAAAAGATACGGAGGGAAAAATTAGAGGAAATCCACAACACTCAAGCAAGAGGTAGTGTCTGTCTCGACTAGCAATACTGAAAAGCCTTATAATTCATGGCATGTTGGTCAGAGTATGCATAAGGGTCTCGCCTTATAGTAGAGAATAATTAACCCTAGACTAAACCTCACCCTTATTCCATCTACAAACTGAAAAAGGACGACTCAGAAAGATCAAACTTTTATCCCAGAACAAATCTCAAGAATATTTATAGAAACATAAAAATATTCAGCACCCAAGAAGATCAAATTCACAATGTCTGATATTCAATCATACTAGTCAAGCAAAGAAGCAGGAAAACACAACCCATAATCAGAAAACTCAATAAATTGAAACCAATGCAGAATGGATAAATATAATTAACAGGAAAGACATTAAATAGATTTAAAACAAACTTGATAATAGATTTAAACCTAACCATATATTTAATCATACAAAACTGTCAATCATCTAAATATACTAATTTAAAGGTAAAGATTATCTGATTAGATAAAAAGTGATACCCAATCATATGCTGTGTATAACAAACACACCATTGTCAAATATAAAGATCATTTCATAATGTTAAAGGGATCACTTAATCAGGAGGACCCAACAATCACGAATGTTTATATACTCAGTAATGGAATTTGAAATACCTGAAGCAAAAAAAAAAAAAAATGTTTGAGCTGCAAGAAGAAATAAAATCTACAATGGTGGTCACAGAATTCAATACCCTGCTCTCATTAATTGACAACAGAGGACAGATTACAGAAAATCAGTCTAAAATATCACTGCTGGATTTGGAACGTGGAGGTCAGTAACACAACTGCAGGATATTGGTAGGGATAGCAGCCTGGCTGAGTGGATTAAGAGAATGGAAAGTGGCAAAGTGAAAACACCAACTCTAAGGGCACCATCAAAAATTGTTGCTGTAAAGAGGAGTTGTGTAAAGGGCAATGTGAGGTCAAAATTTTTTGTTTGCTTTTTTGAAAGAGAAAAGAAACTAGAACACATGTATATGCTTAAAGTGAAGTTCAGATGGTACAGGAGAAAATTATGCACAGTACAGAAGAGAGTGGGGATAATTATAAGAGACAACTTTGAAAAGGGAGGAAAAGCCAGTAACAAGAAGAAAACATAAAAACTTCATATATGTGAAACTTAAAAATACATGTCTAAATAATTCAAAAGTTAAATAATAAATCAGACTAAGAATTAGAAAATAATTCAAAGTGAAGAAAAATCAGAGAAATATGAGAGATAAAGGTTCATGAAGCAGCTAAAGTAATATTCAAGGGATATTTAAAACCTTTAAGTCTTACATGCAAAAAATTTAAAAGGCTAACTTTTAACTTAAAAAAACTAAAAGTTTAACTGTAATGAATAAAAACTCCAGTTAGGAAGGAGGAAAAAGAAAAAGAAAATAGCTCCTCTGTAGGTTTATTTCCATATCTGGACTATTTAAACAGCATAAGACAGAAAGTGTTCTAAAACAAATTACTGAATGGACTTGACAGTCAGGCTTAACCCAGTAACAGATCAATGCTTAAAGGCCACACCCACAAAGCTCAGGGAGAGACATACTATCTAAATATGTTTCCATTAATATTGGCAATTCTGTCCATTCTCTTTTCAATCAGAGAGACAGAAATAGACAAGATCAATGGAACAATAAATTCCTTATGCAGAAATCACCAGACCACCTTGTCCATATCTCAAATTGCCCATATCAAACTACTGGATGCTTTTGAAGACATCTTCTTTGACCACACAAGACTGACATATATCCAGACATTGAATTGCATGAACTAATCATGGCCTTTAAATACATTCTTTTTGTCTAAGAAAATGATGTAACATTCTTTTTTTAATCCCTTGCCTCTGGCTATAAAATATAATCTGTATTGACTTCAAGAAAAAATGAATTCCTACAGAAAAGCTATGAAGAAAGATTATAGCATGGAGTATATTAAATTGTTGGTCATTCCAAAACATTGGATACTGAATTATATAATAAATAGAATATGAGATTCTCTCTCAAATAAGAATTTGTTCAAAAATTAAGCTGTTATTTTTGTTATTTGGCCTGTCAAGCAACATTCTTTGGTTTTTTTAAATTCTTGGTGAGAAAACATTTCTTGTTAGTCATGGCTGGAAAGAGAATCTCTGCTATTTATCAGGTTATACATTATCTTATTATTTTATATGAACAGATTCATATGATAGTAAACTAGAGGTAAGATACTTATCAAATTCAAACACTCATTTATTCACTGTTTTAAAATATATATATAACTTGGGCCAATTATTCTGTTGAGATCACAGGATACAAAAACACATCATTTCTCTCAAAGAACATTCATTTTTGCTGGCAGCCTCGGCAAGTAAATCAAAATTTATAAATCATGATGGTAAAGGTTTCAATAGAGCTGTGCACCTGGGACTCTTCAGTGGAGAAGGTTAAAAATGCAGGAGAAAAAATTTGAACAGTGAGTCAAATTAGGCCAGGCACACAAGATGGGAGAAGGAGCTCTATGCAAAAGAAAAATCACTTATAACAGCCCAGAAATGTCATATTACAAATACTCTATATCACTAGAACATGGTGTCCAGCCCATTTGGAGAATTTGAGAGGTATTTAATGAAGCAAGGAGGGTCCCTGAGAAGGTGAGGGGTACTGAGAATCCCAGGTCAGGTTGATTTAACCTCAGGAAAAGAGGCATTTCTTCTACTTAGATGGGATGGAATGGGAGGCAGTCAGGAAGAACACGCATATTTGTTTAACAAACACATAAAGGTGCCCCCAGGGTTCTCAGAATCTTGCAAATACTAGCAATGGAATGCTCATACGAAACCCATGAGGCAGGTTGTATATCAATCCCCTTACAGGTAAGAAAACAAAGACACAGAGAAAGGTTTGGTAAATTGTACAAGTCATGGAACTAGATAGTATTTGATTCCAAATAGTCTGGCTCATGCTTAAAACCACTGGGCAGTTCTGCATCTAACTTACAAGGATATTCTCACCAAGAATTTTAAAAAAACAAAGAATGTTGCTTGACATAGAAATTAATTGAACCATGTATCTACATAATTCCTAAAGCAATACAGAATTGCATATCAGTGATTAATACAAAGAGTTGGAGAGAAAAGCAAAAGAAAAAACGAGTAAAAGGGATAAGAAGTAAAACTTTCAAAAGGGAGAATATTAAGCACCATATAAAATTAAATTCTTGAGGAAAGCAGCAATGGTCTATTTAATTTTATTAAGTTTTATTCAGGAATCCAAAATACATTATTAAGTTTTATTCAATTATTGCCAAGATCTTGTTCCTTTCTATCCCAACTATTTTAAGACTTTTTTTTTGCAGCTAAGTTTTAGGTTTACAGCAAAATTGAGGGGAAGGTACAGAGAGTTTCCATATACCTGCCGCCCCCACACATACACAGCCTGCCCCCATCCACATACCCTACCAGAGGGGGCATTATTAGAATTGATGAACCTACACTGACACATCATAATCACCCAAAGTCCACAGTTCATCTTAAGGTTCACTCACAGTGTTATACATTCTACAAATCTGTACAAATGTAATTTGACATATATCCATCATTATAGTATCATATTTTTCACTGCCTAAAAATTCTCTGAGTTCCACCAGTTTATCTCTCCCCCAACTTCACCCTTGGCAACCATAATCTTTATATAGTCTCCATAGTATGCCATTTCCAGAATATCATATAATTAGAATTGCACAGTAGGTAGCCTTTTCAGATGGTTTCTTTCACATAGTAAGATGCATTTAAGGTTTCTCCATGTCCTCCCATGGCTTACTAGCTCATTTCTTTTTAGCCCTGAATAATATTCCACTGTCTCTATGTATTAGTTTATTTATCCATTCACCAACTGGAGAACATCTTGGTTGCTTCAATGTTTTGGCAATTATGAATTAAGTCATATGTTGGGTTTCACGTGAACCTAAGTTTTCAACTCCTTCAGAAAAATACCAAGGAACACAACTGCTATATCATTAAACATCAAAAATGTTTCATTTTTTTAAGAAAACACCAATGTTCCAAAGTGGTTGTGCCATTTTTCATTATGAATGAGAGTTCCTGTTGCTCCACATCCTTGGGAGCATTTGGTGGTGTCAGTGTTTCAGGTGCTGGCCTTCTAATAGCTGTATAGTGGTATCCCACTGGTGTTTTGATTTGTATTTCCCTAATGACATATGGTATGTAGCATCTTTTCATGTTTATTTGTCATGTTTCTCTTCTCTGGGGAGGTGTCTGTTAAGATCTGTGGCCCATTTTTTACTCAGATTGTTTGCTCATTTTTTGAATTTTAAAAGTTCTTTGTATATTTTGGATAGCAGTCCTTTATCAGATGTGTCTGGCAAATATTTTCTCCCAGTCTGTTGTCTTCTCATTCTCTTGACATTGCAGAACCAGTTTTTATGTTTAATGATGTCCAGCTAATCAATTATTTCTTCATGGATCATGCTTTGGTGTTTTATCTAATAAGCCATCACCATTCTAAGTTCATTTAGGTTTTCTCCTATGTTACCTCCTAGGAGTTACAGTTTTGCATCTTAGATTTAGATCTATGATCCATTTTGAGTTAATTTCAATGAATGGTATAATATCTGTATCTAGATTCATTTATTTACACACAGATGTCCACTTGTTCCAGCAATACTTGTTAAAAAGACTATTTTTGCTCCATTGTCTTTGACACTTTGTTAAAGATCAGTTGACCATATTTTGTGGATCTATTTCAGGGCTCTCAGTTCTGTTTCACTGATCTATTTGTCTATTCTTTCTCCAGTACCACACTGTCTTGATTATTAAGCTTTATACATTAAGACTTGAAGCTGGGTAGTGTCAGCTCTCCAATTACATTGTAGCAGCTATTCTGGGCTCTCCAAACAACACTAGAATCAGTTTGTCCTGCCAACTATTTTGCATCACTCATATTGCATCACATCAAAGAGAACCTATAAAAGAACTGTACTCTTGTTTCGTTGTTCTGAAGATATGAAAACATGCATAGGGCAAGATGCATAGATATTTATAGCTTTTTGCTTTTAATGGGATTTAATTATATCATTTTGTGGATAAAAATGAAACTTTTAGCAATGAATCATATTATTCTGGTAACAGATCTACTTAAACTCCTTTAAAATAGGACCTGGAGATGTGTTTGAAATTAAGGGTACTAATTATTGCATTCATTAATTGTAATAATGCTTATAACCCTAATAAGATTATATTTATTTTATAAGTAAATGCATGCTTTGTTACAAACAATACAGAAATGCTGGCTGATAGATAACACTTTTGTTCTAAAATTTCCATGAGAGAAAATGATTTGCTACAGAGACCTACTACTAAATTTATGAATATACTAGAAAAGACAGGATAATTTAGCCCAATAAATAAACTCTTATGCTTACAAATGGTAAATGAAGCCCTAACAACTATATTAAATTCTTGTTGCTGTGACATAAACAGACATAACTATACTCCCATGAACATTAATTTACTGAAAAGCAAATACAGGAAAGCATATTATGTATTTTTACGTTTTCTAGTTAAGTTTATAAATCGTTAATAAACTAGTGGGGAAATCAAATGTTATTATGGGGAATATTCATGGTCTAAGTATTTTTGCCTCCCTCCCCCAAAATTCACTTATTGAAGCCTAACCCCTAATATAATGGTTTTTGGATGGGCAGCCTTTGGGAGGTCATTAGGTCATGAGGGCAGAGCCTTTGTGGATACGATTAGGACCCTTATAAGAGAGATCCCAGAGCAATACCTCACCACTTCCACCATGTGAGGTTACAGTAGGAAGGCACCACCCCTATGAGCCAGAAAATGGCCCCTAACCAGACAGAGTGTGCCAATGACTTGATTTTCAAGCCTCAGTGAGAAATAAATTTCTGTTATGATAAGCTATCTAGTCTATGGTATGTTACTATAGAGCCCAAAAGGACAAAGATAGGAATAGTTCAAAACCTTTATTAACTAATAAACACTTCTAGTAATTAATTTTTACCATAGAAAAGGAAAAGATAAATAAAATCAAATATATTGGAAATATTGTTTTATGTGTTTTATTTATTTGATATCAGGATAATTTGATAATTCAAGTTTCAAATGAAGGCTTTTTCTTCTCCTTTTCTAAGTACATCTATAAGACATGAATAAATAGCAGTTAGAAATGTGAAAGGTCAAATTATTTCTATTTGTTAAATAAAAATATTAAAACTAATAAAATATATATGAATTACATAAATTCAAATAATATTATAGATAACTATTTAAAATAATTTTATTTTTAATAAAATTTATATTATAAATAACCTAATTATCAGACCCCAAGGTAACACACTAAAGGACTGAAGAATATCTTATATGATCTCTCTATAAAAGATTCCCATAAATCATCATAAAACCGAGCAAGGAAAAAGCATTAAAATATTTCTCATATTCATTGAAGAAATAATTTGGATCTCCCTATCTCTGAGTCTACTCATGAAATATTGATATACACATTCAAATTACTTATAGGATCTAATATAGTATTCCTAGCCACATGGCCATCCATATGCCTGGATCTATGCAAAGCAGCTCACAAACTTCAGTAAATCTAAGATGATGAAGTTGACTTTTAGAGAAAGGGACTAAAAATCCTCTTCTGGTCACTCTGACAAACAGTGCCAACCAGTAAGTTCCTTCACTTTGGGAAAATTATAAAGGAATTCTCAGCTATGCATTTATGTAGGCCTCTCTGTTCTAGACCTTCTTGCTACTTGAAGTCGGAAGATTAATTTATACATGACTGCAATAGTCCAGATGAGAGGCCTGAAGGCCTGGGCAGGCAGTAGAATGGGGGGAGCAGGTAGATTTGCCATCTTGCGGATGCTCACTCTGAGATGCTTATGGGACATACAACCTGTTCTGACCCTGGGCTTGAAGTTACAGATAGATGATCTAATCTACAAATACAGACTGTAAAGTCATTGAACACTGGGGAGTGTTAAAAGGTTAGAAGCAAATAAGGCTATTAAAGAGATAGGGAGGTAGAGACTAAAATAGAAAGAAAGTGGAAAGGAAGGGAAATGATGAAACTGTGAAAATACACAATACTTACAATTAAAGTGGAGGAATAAGAGTCAAAAGAAATGGTTTTTAAAAAGGCAGTAAGATCAGAAAAGTGCTATTATAAAAAGTAAAATTGAAAAAAAAATCAGTGAGTAGCTATCAGTGGCACAGAGAGATGGTCAAGGAAATCAAATACTGCATAGAAACTACCCAATTGGAAAGTAGGATCCCCAGTGGTCATTAGTGATCTTTAACAAAGCCAGTTCAATAAAGGAAGTATAAAAATCACATGACTTACAGATATAATGAGAAAACTTCTACCCCTAACATTATGTAATAAGTCTGGGTTACTAATATTACTATATTAACTAATAGAGAAGTTAATAAAGTGCATACAGTGAGTGGAAATTAGATTCTAAGTTTGGGAGAAATGATGCAGCAGGAATTCAAATGGCTTTCAGAGTCAAACATAACTTAAATAATATATTTTAGGCTGAAAAGAAAAAGACACTGGAATGAGAGAAATTGAAAATACAGTGAAACAAGAGATAAAGGATACAAGCGGGTGATAAAGGCAAACAGTAAGAGATAAAGAGGTCTAGCTAGTGAAGGAGGAAAGTTCCTAATGTTTGGAGATGAAAGGCAGGAGGAAAGAAAGGTAAGTTTACATCATAAATTTAAATGTTTAAGGCAGAAGTTTTAAGAGTTAGAATGTTCTCACTGATATTTTTTTCTGTATGGTATGAGAGTATGTATCACCTGTGGTGGGAGAAGGCATTCACCTCATTACCTCCCAACTCTCCCATTAAAGAATGCACCAGCATTCTCTTTATTTACCTAAGAAAAAGGAAGTTCAGAGAAGTCAATATTAGATAATGTGACTCCAGACACTTGTTTGACTTGTATGCACTTCAGAACAATCCAATATTCCTGCACACAGCTACACAGCACACATCCAGAAAGTGGGAAAGTTAATCCTAAATGTCACATGCAAATTTGAATAAGAACATTTAACATGGCTTTATGTGTGGATTTCTGATGTATGAGTAGTATTAGCAATTCTGAAAATGCAAGGCACCTCTAGTTGAAATGATGCTTCTCAAACTCCAAGTAAAGGGAAGACCACACCAACTTTGTTAATATACAGTGACTGATTAGCCTTGTAAATATACTCAAATTATGGAAGGTAGTACAGTCAATCTGAAGTGGCTTGAAAGTACAGTCACCATTGAAGTTGATTTAAAGCTGCTTTTTATAACATAGTGTGATATTCCATATATAAGTACTGCAACAGAAATATTATTACTTTAATAGTAATATAACAAGGACAATACACAGTAGAGGAGAATGTAATAAAAATGATTGCCAAAAAATATTGGAAGTTACTCAAAGAAGCTGAAATCGTTAACCATATATTTCCATTCAGTGCAGATGCCTTACAAACAATATATGTTCTGTGACATGGGGGAGAACAAAAAAAAGGCTGTCCTTGGTTTTAGAAACTTCCAATATTGCTAGAAAAATAGCATTCATTAAAAAATGAATAATAAAAACAAAATGATGACATTTCAAAAATGTGAGTGATAACATGATTGAGGCAATAAATACCAGTGTATGCTATAATAGTCCGTAAATATTTGTGGAAAAGAAATATGAGAAATCAAAAATACATCAAAAGGATAATCCATCATAATCAAGTGGGCTTCATTCCAGGGATGCAAGGATGGTACAACATTCAAAAAGCCAACATCATCCACCACATCAACAAAAAGAAGAACAAAAACCACATGATCATCTCCATAGATGCTGAAAAAGCATTTGACAAAATTCAACAACCATTCATGATAAAAATCTCTCAACAAAATGGGTATAGAGGGCAAGTACATCAACATCCTAAAGGCCATATATGACAAACCCATAGCCAACATTATACTTAACAGCGAGAAAATGAAAGCTTTTCCTTTAAGATAGGGAACAAGACAAGGATGCCCAGTCTCCCCACTTCTATTCAAAATAGTTCTGGAGGTCCTAGCCATGGCAATCAAACAACGCAAAGAAATAAAAGGCATTCGGGTTGGTCAGGAAGAAGTCAAACTGTCCCTGTTTGCAGATGACATGATATTGTACATAAAAAACCCTAAAGAATCCACTCCAAAACTACTAGATGTAATATCTAAATTCAGCAAAGTTGCGGGATACAAAATTAACACACAGAAATCTGTTGCGTTCCTATACACTAATGATAAACTAGCAGAAAGAGAATGCAGGGAAAAAATTCCATTAACAATTGCATCAAAAAGAATAAAATACCTAGGAATAAACCTAAGCAAGGAAGTGAAAGACCTATATTCTGAAAACTACAAGACACTAATAAGAGAAATTAAAGAAAATACCAATAAATGGAAACACATCCCATGTTCATGGATAGGAAGAATTAATTTTGTCAAAATGTCCATCCTGCCTAAAGCAATCTACAGATTCAATGCAATCCCTATCAAAATACCAACAGCATTCTTCAACAAACTAGAGAAAATAGTTGTAAAACTCATACGGAACCAAAAAAGACCTCGAATAGCCAAAGCAATCCTGAGAAGGAAGAATAAAGCAGGGGGACATATGCTCCCTGACTTCAAGCTCTACTACAAAGACACAGTAATGAAGATAATTTGGTACTGGCACAAGAACAGACCGATAGACCAATGGAACAGACCAGAGAGCCCAGGTATAAACCCAAGCATATGTGGTCAATTAATATACAATAAAGGAGCCAAGGATATACAATGGGGAAATGACAGCCTCTTCAACAGCTGGTGTTGGCAAAACTGGACAGTTACATGTAAGAGAATGAAACTGGGTTACTATCTAACCCCATACACAAAAGTAAACTCAAAATGGATCAAAGGCCTGAATGTAAGTCATGAAACCATAAAACTCTTAGAAAAAGATATAGGCAAAAATCTCTTGAACAGAAACATGAGCAACTTCTTCATGAACATATCCCCGTGGGCAAGCGAAACAAAAGCAAAAATGAACAAGTGGAACTATATCAAACTAAAAAGCTTCTGTACAGCAAAGGACACCATCAGTAGAACAAAAAGACATCCTACGGTATAGGACAATATATTCATAAATGACATGTCAGATAAGGAGTTGACATCCAAAATATATAAAGAACTCATGCACCTCAAGAAACAAAAATAAATAATCCAATTAAGAAATGGGCAGAGGATATGAATAGACACTTCTCCAAAGAAGAAATTCAGATGGCCAACAGGCACATGAAAAGATGCTCCACATCGCTAATCATCAGAGAAATGCAGATTAAAACCACAATGAGATATCACCTCACACCAGTGAGGATGGCCAACATCCAAAACACAAACAACAACAAATGTTGGCGAGGATGTGGAGAAAAGGGAACCCTCCCACACTGCTGGTGGGAATGCAAATTAGTTCAACCATTGTGGAAAGCAGTACGAAGGTTCCTCAAAAACTCAAAATAGAAATACCATTTGACCCAGGAATTCCACTCCTAGGAACTTACCCTAAGAATGCAGCCGCCCAGTTTGAAAAAGACATATGCACCCCTATGTTTATTGTAGCACTATTTACAATAGCCAAGAAATGGAAGCAACCGAAGTGTCCATCAGTAGATGAATGGATAAAGAAGATGTGGTACATATACACAATGGATTATTATTCAGACATAGAAGAAAAAAAATCCAGACATTTGCAACAACATGGATGGTGCTAGAGGGTATTATGTTCAGTGAAATAAGCCAGGCAGAGAAAGACAAGTATCAAATGATTTCACTCATCTGTGGAGTTTAAGAACAAAGCAATAACTGAAGGATCAAAACAGCAGGAGACTCACAGAACCCAAAAATGGACTAACAGTTACCAAAGGGTAAGGGACTGTGGAGGATGGGTAGGAAGGGAGGAATAAGGGGGAAAAAGGGCATTACGATTTGCACACAAAATGTTGGGGGTGGTACATGGGGAAGGCAGTATAACACAGAGAAGACAAGTAATGATTCTATAGCCTCTTACTATGGTGATGGACAGTGACTGTAATGGGGTATGTAGTGGGTACTTGATAACAGGGAGAGTCTAGTAACCATAATGTTGCTCATGTAATTTTACATTAATGATACCAAAAGAGAAAAAAGAAAAAAAGAAAAAGACAGGTTTCTCCCACTTTAAAAAGAAAAAAAAAAGAAATATGAGAAAGACAACATAAAAAATACCTGCTGAATGACTGATTATATGTAGGATGAAAGAAGGAAGTAAGAAAGCATGGGAGGTTGATTTAAAAGTTAAATGAAAAGGACATTTCCTTACAGAACTATTCTGATAGACTGGTTATTTTCTTAAATAAGAAGGTGTTTTATATAATAATATCAATCCAAATGCTCCTTATTATTTCATTTTACTATTATTTTATGCATAAATATACAATTGGAATATCAATGACCTGATAAATTTCGTTACTTGTAAGAAATTCATTTATCATGCTAAGTTTGCCTCTTCATCCCAAATATTTGATATATCCTTTTTACCTTCATTATTCCATTCAAACTATTTTCTAATGCTCTTTGGGATTTCTCTTTGCATAAAAGTGTACTTTAAATTCCAAACATAAGGTATTTTTATGCTATCTTGGCATTATTTGTTCACTTAATTCCTTAATGAATAAGAAAAAATGCTGCATCATGTCAATATTTTTTATTTTGTTCAAACTCATGTTACAGCCAGACTATCACATTTTGTAAATGTCATGTGCACTTTAAATGGATGTGAATTCTGAAGGATGAAAAGTGTTTGAGGTATGTCTTTCCAAATTATGAATCACGTTTGAATTTATTATACTCAATAACTTATTTTTATCTTCTTCAATTAGTTACTTTTGTTTTATATATTTTTTAAACTATACTACTCTCTACAAATCTAACACATTTTACTTCATAGCAAATTTAAACTTAACTTTAAAATGCTCCTTTTAGTTTTTAGTTTTTAGTAACACTTTATGCCTTAAAAACAAACTTTTTGAATATTAATATTGCCAGAAATGTGTTTGGGTTGGTGTATGTGTGTTTTTTTATTTCATTAGGTTTATTTGTTTATTTTGGGTTAGTTTGCATTTTGTATTTTTTCTATCTTTACTGTCAACTTTTCTATATTCTTTCATTTTAAATTGTCTTTCAGCAGCACATAATTAGGGCTCTTTTTTCCCAGTCTCATAACCTTGACATTAACATGAACATTTAACATATTTAATATTAACTTATTTACTGAGATATGTAGAATTTATCCACTATCTTATTATTTGCTTTTTAATTGCCCTACTTTTCTTATGGTCTATTTCCTTTCATACTTGACTTTTTTTGGAATGATTAAATTTTTATTATACAATGTTCCCTATATTACCTTGGTAGTTATCCATTCTTTTATTATTTTTGTAGTTGTTATCCTAGTGATTCAAACAGGCATTCTTGACCTAGCAAAGCATAATATGAACTGTAACCTTGACCTTTATAAAGGTTCTAAAAAGACCCCAGAACACTTAAATGCTATTTGACTCTTTGTACATGCTACTATTATGTATTTTAATGCTATATATGTTTTAAACTCCACAGGGTATTTTTACTTTTATTTTAACAGATGGTATTCATGTCAGGGGTCCCTGGGATCACCCTCACATCTGATGACTCACTAGAATGACTCACAGGACTCAGCATGTAGTTGTACTCAGAGAAAAGATTGATTATGTCTGTATACTAAGCACATACAGCTGGATTACAATGTAAAAGAAGTCAGTGTCTGACGGAATCCATGTACAGGCTTCCTTATGCTCTCTCCCTCTCATGAGTGGTCACATAGAGTGTACTCTTTCCCCCAACAATGAAAATACAGCAACATGTGTGTATTGTTTCTGCCCAGGGAAGCCCACTAGAGACTCAGTGCACAAAGTTTGGAAACTGGTCATATAGGCACTCTCTGTCTAAGTTGTGCCAAAATTCTAGTCTCCCAAAAGGAAATCAGATATTTAGCATAAACCACAGTATTTGTACAAACAGCCTAGGAATAGTGAGTCACCCATATAATTTAAGAGAGATTTATATCAGTATAGGGGACTATTTATCAACCAAATTTCCAGATGCCAGCCAAAGGTCAGTCTTGTAAGCAGACCTTTCTAAGGATAGCAGTCTCAGGGCTGCTATGTTAACTGTCTTCTGCAGTGTATTCATTGAAATTTACCCATCTACTTAGATTTCTCATGACTCCTTAGTCCTTCCTGCATTTCTTAGTTTCTAAAGTAATCATTTTTGTCTCTGCCTAAATAGACCTATCTTTAAGTGCAGGTTTACTGATGACAAATTCTCTTATTTATCTGAGAAATATGGCTATCTTTCATCTTTATTTGGAGGGATATTGTAGATGTGTATAGAATTAAAGATTTATAGTTATATTCACTTAGTACTTTGAAGTTAGCATTTCATTGTTTATGATTTCTCTTTTCTTTTTCTGTTGATAGTCAATTAACTGCTGATCTTATCACTGTTCCCTTAAATGTTCTAAGTTGTTTTCACCGGGCTGCTTTTAAGATTTTCTTCTTTTTCTGTGGGTTTCCACCAGTTTTACTGTCATATGGCTAAGTGTGAGTTTCTTTTCATTCATTCTACTTGGGGTTCATTTGTGATCTGATGACTTTCATCCATTATAGAATTTTCTCAACTATTATTCTTTCACTTATTGTTTCTGTCCCTTCTCCCTGATCTCACTTTTTGATGTTCCTATAAGAGATGTAGTTATTCTCATCCCTCTTTTATATATTCCATCCTTTTCACTCTCTGAATATTTTCTTTTAACCTATATCCCAATTTATTAATCTTCTCTTCAGCTGCATCTACTCTGCTATTAAACTGTCAAACATATTCTAAATTTTGCTTATTTTGTTGTTCAGACTCTAGAATTTCTCATTGGTTTCTTTATTACATTTCCCATAGCTCTGCTGAAAATCTGAATCATGTCTCCTTTTCCTGAAAATTATGAAACTTCACTTTTCATGTTTTGTATTTACATTGTCTGAAAGCTCTGTGAGTTTGTTTCTTTAGTTTTCTTTCACATTCGCTTGTCTTCTCATATTCCTGTGTTTTTGTGTTTATTTGTTTGAGTAGCAGATATTGTATAAGCAAAATTAAAGAGATAATGTTATTGAAGCCCCCAGTAACATTATCTTTTGCAGAGAATATTTTCTTTTTATTTTTGGAGTTTACTAGGAATTTTAGGAAACCCATTATCATTTGATATAAACAGGAATTGAGATTATTCAATGCTTGATTTATATTCCTATGAGAGATCGTTTTCTTCTACTATAAACTTATTCCGAATATAGACTTTGGAGTCCAAACCCCTGAATTATTGGCAAGTCCTTGGATGTTTTGTTCTCTTAGAATTTGGAACCTATCAAGATCTCTTCAGTGTATCCAAGGTATCCATCACCTCTTCCAGAATTTGGACAAACAAGAGAGAAAGCCTCTCTAAGCTAAGCTTCCCATTCTGGATTTCATTTTTCTCTTGGCCTTTGGCCCTATAATTATTTATTAACAATATTAGTTCTCTGATGCCTTCAAGAAAATATTTGTGTTGCTTTTTTGAGGTTTTCTAATTCTTCTCAGTAAGAGATTGTTCTAATTTAATTAGTCCCTCATATAAGTTTGTTGGGAAGTGATTGTGTGAAATCTTTAAACTTTATTTTAAAAACTAACTAATTAAGTTATTGAGTGATTGTCAAATTGAGTTTTAATCATTGAAATTCTGCACTGATAATTTAATCATTTAAGCATATAATAACTTCACAAACTGTGCAGCATTGAAGTTATAAACATCTAAATACAGATTGATGTTGCAAAAAATATGCAATTAGAAAATATGCCAGTGAATATATATCCTTAGAAACTAGTCCTGACAGAAGCAATAGCTAAAGCTGGAGAAGAGACCAGCAAGCCATTACCAGACATTATAAAGGCAGGCTTCTACACTCAGATGAGAACCAAAATACGAGATGAAAATGAAATAAGATTAAGTCCTGGCACAAAGTCAGATTAAAAGCAGAAAACACAAAATCTAGAATCTACAATAAACATCCAAGTTCTCAAAGCCAACAATGATAGGGACAAAATGGTGTTATGTTTCTTTCACTCTAGTTATACATCTACATCTTATTTTCTCTAAAAATCTCTACATTTTTAGAATACATACTACACAGTAAACAATGAACTCACACACATACAGAACAAGTTAACAGATACAGGCAGAGTAAAAAAGAACTTCACAAGGTTCTGACTAAGAAAAAGAATATGTGCATGGCAAGGTGTAGGAAGGGGACAGAGTGGGAGCATAGGGAAGAGGGGAAACTGAAGTAGGAAAGAAGCCAGTGTCATACCTGTGGCCATATCTCATGTGAAAAAGTTAAGTAAAAATTCCCAAAGACCAGGTAAGACTGCTAAAAATTTCCTTCAAGAAAAAGCAACTACCTTTACTAATACATAATATTTTGTTAAAGAAAATACTCTTTAATCTATTTTGTTATATACACCTTCCATTGTTAAGCTTTAAAGTACAAACATTAAGTATTTAGAATTATTATGCTGGCATGCATTATTTGAAATATTATGCCTCTTGTATGGCACAAAATTATCATCCAAGAAGTACCCTGAAAGGACTCTAAGGCTCTAATTCTGAAGGTTTTACAGATTAGCAAATAAAATGACAGAATGATCTCATGATGCAAACTAAATTATAAGAGCTAGAGAAGTAAGAACATACCAGTTATTGAATTTGCTGTCTTTTCCCAATCATATATTCATGGCTTCTTTATCACATATTAATTGACCATATATGTTTAGGTTTTTATTCTGGGCTCTCTATTCTGTTCCATTGATCTATGGTTCAGTTCTTGTGCTGATACCATACTGTTTTGATTACTGTAGCTTTGTAGTATTGTTTTGAAGTCTAGGAACATAATCCCCCCAACTTTGCTCTTCTCTCTCAGAATTGCTTTAGCTATTTGGGGTATTTTTTGATTCCATCTAAATTTTAGGATTATTTGCTCTAATTATTCACTGAAAAATGCTATTGATAGTTTCATAGGGATTGTATTGACTCTGCTTTGGGCAAGATGACCGCTTTAATAACATTAATTCTTCCTATCCATGAGCATGGGATAGATTTCTATTTATTTGTTCCTTCTTTAATTTCTTTAATGAGTGTCATAGTTTTCAGAGTACAGGTCTTTCACCTCCTTGGTTAGGTTTATTCCCAGGTATTAGTTCTAGTTTCTTGATGGAGTCTTTAGGGATTTCTATGTATAATATAATGCCATCTGCAAATAGTGACACTTTAACAGATATGGATGCCTTTTATCTGTTTATCTTGTCTGATTACTGTGGATCAGACCTCCAGTATTATGCTGAATAAAACTAGTGGAAGTGGACATTATCACCTTTTTTCTGTCCTTTGAGGAAAAGCTTTTAGCTTTTCATCATTGAGTATATGTTAGCTGTAGGTTTTTCATATATGGCCTTTATTATGTTGAAGTCTGTTCCCTCTGTACCCATTTTGTTGAGGGTTTTCATCATCAATGGATGTTGAATTTTGTCAGATGTTTTCTCTGCATCTACTGACATGATCATATGTTTTTTATACTTCCTTTTGTTAATGTGGTGTATCACATTAACTGATTTATAATACTGTACCATCCTGACACCCTTGGAATAAATCCACTTATGATGGATGATCATTTTGATGTATTTTTGAACACAGTTTGCTAGTATTTTGTTGAGGATTTTTGCATCTATGTTCATCAGGGAATACTGTTCTATAATTTTCATTTTTTGTAGTGTCTTTGGTTTTGGTATTAGAGCAATGTTGTCCTCATATAATAAGTTTGGATGTATTCTGTACTGATATAGGGAAAACTGGACAGCTACATGCAAAATAATGAAACTGGATTACTGTCTAACTCCATACACAAAAGTAAACTCAAAATGGATCAAAGACCTAAATGTTAAGACATGAAACCATAAAATTCTTAGAAGAAAACAGGCAAAATCTGTTGAACATAAGCACGAGCAGTTTTTTTCTGGACATTTCCTTGGGCAAGGGAAACAAAATAAAAAATGAACAAGTAGGACTACATCAAACTACAAAGCTTCTGTACAGCAAAGGACACCATCAACAGAACAAAAAGGTACCTACAGTATGGGAGAATATATTCATAAATTATTTATCTGATAAGGGGTTAATATGCAAAATACATAAAGACCTCATACAGCTCACCACCAAAAAACAAACATCCCAATTAAAAAATGGGCAGAGGACCTGAACAGACATTTTTCCAAAGAAGAAATACACATGGCAAAAAGGCACATGAAAAGATGTTCCACACCACTAATCATCAGGGAAATGCAAATCAAAACCACAATGAGATACCACCTCACACCAGTTAGAATGACCACTACACAAAAGACAAGAAATAACAAGTGATGTGACAATGGGGAGGAAAGGGAACCCTTCTACACTCAAGGGGAGGGGAATTAGGCTCCACCTTTTGAAAAGCATGTAAAAAAATTTGTGGACATATTTTAAAGCACTACATGTAGCCTCCAATATGTTCATATAAGAGTTAGAGGTGTCAGAAGTTCATGGAAAAGACAGAGAGTGCCCATTTTAGCGCTACTGCTAACAGATTTTTTTTTTAGGAGTCCATAGTAACAAGCATTTTTAAGAGGAAGCTCATAGCCCTACCAGTGCCACTTTCTTTCTGACCTAGCTTCATAATAATAACAAATGTTTGTCACAGTAATGGGTCTAAGGAGATATGTAATCTGAAGCTCTCTGGCATAGTACATGGAGGAAAAGAGGAAGAGAGACAGGAAACAATAAATGAGGACTCAGCTGCACAGAGATGCATCAATAACAGCCATGGAAAGGTAGAAGAAAGTATTAGCAGCTAACGAAAAACAAAGTTCATAGGCCCTGGGGCCTTTCTCAAGGGGACTTATTTCCAAAACGGCCAACATATGCCGGAAAGACAATTTATAATTCAAATAGTTTTCCTTACTTGAACAGAATATCCTCTGTGGCTAACTAAGCTCATATTCATTGGCACTATTTCAACAACAATATGGAGAAAATGAATATTTCCCACATTTAACTTCCCAAGGATCCAACTACTTCCACAACTTTCATCCAACAGCTAAGTGGGTAAAAGGAAAACCACCTCATCCAGCCTTCAGTCAGCTCATAGCAGGAGAACCCATATGGTGCCAAGGGAGATAGGAACAACCAAGTAGCTACTCACATTATTTTGGGGGAAACGGAAGCCTGGGCAGTGGCGCTCCCATGCAATATGAATAAGGACTGGGGAGGGGGTGGAATATAGAATCTATGCAAAGATGCTGACACAAGAAAAGGAGAAAAGCATTAAGTGTGACTTCCACCGGCAAACGAAAGAAAAACTGCACATGGACCACAAGGTGAAAACTGTAAACAATCAGCTATGAATCTATGAAGTGGAACATTGGGAATTACTTTTAAATTCAAGGCAATGAGACCTTTATTTTAGCTAGTAGCTTCCCATTGAGTGTGACCAGCAGGAGGCAACGGCAGGAAAAGTCTGCTTCCTCTCTGCTTCTGTGATAGTCTGGCTGGCTATCTACCTTTATGACAACAGTCTCTGGAAGAATCTTCCAGTATAATTCTCAGCAGGCTGTGATCACATATCGCTTTCCCTTGCACCTAGAGGTGTAATGTCTTCCTGATGCTCCTAATCCCTGAGCACCTTAACAACCCCCGTGGTTCCTTTAATTTAGCACACGCCTTTGTAAACTGAAAAGTTTCCTCGAAAATCCCAACACTCAGTGCTCCTACCTGCTGGGACCCTGACCAAAACAATGAGCATTGTTTTTCCAATTTGCTTATTTTAAGTGTTTTTTTTTTGTATTTTATATTTCTTCTACTCTGCCCTACCTATTTTCAGCCTTGGACTTTGCCACATTGTTTTTGACTGAAAAATTCAAGACATATCTTACTTCTTCATTGATATTTTTACATTATCAGTTTTTATACTGAATAAATGTAGCCTGAATTATTGGATAATTGACATTTAAATAATCTTATTTAATATTGCTTCAGTTATTTATTTCCCTTATTCTTTCAGAGTTCGTTTTGACACTGAAAGTAATGTGGCAACTAGGAAGCATGAAAAACATAATGGATATAGCCTAAAAACAGTTTTGCAAATGTATAGCCACTTATAACCATACTCTTAAAGAAAATAGCCCCATTACTGCAAATATTAGTAATGGAAAAAGTCACTGCTTTCTCATTTTATAGTCACCAAATTGGCTTCATACATTTTCTATTTTATCAAAACTAAAAAACTTTTTAAGGAATGACTAATTAACATATAGAGAGGAACAAAAACAGCTGCAGGCTATTGAATTAAGCATCATACAGCTAGTCAATAGAACTTTCCTGCCAGTGAGTATACTTTTAACATGCACATAAAATGTGTGTTTCCTTTAGGAAAAAAGAGTCTATGTTGGTGAAAGGGTATTTTCTTACATAGGTCCGTTATTCTCAAAATTCCTATTTTCCAGTAGCAAATAGCTCTTTTAAAGTGCGTTTTTCAATGTACCCTATTTTTAAATGGATAATACTAGGAATTTTCAAAGTGTCAACTAACAGTAAGTTTCAAATTCATGGAATACACAAAATCTGCCTCTTTTGGGGTTTATAGTTCATTTATTTTAATAAATATGAATAAGTTAGAAATGTAACTATTTTATACTGTAAGAGGCTTTCTTCCAAGAAAAGAAAGTGAAACACAGTTCTTTTTGTTGTTGTTTTTAAATAGTCACCAACAGATTCAGTGGAGTAGAATAGTTGGAGGAGGAAGGGTTATAGGGTTTGAGGTGAATAGAATTAGTATATTCATGGAAAGTAAAATTTCAGCAATTGTCGTCAGTGACTGCCTCAGTGATTGAGCTTTGCAGATTGCAGCGCATGCAGCTGTTCTCGTTCCTGCTTCTTTCCTGCATGGACTTGGGATCAGCCTCTTTCTCAAACCAGGCTGGCAGCAAAGATTTTGGAAGAACTCTAGCAAAAACAAAAATTTCACAGCCTCATGCCCAGAGTTTTGATTCCATGAGTCTAGTATGACGTTTACCAATCTGTATTTTAATCTGCGCCTAGAGAACTTCACTGTTCAACTAGGTTTGGAAATCATTACTGTAACTAGTCAGTAGTATTAGAAGATGGCCAATTTAATGTGATAGTGAACAAATTAGCCTTCATGGTACACATCATTTATTTATATATTGGGGGAAATCCCTTTACTTTCATGGCAATTAAAAGGCAAAAATAAAATCAGTGCTTGGCACATAGTAGGCATGCACATACGGCATTCTTCCTTTTACTATGGAAATTCTATGGCATTCAAATATATTTGATCTGATTTGTGATAGACAAACGGACTCTGTCATATGGATCTGTGATGTATTTTCCCTCTTACAAAAGCAAAGTTTTAGGTAAATATTTTATTCTCCTCTCTTAGGATTAGTCTTCTGTAAATAGCTTTCTCAAAATGTATCTAAATTTTATTTACATCAGACACATTCATGGTGCTTCCTGAACACTCACATACCTGTACCTACAGCTACTCCATCAGATCTCTGGGAAATGGCCCACAAACTTAATTTTTAATAAGGGATCTAAGTCATTTGCATTCACATGACAGTTTTAGATCTAGTTTGCTAAGAAATTCAGACATGATATTACCATATTTTTTGAGCCTACAGTAGGTTGAATACTGACTCTCCAAAACATATGTCCATTGAAACCCATCAACGTGACTCTATTTGGAAAAAGGTACTTTCAGTTGTAGTTAAGTTGAAGATGTTGAAATGAGATCATCCTAGATTATTGGGTGGGCCTTACATCCAGTAACAAATATCCTTATAATAAGAAAAGAAGACAAACACAAAAGAGAAGGCAACTGAAGAAAGCAGAGAATGGAGTCATGGATCTACAAGTCGAGGCACAATAAACATTGCCAACAGCTACCAGAAGCCGGTAGAGAAGCATGGAATAGGTTCACCCTTGGAGCTTCTTGAGGGAACCAATCCTGTTCACACCTTGATTTGGGACTTCTGGCTTCTAGAACTGTAAGAAAACTAACTTCTGTGTGATAAGCCACCAAATGTATGGTAATAATAATATTGTAATTTGTTGCAGCAGTCCTATAAAATGAATAGAGTCTTCCAAAATATATAAATCTCTCCCATTAATAATATAATAATGGGCTATATTTGTTTAATCGTGTTCCAGGTATGATGTATAAGACAATCAAGACTGTAAGTAGATGTCTGGTTAACCCTAACAATCTCTTCCCTTTTAACATCTCCTAGAACTTTCAGAGGATTTTTGCCAATAATCATTCTCTCCCCAAACCACTTCCCTCCTTATTTATTGCCTCTTCTCAGGAATAATAAGATGAACAAATGTTCTTCGATGCCTGCTGAAGAACTTTACGTGCCTAGCCCATGTTCTTAAAGTAGACATGAGCTGACTTTCATACCACAGGCAAAGTTGAGAAGTCATTTGCAAAGCTAAATTCTCTTTGCGGAAATCCAAAACACTGCTGTAAAAAGTCTCTTTTAAATATCATAGAGAACAATGTTTTTATCCCTAAATTAAATATTCCTGAAACTTAAAATTATAGTTGGAGAAAATTAATTTTTACTATAACCTCAAAAGTTGTTTTTCAAAAATTCAATGATATGCTTAAAGCACAAACTCATTAATACCATGGTTTATAAAAGGTGAAGTAAAATATATATAAAAAATCTCAGAATTTTATCCTTGTTATACATAAGATATTTTCTCATTTCTCTGTAATTAAGTAACCAGTCAATTAATGAAACTATAGTATTTATTTTTGTCTGTGTCTACTACATTCCTGAGAAGCTATTAAGCTATTACAAGAATAAGACACAGTAAGTCCAGAAAGCATGGACTCTGAATTTAGAATGACTGGACATTGAATCCATATCTATTACTTTCTAGGCATAAGAACATTGGAATTTTCTTCAATTTCCCTCAGTCATTAGTATAATTATAGGAATAGCTGCCATTAATTGAACATGTACTACTTTAAACATAATTTTATATTAATTAATTAATCTACACATCATCTCTATGAGTTAGATCTTATATAATTTACATTTTTACAATTGAGAAAACTAAAAATCAGAAAGGCTAAGTATATTTCCCAAGGACACATAGCTAATCAGTAATAATTATAAAATTGAACTTCAAGGGGTCTAGATTCAAAGTTTACAGTTTTAACCATTTCTTTTTTTCTTGCTAAATTGAGGTGTTTAATTATGGTTTATAGTTTTAAAAATCTACCTTTCAAATACAAACCCAATCAACCATTCACACTTCAAAAGGGTTCCAAAGGCAAGCTTAGTATCACTGTTTTTAATGATTTCAGAACATAAACGGTAAATACCATCAGTTTTCAGAAAATGTAAGTTGTGAGATGTAGTGAAAAACCTGCTAGAGGGACTTCTTGGAAAGGTTTTCCTCCTGATAAAAGAGATGCTCAGGAAGAAACAGCACATCCTGCCTTAGATGTGGGTTGTAAGGGAATGACAGCCAGTAACTGCAGCAGTCATACTGTGACCAGGTGTGGGCCATCCAGAGGCAGAAAGCCCACATGCTCAGGATTGCAGAGGAGAAAAAGGAAAGCAATGGATTCTTTGATAATTCTGTCACCACTCAACTCTAGACTTATAATAATGAAATAATGTACCCCTATTGTTCACTCCACTAACGGTTGGTTGGTTAACAACTCCGTTGCCTCTTGAACCCTAAAATAGTCTAACTGATAAAAGCAACAATTCAAACTTTCTCTAACAACTATACATTATATAAGAAGAATAAACCCCAATTTTTCATTAAAATATAAGTATTTTAAAATGAAAACTGACCATGACCTAGGAAAAAAATCAGCCTTTGGTTTACTTACCTTAATTATTTCATTTAATTTAAAAAGTGTGAATACTTGAATTTTATGTTTTACTTGAAGGTATCATATTGGGAAGTCCAACAAATCACATAAAGAGTAAACAAAAATCAATAGTACGCCTGATATTTTTTAGAATGCAAAGCCCACATTTGATAACTGGAAAAAAATTCAAATATATCATTAATCTCCATTTACACCCATACCTCAAGGATACCTACAAGCAAACTTGCTACTCCATTAAGATGGTACAGATTAAAAAACAGTCTGCAGATGATTTATTCTGCCACATGCTATTCTGAGTTACATGCTCATGAGATTTCTCTGCAAATACCTTAAAATTCATTCATGTCTGCCAATTATTTTCTTTAACTATCAAATCTTTATCTACATTATTCATATCTGACTATATCCAAGGGATGCTACTTGAAATGGTATAATAGAAAGTTTAAAGAATATAGTACTAAGCCTTTATACAGAATTAGAGAGACAAGTAACCAGAGGTAACCGGACCCTGCCAGGTGTCCCAAGGGCTGAATAGATCAGCATGTTAACATACCAGTTACCTCTTCATGACATACTCATGGGTCATGATCCACCAGTTAAGGAGCACTGGTATGGATTATACTTGACATTTAATTGACACAATACACTGATTATACTTGACATTTAATTAACACAATACACTGTTGCTTAAAGATGGAATCTTCTCCTAAGAGTAGAAGTCACCGCTAAGCTAATGGTAAGCAGAGGAGAGGAGGCAGGTAGAGAGGAAGGAGGAATGATTCATTCAGGGGTAGAAAGCTCCAAATGCAAGCCCCTTGATTTAAGAGATAGTCTTAGTGTTTGAAAGGAATAACTTGAGCAAGGCATTGGGTGTTGTCATTTCAATGTTTTTTAAATTCATCCTTGTAGAACTTTCTCCAGATGCCTTGATGGGGTACAAGAAATAAGGCAATTTTGTGGAAGGCCAAGAGAGGAGTCAGCTGGGGTAGGAGCAGGGGAGGCAACCAGAGGCAAAACAGTCACTTTCAGCTCTAGTTACAGAGGCATCAAGCATTACTCATGATGAGAGAATCCAGCCAAAACTCTAGTGAGACCCCCAAGAGGAGGCAGCAGCAATGTGAGGAAGGAATCGGCCAGAGGGAGGGGGATAGCCCTCTGAGGGCGGGGAGGCACAGATCTCTGCTGGTACTGCCATTACTAATAAGGATTACACAGTTCGGTGCTGCCTGGTGATGATGTGTCAGAGAATGCGTTTGTCTGTGCGTGTATTCTTCATTATGTCAATTTCCTATAGTTATTTATGGCTCATGACTGAAGAAATATATAACAATTTAAGTTATTCCATTTGTAAGTTAGAGTACTGCTTACATTTCTGTGAAGGTGTTAATTGTTTCATCTAATTAAATATGCAGTCTTGATTACAGATATCAGCACTGAAAGATGTCTGAGATATGGAATATATGTCAAGATCAAAAATACTTATAGAAATCTAAAGCCATTTTGTTTTCTGGTGTGCATTACTGTCTGATGCAGAATGTCTTTCTAAACTTTCTACTACAAACAATGGCAAACCATAATTCATAGTACCATTTTTTCCTTGTTTAGACAGGAATTAGCAAGCAGTCTATCACAGCGTGTGCATATGCGTATGTGAGCCTATATATTCAGTGACTAACAGGTTGAACAAGTTAAATATAGCCTCCATGATGAAATAACAGTAACTTGCCAGTTAATATAATTTCAAAACCGTTACTTGCAGTTCTTAGCACAGGGTAAAATTAAAAGCAAGGATTTGACAAAGTTTAAAATCATAATTGTTAGCTATTATTGTCTTGTGACAATGAACCTGAAGCATAAACAAAATTCATTGTAGTAAATTATATTTTTAAAATAAAATGGTAATACAGAGAATTACTTTAGGTGGAAAAACACTTTTTCCTTTATAATGCATAATAATATATATTTCCTAACAAAGTGTTCT
The DNA here is from genome assembly GCA_029783875.1 of Phataginus tricuspis. Lineage (NCBI taxonomy): Eukaryota > Metazoa > Chordata > Mammalia > Pholidota > Manidae > Phataginus > Phataginus tricuspis. Next base: position 17,545,386 of record JAQQAC010019963.1, read on the forward strand.
AGTATGTGTGCTTCATTTTAAAATTAAAGATGGTTGAGAGACAAATTTGATTCCAGGAACAGAGATCTCATACACATGGTCCTATTCACAGGAGACTTTAAGGTTTCTGGGTTTTTCCAGGATCATAACTGGTACTTGTTAATCTTGTTCATTAAACAACTAGTAAGAAATGTAAGAAATAATAGTCAATTATAGGGTATAAACTACCTAGATATTTGATTTTTTTCTTCTAAAGGTCTGGTGGAGAATTTCCCCATGTAATTATGAAGGTGAGTATGTATACATTATTCTATGGGTTTTTATGGTAAGTTCTAGTCTACATTTTACCGATCCATAAATCATCAGAAATTTTGGGCTGGCTTTGAACTCTTTTACCCTTTTTGCTTGCAGTTTAAATTATCTAATTATTATTTACTACTATTCTTTTTCTCTTTTGATAACATACTTGGTTTTTAGGGTCAAACATTGGAGTTTTGAGTTAATTTAGTGAATATGTATTGAGTTACTATGTGCAAGAAAATTTTGAAGGCTCTGTAATGGGTACAAAGTAGAAAGCATTAAACATTAAAGCTCTTTGTTTCTGGTGGTTTTACAAGCTAATACATTAAATATGGACTCTCTAGTAAGTACAGTTACATATCAATAAATTCAGCCTTATTTCCTGTTATATCCTGCCCTCTTTGGCCTACCACCTTTTGGATCCACTCTCATCCACCACTCTTACATATAATCCCCAGAGTCCTGAAGATACATTGTAGCAAAACCTTCTGCACTTTTTGTCTGTAAACTATTTCCCCACTGGATCCTAGTATGACGACCCTGTGCACTGGACCATTCCCCTTGTGGCAAGTCTGGAAATAACCAGGACCAGTGGTGGTAAGACTTAAAGAAAATGAGCATCCACTTTTAAAGCATATGCCCTAGGTGGGGCTATTACAAATTTTCACGCAAAAATAAGGTAGGCTCCTCAGACCCAGGAAGGCGAGCTGCTTCGGTGGTAAGGGAAGCTCAGAGTGACTTGGGCATTCTAGACATTAAGTTTCATGTGGATCCAGCCATATGTCCTCATCCCAAGTTCAGGACTCTATTCTTTCCCAACTAATACCCTAACTTTCCCATAAAAAAATATGGGAATTCGATGAATTAATTGGCATTAAAATTCAACAACTCATACAGTGCCATTTTATACTTTAGCAATATCAGCCTTGTTGCTACAATAAATAAGAGATTAATTAGGGCTGTCAGGAAGCTCTCTGGGTCTCAGACCATGACGTTAGCTAAGCTTCAAGGCCCTGAGTTCATCTTCCTTCTGTAAGTACTCCAGTGTGCTCAGGAGAATCTACCGCACACCCTAGTTCTTGCAGCCTTCATGTTGCCATGACCCTCAAGGGCAGCACCAGGTGGGCCTCCAAGGCACTTGCTTCAGTTGGCTTTTCACCATAATCAACCATGGTGATACTTTGATTAATTATGATGCCACGGCATGCAAAAGATTATTAGCATCCCATTTTCCATTGACAAAGAGCTCAGCATTATGCTCGAATCCTAGGGCACAACCAATCCATACCCAAATTCCAATCTTTATGTCTCTGGAAACCAATTTAATAGCAATTCTAGATCAGTCAGGGTCCAGTCAGAAGACAAAAACCACCTAGCAACCAGAAGGAATTCATATAAATAATTAACAAGAGAGATAAAGAGAACTAAAGGATAGAGAAATAGCAGATATAGGACTGAGGGAGAACACCCAAAGAAGCAAAAACTATGGAAGAGCCCCCACTTCTCCCAAGACAGAGGTCCAGACATCACTGGAGAGGGATTAGCCATAGCCTTTTAGATGATGAAAAAGTGCTGAGGTGCTAGAAACAGGGGCTACAGAAAATAAAACTACCTTTTTGAGAGTCAGCAGAACCCACAGAAGCTTGCAAGACTCTCTGGGTATTGCTGGGAAATTGTTCTCAAGGTTTCCAGACAAACTCCTCAGTAAGCTTATGGTATTATCACTGAAACTCACTGGAGATGAGTGTCACTGGATGTCCTGCATGTTAACCATGCACCCCAGGAGTAAGCACAAGAGAATCACACTGAAATTGGCAACAGAAGTCCCTTCCCTCCTTCTGTGCCCCTCCAGTACCTTCTACTAACAATGCTTAATGTCATACCAGCAGCAAAGAGGAAGTGTTCACATGGTCCAGCTCCAGTATCCCAAGCCAGGCAATGATGGGTGGGTTTGGAACTGAGATGTCAAATTTTAACTGGTATGGGTACAATTTACTTATGAGGCATTTTCAAAGGACTAAGAACTGAAAACAGTATAATTCCTTTTCCCTATAATGGCAGTACTGGGACCAGGTATAATTTTCTGTCTTCAAGTTAACCAATACTGAGACCAAGCAAAAATAACCTAGTGTGTGCTCCAGAAATTATGTCCTCCTGGACGATAAGACTATGATCAACCAAGCATACACCATACCAGGAGTAGCAGCTTGCTCATTATGACTTGTTTCTATAGCCTCACCTCTCAATAACCTATGAACCCAAAGTTGTGGCTCTTAAGTAAAAAATCTGTCAATTCCAACCAGTTTCCTACTCTGCAAGGCCCATCTTAAAGTCATCCAGTCCAGGGCCTAAACCCTAATAATATGCCCCCTGGCCTGGCCCTTTTCTGAGCTCCACTAAGACTTATCAAAAGCATTCTCCCCTACGGCAGTGAGCCTAATTAATTGAGTTTGCTGCAATCCTAAATTTTGCTAATGGTCTTTTGGAGCACTGAGGGTCACCAACAGTGGAATCCACAATCCACTCAGAAGCTGTGGAATTTGCTTGGGGAATGTAAAAGACTGTTTCGCTGAGGGCAAAAAAGCCTCTGCATTCTATCCTTGTCTTCTAAGCACATCTTTTCTGGCAGTGTACTAATTGGTAGGCTCATTACTTGTTCCCATATTCTTCTTCAAGCAGTGGGAAGAGCAAATGAAGAATCTGTTTAAATAAAAAGGCTCTGCAATCTGGGCACAAATAGTGTTTTGGGAGGACCTAAATGCAGAATTCAGTAGAGATTTGGAGTCAGGAAAATTCTGCACTCTCTACCTCAACAACCTCAGACCAACAGGAGAGAGTGCTCTCTGGGTGGGAAGAGGCAACAACGAGCCTTTGTATACAGGAACCAGAGGAAGATGAGACACAAAATAGATGGGGGCCAAATTACAGATTCACTGATCCAGATCATTGATGAAAAGAGGAAAAACTAAAACAAAATAAATTAACATATAAGAAAAAGGCAGAGAAATACACATATGAAAAAGATGTTCAACATCGTTAGCCATAAGGGAAATGCAAATTTAAACCCCAACGAGATAGCAGTACACATCTATCAGAACAGCTAACATAAAAAAGTATTAATAGTTCTGGGATTCAAGATGGCAGCGTGAGAGGTGACACAGAGAACTCCTCTGAAAATCACAAATAATACAAAAATATAGTTAATTAATACAACTAACCCTAAAACAGCAACAGGAAAGAAGGCTGCACCAGACTGCATACAGTCCTCACGAACAGAGCAGACCTCACGAAAAAGGGTAACGTAGGAAAGCCTTAATCCGCGGGACCCAGGCCCTTCCCCCACCCCAGCTCACCAATGGGAGGAAGAGAAATGGAGCGGGGAGTGGGTGGAAGCTTGGGACTGCTGAGCGCCTAGCCCTGGAGATCTGCTTTGTGAGCAGAAGCCTATACTGTGTGGTGCTCTGGATGTTGGGGAGCTCAGACGGGCGAAATGCTTGGGAGACTGACATTCCGGCCATTTGAGGAGGAGGGGATCCACATCTGGCAGCTCTGTGTCAGAGGAGGGGTGGGCGGTGTGACAGGCTTCCTAGCAGCAAGAGGGCTGCTGAAGGGGTGGGTTTTGCAAGGAGCTTGCTGCACAGGAGAAGGGAGAGTTGGACAAGGTTCTCTGGGCACACTCTGCCCAGCTGGTTGGTAACTTCAACGAGATTCAGGTGCTCCATCCCCCTGGCTGCCTACAAAGCTCCGAGGCTCCGCACAGTGACACACAGCCTGCTGTAACTTCCTCCTAGCTGACAGGCACCTGCTCACAAATCGGCAGTCACTGTGCTGGCGACAGGCCAGCCAGAGGGAGGCCCCACCTACAACAGCTAGAGGCACAGAGCACAGAGGCTTACAAGTGTGTTCTTGGTCCACTGGCTCTGACCCTGGAGACAGGCACCGCAGACGGGAAGCAGGAAACAGATCTTCCCTCCACCCAGGCGCCATCTCCGCTCCCCTACGACCTCCAACTTCACTCTAGGAGTTGAGCAGCTCCAGAGAACAGAGATTCTGCACACCAGTGGGCACCACACACAAATATGAAACATCAAAAGGACATGGTTCAGACCAAAATCTCACAAACCCCAGAAAAAGGGCCAAATGAAACTGAACTCACCAATCTTCCTTAAAGAGAGTTCAAAATAAAAATTATAAACATGCTTATGGAGTAACGGAAAAATAGTCAAGAACTCAGGAACAAATTTAAGTCAGAGATTCAATCATTAACAAATTCCCTATCTGAAATGTAGCATACAATGGAGGGATTTAAAAGCAGAATAGATGTAGTAGAAGAGATGGTAAATGGAATTGAAATTAGAGAAGAGGAATATAAAGAAGCTGAGGCAAGAGAGAAAAAAGAATCACTAAAAATTAAAGAATATTGAGAGAAATGTGTGACAAATCCAAACAGCACAATATTTGCATTATAGTGGCACCAGAAGAAGAAGAGGGAAAAAGGTATACACAGTGCCATTGAGGAGCAATTGCTGAAAACTTCCCCAGTATGGGGAAGGAGATAGTCTCTCAAGCCATGGAGATGCACAGATCTCCCAACACAAGGAACCCAAGGAAGATAACATCAACACATATAATAATTAAAATGGCAAAGATCAAGGATAAAGAAAGACTTTAAAAAGCAGCTAGACAGAGAAAAAAGATCACATACAAAGGAAAACCCATCAGGCTTTCATCAGATTTCTGAATAGAAACCTTACAGGCCAGAAGGGACTGGCCTGATATATTTAATGCAATGAAACACAAGGGCCTTGAACCAAGAATCTTCTACTTGGCAAGGTTATCATTTAAACTTGAAGGAGGGATTAAACAATTTTCAGATAAGCAAAAGCTGAGAGAATTTACCTCCCACAAACTACCTCTACAATGCATTTTGGAGGGACTGCTACAGATGGAAGTATTCCTAAGGCTAAATTGATGTCACCCAAGGGATAGACAAAGAGTACAGAATATGATTCATAACATACTAAACCCTGCAATGGCAATAAGTACATACCTATCGATAATCACCATAAATGTAAATCACCTGATTTCACCAATCAAAAGACACAGAGTTACTGAATGGATAAAAAAAAAAGACCCATCTATATACTGCCTACAAGAGACTCACTTCAAACCCAAAGACATACACATACTGAAAGTAAAGGGATGGAAAACGATATTTCATGCAAGTAATAGGGAGAAAAAAGTAGGAATGGCAGTACTTGTTTCAGACAAAATACACCTCAAAATAAAGAAAGTCACAAGAGACAAAGAAGGACATTACATAATGGTAAAGGGGTCAGTCCAACAAGAAGATATAAGTATTATAAATATCTATGAACCCAACACAGGATCACCTATATATGTGAAACAAACTAACAGAATTAAAGGGAGAAATAGAATGCAATGCATTCCTTTTAGGAGATTTCAACACACCAATCACTCCTAAGGACAGATCAACCAAACAAAATAAATAAAGAGACCAAGGCACCGAACAATATATTGGAACAGATGTACCCAAGAGATATCTACAGAACACTCCATCCAAAAGCAACAGGATACACATTCTTCTCAAGTGCACATGGAACATTTTCAAGAATAGATGATATACTAGCCCACAAAAAGAACCTCAGAAATTCAAAAAGATTGAAATTGTACCAACCAGCTTCTCAGATCACAAAAGTATGAAACTAGAAATAAATTACACAAAGAAAATGAAAAAGCCCACAAATACATGGAGGTTTAATAACATGCTTCTACATAATCAATGGATCAATGACCAAATAAAAACAGAGATCAAGCAATATACTGAGACAAATGACAACAATAATTCAACACCACAAAATCTGTGGGATGCAGCAAAGGCCGTGCTAAGAGGGAAATACATTGCAATACAGGCCTACCTCAGGAAAGAAGAACAATCCCAAAAGAACACTCTAAACTCACAATTAATGAAACCAGAAAAGGAAGAACAAATGAGGCCCAAGTCAGTGGAAGGAGGGAAATAATAAATATTAAAACAGAACTAAATAAGATAGAGAAGAATAAAACAATAGAAAGAATCAATGAGAGCAGGAGCTGGTTCTTCGAGAAAATAAACAAAATAAACAAACCCCTAGCGAGATTTATTAAGAAAAAAAGAGAGTCTACAAACATAAAAAGATTCAAAAATGAGAAAGGAAAAATCACTACAGACACCACAGAAATACAAAGAATTATTAAACAATACTATGAAAAATTATTTGGTAACAAACTGGATAACCTGGAAGAAATGGAAAACTTTCTAGAAAAATACAACCTTCCAAGGCTGACCCAGGAAGTAACAGAAAATCTGAATAGACCAATTATCAGTAAAGAAATAGAACCAGTAATCAAGAAACTGCCTAAGAACAAAATGCCTGGACCAGATGGTTTCACCACTGAATTTTATCAAACATTTCATGAAGACCTAATTCCCATCCTCCTTAAAGTTTTCCAAAAAGTAGAAGAGGAGAGAACACTTCCAAACTCATTCTACGGGGCAAATATCACTCTAATACCAAAACCAGGAAAAGACACCACAAAAAGAGAAAATTACAGACCAATATACCTGATGAACATAGATACAAAAATACTCAACAAAATAATAGCAAAATGAATTCAAAAATACATCAAAAAGATCATCCATCATGATCAAGTGTGATTCATCCCAGGGATGCAAGGATGCTACAACACTTGAAAATCCATCAACATCATCCACTACATCAACAAAAAAAAGGACAAAAACTACATGATCATCTCCATAGATGCTAAAAAAGCACTTGACAAAATTCAACATCCATTCATGATAAAAACTCTCAACAAAATGGGTATAGAGGGCAAGTACTTCAACATAATAAAGGCCATATATGACAAACTCACAGCCAACATTATACTTAACAGCAAGAAGCTGAAAGCTTTTCCTTTAAGATTAGGAACAAGACAAAGATGCCCACTCTCCCCACTGTTATTCAACATAGTTCTGGAGGTCTAGCCACGGTAATCAGACAACACAAAGTAACCAAAGGCATCCAGATTGGCAAGGAAGAACTCAAACTGTCACTGTTTGCAGATGACATGATATTATACCTAAAAAACCCTAAAGAACCTACTCCAAAACTATTCGATCTAATATCTGAATTCAGCAAAGTTTCAGGATACAAAATTAATACATGGAAATCTGTTTCATTCCTATACACTAATGGTGAACTAGCAGAAAGAGAATTTAGGAAAACAATTCCATCCACAGTCGCAAAAAACCTAGGAATAAACCTAACCAAGGAAGTGAAAGACCTATAACCTAAAAACTACAAGACACTCTTAAGAGATATTAAAGAGGACACTAATAAATGGAAATTCATTCCATGCTCTTGGCTAGGAAGAATTAATATTGCCAAAGTGGCCATCCTGCCTAAAGCAATCTACAGATTCAATGCAATCCCTATCAAAATACCAACAGCATTCTTCAACAAATTTGAGAAAATAGTTCTAAAATTCATATGGAACCAAAAAAGACCCTGAATAGCCAAAGCTATTATGAGAAGGAAGAATAAAGCAGGGGAAATTACACTCCCTGACATCAAGCTCTACTCGCAAGCCACAGTAATCAAGACAATTTGGTACTGGCACAAGAACAGATCCATGGACCAGTGGAACAGAACAGAGAGCCCAGATATAAACCCAAGCATATATGGTCATTTAATATACAATAAAGGAGCCATGCATATACAATGGAGAAATAACAGCCTCTTCAACAGATGGTGTTGGCAAAACTGGACAACTACATGTAAGAGAATGAAACTGGATTACTGTCTAACCCCATATACAAAAGTAAACTCAAAATGGATCAAAGTCCTGAATGTAAGTCATGAAACTATAAAACTCTTAGAAAAAAATAGGAAAAAATCTTTTGGACATAAACATATGAACATATCTCCCCAGGCAAGGGAAACAAAAGCAAAAATGAACAAGTGGAACTATATCAAACTAAAATGCTTCTGTACATCAAAGGCCACCATCAGCAGAAAAAAAAGACATCCTACAGTATGGGAGAATATATTCATAAATGACATATCTGATAAGGGGTTGACATCCAAAATATATAAAGAGCTCACGCACCTCAACAAACAAAAATCACATAATCCAATTAAAAAATGGGCAGGGGAGCTGAATGGACACTTCTCCAAAGAAGAAATTCAGATGGCCAACAGGCTCATGAAAAGATGCTCCACATCGCTAATCATCAGAGAAATGCAGATTAAAACCACAACGAGATATCACCTCACACAAGTGAGGATGGCCAACATCCAAAACACAAACAACAACAAATGTTGGCGAGGATGCGGAGAAAGGGGAACCTTTGTGCACCACTGGTGGAAATGTAAAATAGTTCAATCTTTGTAGAAAGCAGTATGAAGTTTCCTCAAAAAACTCAAAATAGAAATACCATTTGACCCAGGAATTCCACTCCTAGGAATTTACCCTAAGAATGCAGCACTGCAGTTTGAAAAAGACATATGTAGCCCTGTGTTTACTGCAGCACTATTTACAATAGTGATGAAATGGAAGCAACCTAAGTGTCCATCAGTAGATGAATGGATAAAGAAGAGGTGGTACATATACACAATGGAATATTATTCAGCCATAAGTAGAAAACAAATTCTACCATTTGCTACCACATGGATGGTGCTAGAGGGTATTATGCTCAGTGAAATAAGCCAGGCAGAGAAACACAAGTATCAAATGATTTCACTCATCTGTGGAGTATAAGAAGAAAGGAAAAACTGAAGGAACAAAACAGTAGCAAACTTACAGAACCCAAGAATGGACTAACGGTCACCAAAGGGAAAGGCACTGGGGAGGATGGGTGAGAAGGGCGAGATAAGGGGGAAACGGGGCATTACGATTAGCACATACAATATAGTGGGGGGAGACACGGGAAAGGCAATATTTACAGAGAAGACAAGTAGTGATTCTATAGCATCTTACTACGCTGATGGACAGTGACTGTAATGGGGTATGTGTCGGGGACTTGATAATAGGGGGTCTAGTAACCATAATGTTGTTCAAGTGATTGTACATTAATGATACCGAAATAAAATAAAATAAAATAAAATAAATATTAACACAAAATGCCGGCAAGGATGTAGAGAAAGTGCATCAGTGATGTATCATTGGTGGGAATGTAAAATGGCACGTCACTCTGAAAAACAATTCGGTAGATTCTTATACAACTACACTTGCAATTACCGTTAAGACCCAGGAATTGCTCTCTTGGGTAATTATCTCACAGTGATGAAAACTATGTTCCCCCAAAAATCTGTACACAAATGTTCTTAGCAGTTTTATTCTTCACACAAAAAAACTAGGAACAACCCAGACGTTCTTCAATGGCTAAATGGCTAAACAAACCATAGTACATGGATACCATAGAATGCTACTCAACAAACGTCATGAATAAACCTTGATATGACTTGGATAAATCAAGCTGAGTAAAAAATAACCAATCCCAAAAGGTCACATACTCTTTAACTCTATTCATACAGCATTCTTGAAATGACAAAATTATAGAAATGGAGAACAGACTGGTGGGTGGTGGCTACGGGTCAATGATGGTGGAAGAGTGGTTGGCATAATTATAAATAGGCAACAGGAAGGATCATTGCATCATAAATCATTTTGTATCTTGGCTTGATCAATGACAAAATCCTAGTTGTGACACTGTTCTACAGTTTTGTAAAATGTCACCATTGGGGGAAACTGGGTAGACGGTCATGGGATCTGGCTACATGCCTCCTTACAACTATATCTGAAACTGGCAAGGATTGTTAGGGTTTCAGTTGTGTGTTAAATCTCCCACTGCCCCTCAGTAATTTCAGTAATGACTTACTTTTCAAGGCCTTTTGGATTGGATGTGGGCTTATTGTAAATTCAGTACTGCAGAGAGGTGGTAGAACAACTGGACGCTCTGCTTCATATCACAACAGGTTGTGAGCAAGTACAACAGACCCTCACTGGATCTAAATGAAGACTCTCCCTGACCGAGAACAAACGGAATTGTTTTGAGCAATAGGATTTGTTTTGACCAACTATCCAATCCACAGTACAGACCCGTGCATTTGTCCTATTGAGCGAACAAACTTTCGATCTTTAATTAACATACCCATCATAAATTCTACTTTCTACTTTCTTACCACTTAAAATACCTTAACTCTGCCCCTCTGGCAAATTATTTAATGAGTTTCTTCATTGACAGTGTGTGTTTGTGTGTGTGTGTGTGCGCACGCGCCTGTCAGGTAAATAAACTCAGCTTACAAAAATAAAAATGTGCTCACCATTTTTTATTCTTTGCCTAGTTTTAGAATGCAAGCAATAAAGCTCAATGTTATGGTTAAATATTTATTTACCAGTCAAAAAGTAGTGGTAAAGGACTGATAATCAGGAGTGAAAAATGGATTATATTTAATTTGAATTGGGAAATTTAATGAATATGTAAGAAATCCCAGGTTCCAAATCCCACTTAAATCTGAAGTTTGAAAACAGTAAGATCTCTATTATAATAAATGATATCACTGTAATTTATTATTTTGTTGATTTCTAATTTCTTTGGCTATATTAAATAAGCACTTTTTAATTTCATTCTTAAAAATCAAACTGGTCCCAAATGCAGCTACTAAGAGTGTTTTATTCTCTTTGCAGCTTTTGTAAGGGTTGTCTTTTTATGAGAATACATAGTTATTGCTAAACTGCATCATTAGAAACATGTAATTTTTACTTAATGAAGGAAACTTACAAAATATTTATTTCACTATGAATCTTCCAAAATGATATGAAAGTCTTATATAAAATAATTCATCTACCAAGTTCATAGACAAACTAATACTGTATCAGAAAACTTCCTGAAATTGTTAACAGCAATTTACCTCACTGTTAGACTGAACTAAGTGACAAAATACTCATTTTTATCCCTAAGCCCACACTGCATTAGGTCCCATCTATGAGCGTTTATAAGCACCCACTAAGCACTATGCTTAACAAAGGACAGCGGGGTGAGTAATAATTGTCATGAATCATTACTGCTAGGAGGAGTTTCCATGTTAGTTAATCTTTGGTAAAACTAACACAAGGCACATGCTATTTCTGCCTTCCAAAGAGTCAAGGCACACACTTGCTGCCATGCTCTTTAGAGAAATGAGGCACATAGATAACGATGGCTGAATTGAACCAAACCTGCAATTTGCCTTGTAAACTTGTGAGAGTAAACGGAAAGATGTAAGAAAACGTCATCTACTTTAAAGTAATTTTCCCAGCTGACCCTGATTATCACAGTTCCCTCATGGGTCCCCTTCAATGAATACCTAAATCAATTAGATTCACTCTTCAAGACATAACATAGGATGCCATATTTCATCCAATCTAAGACTGTTGCATTCATCATTAGTTTTCTGTTCTGTCTAGAAAATTCTGCCAATTGAACTATGATGTATTGACAAGTATAACCTAATACATCAACTTTAATATGTATTTTTATTTCAGAGACGGTGAAATATTTTAAGGAAAATGTGTGTATAGGAACTGATGAAGCCCAACATTCCTTACATGTTAGATGGAACTACAAAAAGCTGCTCATCTGCAGAGCTGTGTCCCTCACCCAGACAACTATGCCAGAAATGAAGCTTTTCAGATACTCTTCAGTAGAGGAAAACACAGGGAATCAAGGCCCTGGGGCAAAACCTCACCTATACTCTGAGGCAATTAATGACCTTCCTGGAGACTCCTCTCTTCTCTAAAATGAAAACACTGATCATTAAAATTAAGCAAAAATAGTATAATGAAATAATCATGTTCATAATGAGTATAGTAAAACAATAATAATCCAGTCCACTTTTGTACTAAAATAAAATTAGATTATTAAATTCCCTTCACTTTCCAGAATTACTGTCTGTTCATAGTTGTCTTGATATTTTAGGCTTAATTTGTAAGCCTAAAACATTTATCAGCATGTAAACAAATACTTAATATCTATTAGTGAGTGTTCAAGTAAACTATTTTATGTTTAACAGTATGTCTCAATATAAAAAGCTTTCATACTGAAAATAAATGTATATATATCACCAAAAATACATGATTTTATATATATATATATCTTAGAAGAAACAACACAAATTGACCCTATTTTTTTCAGGAAGAATATTCCTCATTATACCATTAAAAAAGAACCAAATACATTTTCATCAAATCCTTCCATTCAAATTCAAAATTTCAAATTTGTACTTTTTCATTTCTTACAGAATGACCAAAAATAAATGAAGTCGTCTCTCACTCCACCACATATAAACCCAGAATTCTCAAGGCCACTCTTTGCTATCCTCCTTTTATTATACATTTTTCTTTAATCTCCCTTCCAAAATGAATGTATCTGTGATCAGTTATCACATCGATTCCTAATATACCATGTGATTAAACTATTACATGTACTGTCATTTATATTGCCTCTTTGACATCATACACTGTCTTGATCTTGTTATTCTGTTTTATGGATGTTCTGTAAAACTTTTCCTTGTCTTGCCTACCTTACTATGGAATGCATAACAGCTTGGGATAATGTCTTCCTTGTTCTTTTTATAATTCCTCTAAAAATATAATGGATCATTAAATAATAAACATAATTACAATAATAATTTTTCAACTCTGAAGTTTTCCAGATTTTACTCTTCATTTACTGAATCATAGAACTTTAGAGCCCAAAGGCACTTAAATATCAGTGCATTATTTTACAGTTCATTCTCACTCATTAAGATTAACTATTTCCTAATGTCTTATCACATACCAAGCACTATTTTAATGCTCAGTTTCAGGTATTTCATTCAGTGTTCACAATGACCCAGGATGTATTTATTAGCCCCATATCATGGATGAGAAAACTAGACCTCAGAGAAGTTAAGAAATCAGTCCAAGGCTACCCTACTCCCTAATGATGTAACTACAGCTACAATTCTGAAGTGTCATTCACACTAAAGGAAGCATATTGTTTTCACTATACTTTTTTTCAACAAGAACATCCACAATGAATGCTTAAATGTATCCTAAACCTTTGTATCAATATTTTTGTTGTCATTTCTTCCTTTTTTCCCTTTATCCTCTTTAGTTTATTCTGAATTGAAGAAATATTACTTTCCCTTATTATGAAATAATGAACATCCTTTAATTGAATGTCATTAAAATGTGTTCTCCTTGAAGTTACTAAAGTCAACATTAATAAGTCACATTCTTTTGGTCTATCTAATCAAGTAGCATATTTTCCAGATTATCTGATGCTATCTAGAATGAGCTCTCGAACTTTGGCTTTATTAAGCCCTGCCTTATGAATTTCATAATTCAAGATTATACTGATTTACTGATCCACCAAACAATACTAATAGAAACTTCTGAACTGTATATACCATTTAGGAAGGTAAAATGGTAAAAAATACAAAATAAAATAAAAATAAAGTCTTCAGAGATGTAGTGTAGTTGTGTGTTGCTTCCATACATTTTTGATGTCCTCACTTCCTAATACGTAAAGAAGAGAAGCTGCTACCATCAGACCGTGTGTGCAATGGCATCCATATGCTGGATTCCAGTGAGGGTTCTGTCTTAGTCCCTATTCTTCTCCTCTTAAACTCTTTCCTAGATAATATCATAGGTTCTAATAGCTTCAGATTCTAGTATTATGCATGCACTCTATTATCTATCCCCATTCTAGGACACCATCCTGAGTTTCAGACCAGTATGAGTATCTTCTAAACATCTCTACTTAGATATGTAACAGGATGTATCTATGTCTTCCCAACACTGAACTCATCATCTCTACTCCTCTCCCAAACTTACTTCTCCTCCAAAATTTTCTTTCTTAGAAAATTCACCCAGTTACTCAGGGTAGAAACCTGGCATTCGTTCTTTCACCTCCTTTTCTCTCGTTTCACACATCCAAAACTTACCCATCTACCTCATTACCCTGGAATTTTTCATCTTCCCATTCTTATTGTTCACTCTCTAGACCAAGCCAAAATCACTGGTTACCGTGACTGCTAAAGTAGCCTGCACATTTAGTCTATCTGAACCCACTCCTTCTACACCAATTATTTATTAATTCTAAGCAGGTGATCTTTTTAAATGCAAAGTGGATCAGTTCATTAAAATCTTTCAATGGTTTTCAACAATCCTTATGTCAAAGTCTGAAATCTTTAAGGTCCTTGACCTGGCACTTGTCCACTTGCTCAGTCTCATTTTGTTGGTCATTTTTTCCAACTCATCCTCACAAACTGCCTGACATTTTCTTGTTTAACTGAAAGGAAACAAAAATATTTCTAAAACATAAACATCTTGGCACACACAGCAAAGAACAGCATCATTCAATGTCTCTGATCTATTTGCAAAAAATAGTCTGGCATTGAAAAGAAAACCTTAACAAAAAATAAATAAATAGCCCATGATTGAAGTCAGCATCTATTTTTTGGAATTTTTCAGTCTTACCAAAATTGTTGATTATAAAATTACTAAGTTTCTTAACAGAAATTGAGTTAGGGCCTACCTTATTATTCGCAATAGTCTTTTTTTCCCATCATACTTAATTTTAATTTTAATCCAGCTTTCTGTTTACTCAATAATACACAATTATATTGGTTTCTTGACACTCGACCAGATATAAACTTGAGTTAGAGCCATTTGAGAGTATTGAAATTTCAGTTTCTATATTGCTTTATATGATATATTATTTATGTTGTACCATTTATTTACATAGTGCTTTCAAAAGTAAATACAGAGCAGCTACTTTCTTCTACTATAGACCTGTAGCTAGATACATTAATTTTCATTTCACTGAGATCATGACATTTTCCTAAATGATCTGCAAGAAAAATGTTTGCATTATTCATTGAAAAATTGATTGTTTCATGCCATGGCCATTTTAACATGTCCTCTTAGATGACATAAATCTATGCTACATCAAAGGGTTTCAAGGGATAATAATCCAGAGTAATATTATCCAAATAATAGCAATCAAGCCAACAACAAAGTATGGTAAATAAAAGGCCTTGGGGGATAAACCTAGAATATTATCTAAATAATAAGCATATGGGATAAGTATACCTAAAAATATGATCCCTATTATTTTAAAGTGAAAAAAGAATAAAAGGTTTGCTATAAATCAATTATATGCATTCAGATATCCATAGTATCGATAAAATTAAAATATTGATTTTAAAAACATTTTCGACTGCAGGTAATTACTGATAAAAAAAGAAAAGCCTTATATATTTTTGATTAAAAAATAAGAAAAAGACTTAGAAATGGAATTCTATATTCAGAAAGACAAGAAAGGGGAAAATAAGAAAATATAAACCAGTAATTTAAATAGTGATAGACATTTATAAATATGCACTTATGAAAACAAATATAAATAAAGTCTTCCTCCTCAAATTTAGACATAGCTTTGCAGATTAAAATTAATTTTAATGCTATATTCAAGATATTAACTTTAAAACATGAAGACATGTATATATGTATCAATCAAATGAAACAAACAAAAAATTATCAGCAGAGTTTAGAGTCCAACTCCAAGTGCGATAAATTGGATCTAGAGGCTCATTTTGTAGTCATAAATTTTAGAGGCATAGAAGTTAAATCTACAATGAAAAGATTTATAGACATAAATCTTTATGTGCTTCTGGCAGTTTTAAAATATGTCCACAATTTTTTAAACACTCCTCCCTTTAAAAGGTGGAACTAAATTCTTCTATGAATGTGTTCTGGACTTGGTGACTCACTTAGAATGAACAGAGTAAAGCTTAAGTGATGGTGTGCGATTTTGGAGCCCTCTGCAGAGGAACGGAGGCCCTCTGTGTTGACTGTTGTGCCAGCCAGAAACTGTGAGTGAGCTTTCATAGCAGCAGACCCCCAGCCCCAGCCAAACTGCTATCTAGGCCCATGTCTTCCCTGTAACTTCATGAAATACCCTGAACCAAACACCCAGCAAAGACACTTTCGTATCCCTGACTCTCAGAAACAGTGACAGAATAGATGTTTTTGGGTTTTGCTACTAAAGTTTGGAGTAATTTAGTTGCAATGGTAGACTAACTAGTACAATGCTAATAAAGAAAGGATCCAAATATATAAAGCAAAAACACCAAAACACAAGGAGAAAATAAGAGACATAACTCTCTAGATGCAACAGCTGAAGACAAAGAATATTAAATACAGATAAAGAAACATGAATAACGTTTTGGAACAACAATTTAATGAGATATATTTGATGACTCTATGTTGATTTGTGCCTTAAAAACATAAAATATTAATATCCATGAAAATTTATAAATTTATCTCAGGTGTTAGAGACACAAAGGTAAACACAAACCACAAAGCAAACATTACACTGTTTACAATCTCTGACCATGATACAAGGTAACTAGAAAATAATTGTGGCCTCCTCAAGAAAATCAAATGAGTTGGAAAGTTTAAAAAAAGCTGAAAAAATTTTTGAGTCAATTAAAAATATAAAATTACCGATATTAAGATGGAATTCCTAAAAGATCAATTAACCAGTGATTTTTATAATTAAATTTTTCAAAAGCTCAAAGAACATTTAAACCTATTATATCTATTATGCCAGCCTATTTAAATTTCACCAGACCTTTTTCTTAACCACTCACTATAAAGAACTGGCAATACACCAGACTGATATTTCAGGAAACAGAAATTACACTGAGGCTGCAATAAAGTTTGAGAACAAAAATCCAACAATTTCATCCTAAGTTATGAAAAATGCAAACTATGGACTCTGCCTTTGTTCCATGTTAGCCATGTTTTATGACTTAACACAATCACCTAACACATAGTTCAAAAACTTTGAAATATAAATACATGTATATATATTTATAAATACATATTTATAACAACATAGAGGTTTGCATTTGAGATGGTAAATATAGTCTCTGTAGTAACATAATTTGAAAAGAATCTTTCTCTTTACACTTAACAAAAAAAGGAGATAATCTTCACACTGTAGAGAACAGAGCACAATCAAATTTAAACTTTCTCAGACCTTCATTTCAACTTGAATAATTAACCAATGCCACTTTAGTTCATGAGGTCATTAATTCAACATCTTATCAACACACAAAGAGATTTATCATGTCATACATAAGTAGACAAAGAATAAGCATGTGTACTATAACATAAAAATAAACCTTATGCCATGCAAAAACGTACTAAATTAAGAGAGATTGTAAGGAAAATATGCAACTGGCAAGAAGAGGAAAAGGAAACAATTTGAAATCATATAAAATAGAAGACCATATAAAATACTTACATAGCTAAAAAACACTTAACAAATAAATATTTCATGTAATATATAAATTTGAGAAGTGAAAGTAGTTTAATATAAGGATTTGCAAAGAATGGAGACAAAAGAAAAATATACAGAAACTGGGACGACCATTCAATTGCCACTTCCGAGATAGACCCCCATGAGGCAGGATGTGAGGACTACGGATGTGGCCTTAGTATTGTATCCCTTCGTCACCCACTACCCTCAGCTGCGCTAGTGTCCTGTGCATACACTAGCTGTGGTGCGAAGTCGGCAATACATAATTCACTTTTTTACCAATTATGTAATAGCTAATTCTCATCTCAGCAACATATTGTCGCAGTACAGACTCTTAAGAGACAAGAGATTTGCCTCACAGTTTCTTTTAATAGTTCATTCCTTCTCTAACAGGAGCTTCTTTTTGTGATTTCACATTTTCTTTGTTTTGCATGGGTGGGGAGGCTAGCCTTTTGTTTCAATACTAAGACATTGTCACTACAGCCCAATGCATTTATAAATGCATATATAAAAGTGGACAAAGATAGAGCAAAGGAGAAAACCTCATCTTGGGCAAGAATATAGATGGAAATTTTTTCATCATTATACAGAAGGAATGCACCGTGATGAAATAAAGTTTAATCCTGGAAATTAAAATGGGATCAATGTTATTTAATATTAATACATTCTATAGAAGTCAAAGGGGAAAAAACATCACAACATTTGATAATATTCAGTACCTATTCCTGATTAAATCTCACAGTAAACTAAGATAAGACAGAATAAAGAAAATCTATCTCAAACACAGTATTTACTAAATAAGAATAAAACACTGGAATCTTGTCTGTTAAAATCAGAAATAAGAGAAGGGTGTTTGTTATCATTACATTTTATTATTAATATAAAAGTTCTAAGTATATTGCCACAAATAATAAATATAAGAGTTGCAATTTTTTGAATAGATGATATGCAATTATAATTATTTGCTATTAATTTTAATGTAGGATTTTATGAAATCTACAATATTCAACTCCTCTATTACAAATATATCAGTTTAACAAATGGCCAGGGAAATTTGCTCTTGTTTTCCCTTTGGAACTTGACTATAAAATTTTAATGTCCATGTTGAAAAATAAATAGGTGAAAACATATCTTTAAAAGGTGGGAAAGAAATGTAGGAATATTTTCCCAACAGATATTAAAGAGCAATAGAAATTAAAATAGTGTGGTGTTGGTATATAATTGATTAGAATATAATAGACTGCTGTGACATGGAACCTAGTATATCAAAGAATGTAGTTTGCAATAAATGAAGAATTACTAGCCCATGTAGAAGGGAGGAATCATTTAAGAATACCAGAGAGAAAATAGCCTGGGAAAACTACTAGACAAAAAATTAACCAAGTTAGGAATAAAACGGGCAAGTTACATAAATAGGCAACTTAAGAATAAGAAAACATAGCAAAAAATTAAAACAATATTCAGATTTATTAATAGAAAATTCAATTTCAACAATAGGAATATAATTTTCACCCCTTAAATTAGCAGATATGATCTAATAGTAATATTCAACAGTGATTTGGTTATAGACATTCACACTCAGAATTTAAAGAAATTTCCCATTGTATATGGGAAGAACCTTTCAAAAGTCCATCCCTGTTAAGCAACCTTTAGGAAATATGGGCCAAGATTTATGCATGTATATATGTATGTATGTATGCATGCATGTGTGTGTGTAATTTTCAAACATTCTTTAATTGAGATACACATCACATACAATAAAATTCACCATTTCAAAGTATATAATAATCTGAACCTTTATCCATCCATCACTGACCAGAACTGCCATTATTATAAATTCTAACTTGATTGCCTTATGATTTTTAACCTATAATAGAGCTAGTGTGTGGTCAGCTGACCTGAATATATCATACAGTATGTCATACAGAATATGTCAATACAGTAAGACATATGTTGGGATCATTGTTTTGGTGGTGGTGATGGTTTTTATTATCTGTATTTATGCATGTCTTAACACAGACTCTCGAGGATAGATATCAGGAACATGTAATCTGCTGCCATACAGCCCGTATGTTTCATCCTGTACTTAGGCCATGATTGCAGGAAATCTGGCTGTCTAGGTCATCCCTATATCCAAAGCATCTTAGAATTGTTCCCCAAATGGAACCAGCATTCAAAAAGAATTGTTAAATAAATGAATGACAAAAATAAATTTTCCAAATGTACAGAATTTTTGCTCAGCCTTCTAAGTCCCTTTATTTATTACCTGGGATTTTATTTTTATATAAAACAGCTTTATTGACATGCCATGCCATTCATCCATATACAAGTCAATGGTTTTTAGCATATTCACAGAATTGTGTCACTGTCACACAATTTTAGAACATTTTCATCACCCCAAAAAGAAACTCTGCAGCGATCCATTAGCAGTCAGTTCCCAATTCCCTCCAGCTTCCTAGGCCTATTCATAAAGTAAAATATTTTCACTATAAATGTGCTTCTTCCATAAAATCTATACAAAGGGAATCACCCAGTCTGTGGCGTTTAGAGGAAAGATATTTACAGGATTCTAGGGCCTGAGCTGAGTGAGAGGAGTCTGGGAGTGGGCAGAGTCTATGTCGTTGATGAACCTAACAGGAAAAGGATCTCAAAGGGAGTCTTCAGGGGTAAGCTGGTAATTTTGATGTTTCAGTCTTTCTTCCAGGAACAGGTATTTCCCAAAACATACAACTAAGTTAACTGTGCTCAGTCCCAGCACTGTTTAACAAGGGACAGAGAATTAGCTTTGCTCTGTTATACAGCCTCAAGTAACTTTTTTTTCCCAGTAAGAAATATAATACATGTTTAAAATTTTGATAGTCTTACTGTATTGACATATTCTGTATGACATACTGTATGACATATTCAGGTCAGCTGACCACACACTAGCTCTAGGGTGGGAATATGACCCAAGGGTGGCCAGTCTGTCAGCAGATGCCGCATGGAGAAAAACTGTCTCAAAGACATTTAGCAAGATTTTCATTGATGGGAAATAAGGTCCTTTCTTTTTGTGCTAAAGGTAATCAAATTTAATTGAGGTCTTTAGGGTGGGCTCTAATCCAATTTGACTGGTGTCCTTATAAGAAGCAAAATTTGGACACAGACACACATAGAGGAAAAATTACATAAAGAAACATAGGATGATAGTCATCTATAAGCCAAACAAAGAGGCCTGGAATAGATCCTTCCCTCACAGATCTTCAAAGGAACCAATCTTGCTGACACCTTGATTCTGGACTTTTAGCCTCCCAAACTGACAATAAATTTCAGGTCAAAGACAAGCATTTCAAATCCTATCTTTCAGGGAGCCACCAAACCAGCCGAATGATGACAGCCACTTGAGAAGGAGACTTTGAAAGGCCTCTAGCTTTGTTCTGCCACCTTCATTGCCAGAGATGTAGGCTGTTATTTTTTAAGGCTACTGGTGACTGACAGAGGAAGGAATGAAACTAAGGAAAGTTAAAACGCCATGAAGTTCACTGTTCTTATTGAGATTAAGTAACTTGTCTTAAAAAAAAATGCAAATAAATGCTCCCTGGGTGGCTGCAAGGCAGCGACTCCCTTCCAGAAGTCTGAAAAATCTGGCTCCGACAATCCTTGCGGGATACTGTCTTGATTTTTATAGAGGGGTAAATTTTCAAGTGTCTTCACTGCAACATCCTGCTGACATCCTATACCAAAACTTCCAGTGAAGAATTTTTGTAATAATAGAAAAATTGAAAATATTTGAACAGAAAAATTAAAAAAATAAATAGTAGTCAATGTATATAATGACATCAGGAAGCCATTAAAATGTCTTAAAAGTAGTTAATCATATATACAAGAAATAGTCAAATATTTGAATCATGATTTAAGATTCAAGAAAATAACATCAGCAACTAATATTTATTGGACTTGCTTAATACTGTGATTGATGATTTACATGCATTATCTCATTTTATTTTACACACAATTGCCATGGGGAAAATACTAAACTTCATTTTATAGATGGGGATACTGAAGCTGAGAGTTTAAGAAGCTTTTCCACAGTCACATAGGAAGCAAGCAGCAGAGTTAGGTACCCACATTCAGACATGGCTGATATTAACAGCCTGCCCTGAACTGCTTGTCCACTAAGCCTCTAGATGAGATCACCGCACTCCCTTGCCACACAGAGCCAGAGCCCCCCAGAATTCCCCTGATATTTCAGTCTATCCATTTATCATCACTATTCATTCAACTGTCTGACTTCTCATTAAAATATGGGCTTCCTGAGAGGTTGTGTCTCTCTCTTGATCATTACTGTGTTACACAAGACTCAAAAGGAATAAAATGATTATTTTAAATTATCAATATCAAATAAATGATTTAATGGGCATATAACATTCTCATTATTATTGTGGTTTTAAAACATAAGCAGAACTGTACTAAATGATCACTTGCTCTCCTGGCAGACAAGAGGAAAAAGAAGTTGAACTTTATTATCTTCATGACACATTCCTTGGTCTTCCTAATACAACACAAGATAGCAAGATTTAGGATACAACACAGGATAGCAAGCTAAAGAAGCCTTAACAGACACTACTTGGGAGACCACATACACACACACACACACACACACACACATATGTATACACACTCACATATGTATTTATTTCTTATAAAAATTAAGGTTTAGAGTACAAGATGCAGAGTAAGAAATAATCTTATCTAGGATATCAGAAATGGGCTTTCTGATAAAAGGCTAACGTTTAAACCAAGACCTAAATCATAAGTCACCAATGCCAGAGGAGCATGAAAGAAAATTGCAGGCAGAAAGTGGTACATGGTATGTTCCTGGGGTATGCAGACTGTGATAAAATTGAGATACTGAGAACAAACAGCAGAGGTTAAAGATAAAAATGAAGACTAGGAAGTAAGAAATTACTTGCAAGATCTCACAGAATCTTTGCAGGTGATTTAAAACATTTGAGATTTGTTCTGAAAGGTAATGGAAGGCCACTGAGTGGGTGTAAACACAACAGGTTAAATAGTAGGTTTAATACAATTTGAACTACTTTTGTAAGAGCATCCTGGCTATACTGTGAAGAACATCGGGGCCAAAAATGGCTGTAAGAGTCTAAAAGATTACCAATGACCAAGCCTAGAAACGATGGTGGCTTTGACTGGAGCATGGAGAAAAACAGGAATTCAGAGAAATTGAGGAGGTATAAATACCAGGATTCAGTGATTTATGAGACAGGGACCATGAGGCTGGAGGAGGAATTTAGGATGATACAACCCTCCAGATTCCCAATGTTACAGTAATCTGCAGGGAGGTATGTTATTTGCAAATCCCCTCAATAATTCTCTACCAATCCATCCTTGTCTTCTCCATGTAGGTTACTTCCAATACAAAGAGTACTTCATTTTAGCAATTTGATTTTCAACAAGTCAAGGCTCTCTCTCAGGATAAAGAGCCAAAATAACAAAAGCTAAAAATTTTTGAATTCCAAATGCATGTCAGTACTACTCCAAGGGCTTTACATGGCAAGTCATTTAGTCCCCATTTTACAGATATGAAAACTGAGGCATAAATAGTTTACCTTGCTAAGGTGTACATAGGCAGTGATTGGAAAAGATAAAACTATATGTATAATATGTAAATAAATTGTAAGTCTGGGGAGAGGAAATCCTGGGACAAAATACCTCTAAAAACCAAAATCAGTCAAAGGGAGAAATAAAGTTTAAAACCCATTTATTGATTACAAACTGCAGTCCAGGGCCGCCTCTCTCCTCTGCTCCTGAAGAAGCAAGCAAGAAAGCAAGCCAGCCCCTCCCTTTAAACTCTTAGGTTCAGACACACCCTCCATTGCCCAGGTAATTACCCACTGATATGGAGATGAACTTCTCTCCACCCCTGAGGATATGCAAATACACTAAAGCCAGAGGAGATATTCTGGAAATGTTACAATTTTACCCACATAAATGTACAATTAATTTGAAAGCTTATTGTTGCTGTGTGTATGTGTGGTATACACATAGGGTTTCTATGAACAATGAGGGATGCAGAGAATATGGGAAAGAAGGAACATGCCTACTATAGGGTTTTCAACTTTAACAACAAAAAATTATTTTGTGTTCATCCAAAGTTAATTTGTTCTTAAATCATAATAATCATGAGGTATCCCAACACTACATGAGCAATATATGACCTATACTAGTCTTTCAGGACAGAAGCTGCTGTGTCTTCTCAGCAGACTATTCTTTTTCAGAAAAAAAAAATTGTGTTATTGTGCTTCAGTGCAAATTCTCAGAGGGAAGCAGCTGGAAAGAGATGCTGCTTTTTATTTCATTAAAAATAATAAAGCGCAGAGAATATTTGATTTGAAATATCCCCCATCCCCATTTTCATTAACTGCACTACGATATATGTCAATGCTGATTCAGAATTGGAACAAATAGATTATAGAGGGCTCTAAATCTTTGATTTCAGAATCACATACATAAATCAAGTCCATGTTTACCTTTAAATTAATATCTACTGCGCTGAGTAGGATCTTCGAAAAATATTTATAGGGTTCCTCAGTTGCATTATGTGGGTAAATTTGCAGCATTTCCAGAATCTCTTTCCTGGCCTTAGTGCATCTCCATATGAATAGGTGTTTCCAAGGGGTGGAGAGAAGTAGTCTATCTCCAGATCAATAGGTAATTACAGAGGGGAGTGTGGGAATATTTGGACAGGAGCAGTTGGGTGGGGTCCCTTTTTCTGCAGCCAGGTTGTTAGAGACATGGGCAAGCAGAAGTGGAAGACTGCTTGTAGACAATAAACAGGTTTCTCCCACTTTATTCCTCCCTTTGACTGATTTCAGTTTCAAAGGTATTTTGCCCCAGGCTGGGAAAATACTTTCCCCCGGAGTTACACATTACAGACCTGTTTAAGTCTTGCTTACTTGGGCAGGTCTTTGCTGAATATGTTAGCTACACTTTTAAAACGCTCCCGTTGTTTCCTCTCTAAGTCCTTTTGTGTAGTATTCTTCACCATTCTTCAGTATCTGTCTTCACGGCTGTCTGTTACACAAGGTCAAAGGCTGAGATTGTTTTATTTCCACAAAGAGCCTGTAACTCCAGAGGGGAAATCCCGGGGCAAAATACCTCCAAAACCGAAATCAGTCAAAGGGAGAAATAAAGTTAAGAAACACTTTTATTTCTTACAAGCAGTCATCCGATCTCTCTCCTGACCCAGATGCAGCAGAAGAGAATAAAGAACTCCACCCAACCTCTTGGGTCCAGATAAATCCTCTCACGCCCTTGTAATTACCTATTGATATGCAGATGGACTAATTCTCTCCACTCCTTGGAAACACCTATTGGGAAGCAGATACACTAAAGCCAGGCAAGAGATTCTGGAAATATTGCAATTTTACCCACAGAGCCCTAGAGTTTAGTTCACAGAGGAGAACTAAGGGTACTTGTTAGAACCCAGAACTACCCCGGGACCTAGTAAGGCCCCCTTGTATCACCTGCAGCAGCTGCACCCCAGCCTTCAATCCCCCCAAGGCCTCACCCCAACCTAGTTCTAAGAAAACTGTGTTCTAGTTACTGGAGAACTCATCCATTGTTCCAGTGACTCTCATTCTAGATAGTTCCACCTGACCATAAAGGGCAAAGGTGACCTGCCCTTACCATAAAAGGTACCTACTTCCCTTAACTTACATACCTTCTAGATTACATCAGCTGGCAACTCGGCGCCAACTGGGCTCAACCTATAGAAAGTGTACAAGACACACTTGTTTTAAACCATCCAATCAGCACCCCCTCTTCCTGAAACTCGTAATGCATAGAAGTCACGGGACCAACTTCCCGCTCAGTTTCCTTTATAAGCAGCTCCCCCCTTGTTGCCACTGCTGCTCTCTCCTTTAGAGACAGACATTCCTGTCTTTCAGGCAGCACACTTCGCTGCTGGAGATGTCGTGTCCTCTCTTCCTGAATAAGTGAATCAGGTAGCTGAAGAACCCCCCTTTTCACTTGTAATTACTTCTAATTAGATTACTATGTGATATTTTATTCAATAATATAATCTGACCCATAGAGGAAACAAAAATGAAGCTATTCATGACAATTCCAGCCCTTCAACACATTTTCTTCAGCCTGGTGATTATACTACTTTTTTGAAAATCACTGGAAATCAATTGAAAAGAACAGGAAGGGCTTGGGAAGTGCAGTTCTTAGAAAATCACCTGGCTACTCTCACCTCGCAGTCCAGCTCTTCCCTGCAGTTGCCATATCCAGTACTGTTTTAGAATCTGCCTGCCTGGCTCTCTGACCTACCAAGCCTCATATCTTGGTTCAAAAATCCTTACCTTCCTAGTACATTTACAGACTGACCCTCGAACTCTGGACTCTCTAGATTTCTTATTTTCCAGAATATATGAGTTATCCACACCCTTTAATTTCCTTTCTCCATTAGTAATTTATTAATTTTATATATACTTTTTTTCTGTTCTTCTCCATTAGATTACTCATCTTATAAGGGGTATCATTTTATTATTTTTTTTCTTACCTACTAACTTCACCAAAGCCTAAAACGATTCATAACATGTTGAAAACAAATGGCCAAAAAATTTGTGTAAATCACCATACCAACATCTACGGGAATAAAGACTTTCTGATCTTTAGAAACTTTATTGACAAAAACAAAAACAAAAACAGATATGTACTTGAATAAATTAGATGGAGGCTGCAATTAGGAACACAGTTCATTTATTTTGGACCTTAAGTCCATTTCTTATTTGCCTCCATTTAGAATCATTTGGTTAGTTGACCTTGCAGCATCTTCCTGCATTTGGATTATACAAATGCTAAATTATTACCCTTTCAAGACCACTTGCAATTTAATTGTTCTCAGAGCTTTAATAATAGCTTGGATAAAATGAATACTTAGAATTTTTGTCAAAAATCATATTAAATTCTTCACTCAAGTGTCAATTTCCCTAATCTGCTCCTCTTTATTTTTTCCGGTAATGAGTTAACTGAGTTTCATACAATCACTTACCTTATTCCCTTTCCAAATCATTAAATGTTCAATAACTGCTTGAAAAGATTAGAAAGTCACAGTCAGCTGACATGTTTTTGTGACAAAATCCTGTTGCTGCCAGTAACACACTGTCTTCTTGGTGAAAAAGTCTTTCTAAGACATTCAGGAAAAGAATAACACAGTGTTTTAGCTACCATGCCCATTCTAAAAGCATGAGAAAGTATCGAGTTGATTGGCAAAATATAGAGAAACTGAGTAAAAATCAAAATCTGATCCAATGGATGTACCCTCAAAGTTTAATCACACATACTAGCTCCTATTTAGAGTATACTTTGCACAGTTTCTGTTCGGGCTGCTTTTTTATAATGAGCAAGAAGAAATACAAGAACATAAATATAGCTGTGCTTTGAACAAGGACTGAATCTAAAGACATCTGTCTTCTAATATTTTACTAGTGTCCCTAATAATGACACACCTCCCTCTGTTTTTCCTACAAAAGTAAAGGAATCCTAAAGGGGCCTAGGATAGCTTTCAACATTTATATTAGCAAGTAGCTTGCTTTTGTGAGTTTTAAAAGAAGAGAACTAGCAATTTTTTTTCTAATAGCCAGTTTCCCCCAGTAGATCAGAGAAAAGTTACTAGGTTAGCACTAAAATTTTGTAAGAAACAAAGAAAACCCTATGATCTTTGCTTTATTCGAAATGACTTTTGTAAAGTTATTTCAAGGTTTTAGAACCACTTGGACAGCTGCTGCAGCTTTACAATAAGAATCAAGCTGTCTTAGAATAAAACAAGGGACCACTACTTGTTAATTATTTTTGTGTAAATTTCAGTATCACAAAATAAGACTTAACATACAATGAATTAATGCTACAATTATATAGAGGCTCTAAATCAACTTTCATCATGTCTGAAAGACATTGTGAGCTTCCTCAGTCAGACCAGTAGCATTCTTCAGAGCAGGAGACCATAGTCACTGAAGAACCGAAAATAAATGTTCTAAAATCTCTCCCTAAATGTGGACAATTCAAGGATTCAATATCAGCAGTAAGAGAGACTGACTATCATAAGGAGAATCCACCAAACCGGTAGCATGAAGAGACCCATCCATAACATGCTGCCAAAGAACTGTTGTTAAACATTATGCTCAATAAGATTGTATGCTAACATAATAAATTAACAGAAATGAGCATATGGTCTATTTAGGGGTTATAGTAATTAATTTTGAAAACTTTCATATTAATGTAATCTTTGCTGAAAAGTATACTTTTGCTAAGAAAAACAATCTAAATATCCCCTTACCTTGCTCCCTTGGTGACTCACATCTTGTGGGGACTAGAATAATCACGGTCGGGTTTGGATGATAGTAACCTGCCATGTACCTTATTCCACAAAGGTCAACATTAAATAGGGCCCGGAGATGCAAAAGAGCACGGTGCCTCTTTGTCATGGGAGCGGCAGCTAAGGTTACAGAAATCAGTAGAAAGAAAACCCATGACTTTTACAACAGCCCAAAATGTTAGAATACTGGTGTCAAGAGATCCTACCCTAACCAGTTCTGGGTGAGGGAGGAGAGACCTGATCTGTAGCATTCACTGAGCATGGTGTAAATACTCCCACCCTGGTCAATCTCAAGCTACCAATAGGATATCCACCTGCTCACAAAATTCCCAGTCACTTCCAGAAAGCCAGTATTCAAAGGTGACTGCATATTAGACTCATTATTTGCTTAAGTGGATAGTGACAATGATTTGAATGTTAGACTTTTCACAGATCAAAGAAAGGGGAAAAAAAAACCTCTGCATGTATATTGAAGTTAGAAAAGATGTTGCAGAAAGTTTGGCAAAAAGGTGCAACTATACAACAATTCCTAAAACATTTTCATGTAATACAAGAGAAAGTAAAGACTGTTAGGGAAATGCTATTGTGAGGCTCAGGCCACCTGGAGATTTGAGGGCTCAGCATCCTGGGATATGTGAACTTATCAGTGCCCCAGACTGGGGGGAGGGAAAAGAGGGAAGCAACTCTAGCTTTCAGAGTAGGACCCAGGTCAAGAGGGCAGGGCTAGCAGCTGAAGCTCCAGCTCAGACCTACCTGGGACCCAGACACATGAGTTTATGGTAGAAGACAATTTAAGTGAAGTGCCAGGACCACGTTCGACAGCCTAAGTTCCCATGGGAAAATCATTTGGACACTTAAAAGGAACACTGGCTACTAAGGAGAGAAATCAGAATAAAGAGTACCTTTTTTAACACAAGGGAGATCTACCCTCTACGTCTTTCTGATATTCAAACACTACCTATCACCTTTCTATCCATCTCACTAGCTAGCCGTCACACTAATAATGCTGTTGTTATTGTTGCTGTTACTAAAATTAGCCCTAACTGCATGATTACTTTTGATGGGCGCAGTGGCAAACTTTAGCTCAATTCTGCTTAACAAATCAATGAGGTATAGATTTCTAGCATTCCATTTTACAAATTAAAAAGAAAAATCCTGAAACACAGAGACATGACGTTTCTCAAAAGCACAAAGCTAGAAATTAAGAGAGCTGCGGTTTAAATCTGGGCATCACTCCAAAGCTTGTGCTTTTAACAACTTTACTTCCTTCTCTTTATTTTCCTTTTGAGATACATTTAATAAAACAGAAAAATCATAGAATGTATGCATATTTATATGTTATTTTTTAAGAAACTTAAGGAACTTTCCAAATAATTTTAACTAACACGAAATTCAGTGCTTAAGAAGATAGAAAAAAAAGAAGTCAAGATAGGCATAGGCATGAATAAAATAAATATGCAAGTGTCTAAGCTGTCCAAGGAGGTAAACATTGACAAGCAAAACAAAATGTCTCAGCCCATAAACAAAAAAGTAGTTTCACTTCATGTATACTAATTACATTGACATTTCATACCTAAAATACACTGATAATAAAATCAGCTTTGATTCATTATTCTCAAAACTCTCACATCAAGCAAAGGAAGGCAGCTACGAAAATGATGTGTCATAACCCCTGACATAAAGACTTGGGTTCATTTGACAAGTTCCTCAGTCCCCTTTAGAAAGACAAAATTCTTGTCAATCACATGAAGCTCAGATAAAAGCAAAAATTAAATCTAGGTTTCTAGGCTCCAAATCTTCAAATCTAGCTTCCTCTAACCAGTTTCTGAGACAACATTTCATTACAGAACAAGTATTTCCTTATCTTAGAAGAAGTAAGGGTTGCCATCCCTGTATTTCAACAGACCAATACTCAAGCTGCCTGCCATCTACCTGCCTGATTATGATTATCTCTTTCTCGCCACTCTCCTTCCTGAAAGTAGCAATCTTCTTCAGCTCAGGGCAAATCAAATTCATCTTTCTATTCCCAAAGTCTCTCGGAGTGTATACCATGAGAATTTAATAAATTCTGGAAAAACTAATGACTATTTAAATGCAGTTTTAAGAGATGTAGGAGTACATCTCACATATATATATATACACATCTTTTATTCTTCTATGCATGCTCCATCCCCTCCTGCAAATGAGTGAATTTAGATAATACTTTCAACCTAAACTAAAATTTTAGAAAGGCCACAACTTTTTATATTAACTGGGGAAAAACTTTTCCATCTCACCCTCTCACTTTATCTTTACCATGTACTCAACCCTCAATCTATCTTCTTGTACTCTCCCTGCAGAAGACCCTACTTCTTGCTGTATAAACGCAACATTTGCATCTTGAAGGGTAGAGGACAACTGTTTAGTGTTCCTCTTCTACTGATCCCAGAATAGTTTAGGTCTTTTTTATGTAATGAATACTGTATGTGAACCATGTATCAATATTGTTTACTTTGCCTTACCTAAATTGCTGACTGAGGGACAAATTTTCTTAACTTCTAAGTGCAGCATGATCATTAGAGAAACACTACTAAACTGAAGTGGAGTGAAAAATGGAGCCAGAGTTCCATATATATTAAATGAAGACTAGCTCATACATTGAGAAGAAAGTGAGACACTAACTTCCGGGCGCACAAAATGCCTTCGCTCCTGTTCTCAAACCACTGCAGTAACCTCATGCATTTTATCCTATATCTCTGTAATAATGCCAAAGATAATCTTCAGAAAGAGGTAGTTTATGAAAAGTAAATAATAACATTATTTCTCAAATTCAAAGTTCTGTAATAACCACAGTATTAATAAATAAAGCATAAATCAAACTGGCCTCAGAAGTATGCATTTTGTTGGTACCAACATTCAACATAGCCAATTGTTATTTGATAGGCTCACAAAGTGATATATAACCTAAAAAATGGTATATACCATCAATGACTTTCCATATTCAGTACCAAGAAACATTTATAATTCTTTAAAGCATGTTAAGATATGAACAACATCTTTTAAGTTTTTTATTGGTTGCACAATTTTCTTTACTAAATCCTTCAAACTGCTCAAGGAAGAATTTTTTTCCAATGGATATTAATATTTCTAAGGGTAAAAAGCAAAATCCCTCTAATTCCATAGACTCTTTATTTCCAAGTGAAAGACATTCAGTTAGTTCCTCTGGACGCAGAAACAAGCTGTACACATACAAGGATAAAGGAAAGAAGGCTGCAAAATTGAGGTCAGTCATTATGTACATAAGTATTAATAAGTATGTTTCTGACATTCAATGTACTATAGTACAAGAACTTCAGTATCTAAATTTGCATACTTGATTTTGACAATATTGGCAGAACTACATTTTTTCATCAATAATACAAGAGTAAATTTTTTCATAGATTAGTAATGTGAAGAACGACGTAATTTCAATTGTTTTGACATTATTTTAAGAAAATGGGAACAGGTATTTAACTAAACAAGAGTTATTTATATATTTCATTCCTACTAAGTGTAAGACACAAATGTAAGCAAATGTGTCCAGGAAAGAATGAATATATGTTCTTTCCTCTAAAAAACAGAGAGGAACCCTCAGCCCTACTAGCCAGGGCAGCAATTGATTCCCACATGTGTAAAAACGCAAAGAACTAACTCCTATCTGGGCTAGCCCAGGATGAAGTAAAGCAGAAATCAGGGAAAATAACCTCAAAAAATAAACCCTATTCACTGTATGAACAGAAGATAATACCATTTCTCTTTGAAAAATAAGATAGTCTAAAAATTCAGTTTGGAATGGGACAGTAGAAATGTATCTTTTTATTAAAACTCTGCCTGGATCATGTTTTAAGGATCTTCATTTGTGGAGATGAAATTTTGATATCTTAATGTTAATTGTGACCACAGTCCATGAATCAGAAAATGTCACCATGTTGAACTGAGTGGTTGCATAAAGTAACACACTATACCCAAACATCTTAAAGTGAGAGTTTCAGCTCTGGGGCATCAGAGCCAAAAGCTAAGAGTCCAAAGAGGTGGAGGTTTTAATCCCAGCCCTTATGACTACACAGTATAAAACTCATGGGGCTTAGTTTCCTCATTGGCAAAATGGTGATGCTTAGACAAGGGATATGAATTTTAAAGGACCTGAGAAATCATTTATTTCTTTAACAGTTCATTTTACAGACTGTAATATTCAAAGATGGTGCCTATTTTTAGCTTTCTCTTTTATTTTTAAACTATATGATCCTTATCTTAGATTTTATTCTACATCAAAAAGATCACATGTCATTAACAAAAGAACACAGTTATAGAGCAAACCTATCCTTGCTTTATAATGAAACTAACTGTACATGTTTTTCAGGTTAAATGTTATTGTTATAGACAAAAGAATATGAGGCACTCCATGCTGACAAGAAATGAAAATTGTAGCTAAGGAGGAAAGGAAGGAAAAAAACAGTATTTCTAACTCTATGACGTCATTTGCTTTTAACTACAGCTGTTGGTATGAAGCAGCTCAGGCAGTATTCTTTGGCATGTGTCTATACTGCTCTCTCACATTCCACAGGTTGCTTCAGTTTCAATCCCTAGAAGACTGAATACTGTGGAACTTAAATGAAAAGCAGAGGAACCCCACTAAGATTTGCACTGTATTTTACATTAATTTTTTATACATAATATCTATTTAATCATAATCATTAGTCACATAATAAAAAAGTCAAAGGAATCATGAGACAGAATATCAAAAGGTCATTTTTTCATTGTTTTGCCTGAACTCCTGCCATTGTATACCTGAACTCCTGCCATGGGCTGGTCTGTGATGGAAGGGTTGTTACCTGTGTGTATTACCAAGAGGCACAAAGCTCACAATGTTGAGTACTCCATGGAGACAGAGGGAAGGCTTTCTCAGAGGACCCCTCATTTCCCAGAGCCCTTACTGCACCGGCTTTTAAGTCTCAGCTGTAAAGTCTCTTTTGTGTATGGGGTTAAACAATAATCATGTCGTGATTTAAAAAAAGACAGCACATGAATTCCTGGGACTAAAAGAAGGAAAAACTTTTGCTTTAAGCTTTTAAAAGTGCATCTTTATAATAACAATACAATCCTCCCAATCAAGCCTTTAAGAGGCAGATTGCATCCCTATCTTTGCCTGGGGCCAATAACTATCCTTAGCTCATCTTTCTCTGACAGATAGAGCTGCTATATCCATTCTTTTTTGATTTTCTATTCTTTCCCCAGCTACTTATTTATTTATTTATTTATTTATTAAGGTATTATTGATATACACTCTTATGAAGGTTTCACATTAGAAAACAATGTAATGACTACTTTTACCCATATTATCAAATCCACACCCATACCCCAATGCAGTCACGGTCTGTTGGCTTCTCTGTGCTATACTGTTTCCCCCCTGAACCCCCACATCATGTGTACTAAACATAATACTCCTCAATCCCCTTCTCCCTCCCTCCCCACCGGCAATCCCACACCCCTCCCCTTTGGTAACCACAAGTCCCTTCTTGGAGTCTCTGAGTCTGCTGCTATTGTGGTCCTTCAATTTTGCTGCACTGTCATACTCCGCAAATGAGGGAAATCATTTGGCACTTGTGTATCTCCACCTGGCTTATTTCACTGAGCAAAATATCCTCCAGCTCCATCCATGATGTTGCAAATGGTAGGATTTGTTTCTTTCTTATGGCTGAATAGTTCCATTGTGTATATGTACCACCTATTCTTCCATTCATCTACTGATGGACACTTACGTTGCTTCCATATCTTGGCTATTGTAAATAGTGCTGCAATAAACATAGGGATGCATATGTCTTTTTGAATCTGAGAAGATGTATTCTTTGGGTAAACTCCAAGGAGTGTGATTCCTGGTCAAATGGTACTTCTATTTTTAGTTTTTTGAGGAACCTCCATATTGCTTTGCACAATGATTGAACTAGCTTACATTCCCACCAGCAGTGTACCATTGTCCGCATCCTTGCTAGCATTTGCTGTTCTCAGTCTTTTGGATGATGGACATCCTTACTGGTGTGAGGTGATATCTCATTGTCGTTTTAATTTGCATTTCCCTGATGATTAGTGATATGGAGCATCTTTTAATGTGTCTATTGGTCATCTGAATTTCTTCTTTGAAGAACTGTATCTTCATATCGTATGCCCATATTTTAATCGAGTTATTTACTTTTTGGGTGTTGAAGTGTGTGGGTTCTTTATATATTTTGGATGTTAACCCCTTCTGAGATATGTCATTTACAAATGTATTCTCCCATACCGTAGGATGCCTTTTTGTTCTGTTGATGGTGTCGTTTGCCGTACAGAAACTTTTTAGTTTAATGTAATCCCATGAGTTCACTTTTGCTTTTGTTTCCCTTGCTCGAGGAGATGCATTCAGGAAGAAGCTGCTCATGTTTATATTCAGGAGATTTTTGCCTATGTTGTCTTCTAAGAGTTGCATCATTTCATGACTTACATTCAGGTCTTTGATCCATTTCTAGTTTACTTTTGTGTATGGGGTTAAACAATAATCCAGTTTCATTCTCTTGCATGTAGCTGTCCAGTTTTGCCAACACCAGTGTTGAACAGGCTGTCATTTCCCCATTGTATGTCCATGCCTTCTTTATTGTATATTAATTGACCATATATAGCTGGGTTAATATCAGGGCTACTAGTCTGTTCCATTGGTCTATGGGTCTGTTCTTTTGCAAGTACCAAATTGTCTTGATTACTGTGGCTTCGTAGTATAGTTTGAAGTTGGGGAGCATAATCCCCCCAGCTTTATTCTTCCTTCTCAGGATTGCTTTGGCTATTCGAGGTCTTTTGTGGTTCCATTCTAATTTTAGAACAATTTGCTCTAGTTCATTGAAGAATGCTGTTGGTATTTTGATAGGAATTGCATTAAATATGTAGATTGCTATAGGCAGGATGGCCATTTTGATAATATTAATTCTTTCTATCCATGAGTATTTATTGAGCAAACAATGGGATGTGTTTCCATTTATTGCTTTCTTCTTTAATTTCTCTCATGAGTGTCTTGTAGTTTTCAGAGTATAGGACTTTCAGTTCCATTGTTAGGTTTATTCCTAGGTATATTATTCTTTTTGATGCAATTGTGAATGGAATGGAATTGTTTTCCTAATTCTCTTTCTGCTAGTTCATCATTAGTGTATAGGAATGCCACAAATTTGTGCATATTAATTTTGTATCCTGCAACTTTGCTGAATTCAGACATTAAATCTAGTAGTTTTGGAGTAGATTCTTTAGGGTTTTTTATGTACAATATCATGTCATCTGCAAACAGGGACAGTTTAACTTCTTCCTTGCCAATCTGGATGCCTTTTATTTCTTTGTGTTGTCTGATTGCTGTGGCCAGGACCTCCAGTACTATGTTGAATAGAAGTGGGGAGAGTGGGCATCCTTGTCTTGTTCCTGTACTTAAAGGAAAAGCTTTCAACTTCTCACTGTGAAGTATAATGTTGGCTCTGTCTTTGTCATATATGGTTTTTATTATGTTGATGTACTTGCCCTCTGTACCCATTTTGTTGAGAGTTTTTATCATGAATGGGTGTTGAATTTTGTTGAATGCTTTTTCAGCATCTATGGAGATGATCAGGTGGTTTTTGTCCTTTTTTTTGTTGATGCGGTGGTTGATGTTGATGGATTTCCGAATGTTGTACCATCCGTGCACCCCTGGAATAAATCCTACTTGATCATGATGGATGATCTTATTGATATATTTTTTAATTCAGTTTGCTAATATTTTGTTGAGTATATTTTCATCTATGTTCATCAGGGATATTGGTCTCTAATTTTCTTTTTTTGTGGTGTCTTTGCCTGGTTTTGGTATTAGAGTGATGCTGGCCTCATAGAATGAGTTTGAAGGTATTCCCCCTTCTTCTATTAGAAAATTTAAGGAAGATAGGTATTAGGTCTTCACAAAATGTTTGATAAAATTCAGTGGTAAAGTCATCTGGTCCAGGGGTTTTGTTCTTAAGTAGGTTTTTGATTACCAGTTCAATTTCGTTACTGGTAATTAGTCTATTCAGATTTTCTGTTTCTTTCTGGGTCAGCCTTGGAAAGTTGTATTTTTCTAGAAAGTTGTCCATTTCTTCTAGCATATAATTTTTCATAGTATTCTCTCATAATTCTTTGTATTTCTGTGGTGTCTGTAGTTATTTTTCCTTTCTCATTTCTGATTCTGTTTATGTGTGTAGACTCTGTTTTTTTCTTGGTAAGTCTGGCAAAGGGTGTATCTATTTTATTTTCTCAAAGAACCAGCTCCTGCTTTCATTGATTCTTTCTATTGCTTTATTCTTCTCGATTTTATTTATTTCTGCTCTACTCTTTATTATGTCCCTCCTTCTACTGGGCCTCATTTGTTCTTCCTATTCTAGTTTCATTAATTGTAAGTTTAGACTCTTCATACGGGATTGTTCTTCTTTCCTGAGGTAGGCCTGTATTGCAATATACTTTCCTCTTAGCACAGCCTTCATTGCATCCCATAGATTTTGCATTGTTGAATTATTGTTGTCATTTGCCTCCATATATTACTTGATCTCTGTTTTTATTTGGTCATTGATCCATTGGTTATTTAGGAGCATGTTGTGAACTTGTTGGTACAATTTCAATCTTTTTGAATTTACTGAGGCTCTTTTTGTGGTCTAGGATATGATCTATTCTTGAAAATGTTCCATGTGCACTTGAGAAGAATGTGTATTCTGCTGCTTTTGGGTGTAGAGTTCTACGGATGTCTGTTAGGTCTGTCTGTTCTAATGTGTTATTCAGTGCTTCTGTCTCCTTACTTATTTTCTTGCTGTTTGATCTGTCCTTTGGAATGAGTGGAGTGTTGAAGTCGCCTAGAATGAATACACTGCATTCTATTTCCCCTTTTAATTTGTTAGTATTGGTTTCACCTATGTAGGTGATTCTGTGTTGGGTGCATAGATATTTATAATGGTTATATCTTCTTTTTGGATTGACCCCTTTATCATTATGTAATGTCCTTCTTTGTCTCTTGTGACTTTCTTTGTTTTGAAGCCTATTTTGTCTGATACAAGTACTGCAACTCCTGCTTTTTTCTCCCTATTAGTTGCATGACATATATCTTTCCATCACTTCACTTTTAGTCGGTGTATGTCTTTGGGTTTAAAGTGAGTCTCTTGTGGGCAGTATATATATAGATGGGTCTTGCTTTTTTATCCATTCTTTTACTCTGTGTCTTTTGATTGGTGCATTCAGTCCATTTACCTTTAGGGTGATTATCGATAGATATGTACTTATTGCCATTGCTGGCTTTAGATTCGTGGTTACCAAAAGTTCATGGTTAATTTCCTTACTATCTAAGAGTCTAACGGAATTCACTTAATATGGTATTACACAGTCTAAATGTTCTTTTTTTTGTCTCCTTTTTCTTCCTCCTCCATTCTTTATATATTAGGTATCATATTCTGTACTCTTTGTCTATCCCTTGATTTATTATGGGGATAGTTGATTTAATTTTGTATTTGCTCAATAATTAGCTGTTCTACTTTCTTCACTGTGGTTTTATTACCTCTGGTGACAGCTATTAAACCTTAGGAACACTTCTATCTATAGTAGTCCCTCCAAAATACACTGTAGAGATGGTTTGTGGGAGGTAAATTCTCTCAGCTTTTGCTTATCTGGAAATCATTTAATCCCTCCTTCAAATTTAAATGATAATCTTGCTGGATAAAGTAATTTTGGTTCAAGGCCCTTCTACTTCATTGCATTAAATACATCATGCCACTCCCTTCTGGCCTGTAAGGTTTCTCCTGAGAAGTCTGATGATAGCCTGATGAGCTTTCCTTTGTATGTGATCTTATTTCTCTCTCTGGCTGCTTTTAATAGTCTGTCCCTATCCTTGATTTTTGCCATTTTAATTACTATATGTCTTGGTGTTGTCTTCCTTGGGTTCCTTGTGTTGGGAGATCTGTGCATCTCCATGGCCTGAGAGACTATTTCCTTCCTCAGATTGGGGAAGTTTTCAGCAATTACCTCCTCAATGACACTTTCTATCCCTTATTCTCTCTCTTCTTCTTCTGGTACCCCTATAATGTGAATATTGTTCCGTTTGGAGTGGTCACAGAGTTATCTCAACATTCTTTCATTCTTAGAGATCCTTTTTTCTCTCTGTGCCTCAGCTTTTGTATTCCTCTTCTCTAATTTCTATTTCATTTATCATCTCCTCCACCATATTTAATCTGCTTTAAAACTTTCCATTTTATGTTTCATTTTTGATACTGTGTTCTGTGATGATTGGATGTCCAACTGGAATTCACTCCTGAGTTCTTGAATATTTTTCTGTACCTCCATGAGCAGGTTAATGGTTTTTATTTTGAAATCTCTTTCAGGTAGATTCATGAGGTTGATTTCATTTGAATCTTTCTCAGGTGTTGCATTCATAATTTTACTCTGAGCCAGGTTCCTTTAGTGTTTCATATTTGTATATGGAGTCCTCTAGTGCCCAGACGCTCTACTCTCTGGAGCTGCTCAGCCCCTTAAGCAATGTCAGGGGTCACAGGGGAGCAGTATCGGTGCCTGGGGGGAGGAAAGAGCTGTTTCCTGCTTCCTGGCTGCTATGCCTGTCTCTATTGCCAGAACTAGTGGGCCAAGCATACAGGTATAATCCTCTGTGTTTTGTGTTTGTAGTTGCTGTAGATGGGGCTTCCCTCTGGCTGATCTAATGCCAGGGTATGGTTTGCCAGTTTGTGAGCCAGTTGGGGCTGGCCAGGAGAAAGATTCAGTAGGCTGCGTATCATGGAGGACGTCCTTGGAGCCCTGTAGCCAGCCAGGGAGCTGAAGCTCCTGAAGATCGTGAAAGTTCCTAACCTTCTGGTCAGAGTGCACCCGGACAATTTTGTCTACCTGTCCTTTCCCCTGAGCAGTAAGCTCTCTGCAATCCTTGCCCCCCTTTATCAGCCCTCTTGTTGTTAGGAAGTCTCTCAGACTGCCCACCTTTATTTTGTCCCAGAGCATCCAGATATGGATCCCTGCTTTCCACAAGCAGCTGGAATCTCAGTCTCTCCAGGTATTCTGCATGTCTTAGCTTTCCAGCCCCCAAATCACAAGAGTACCATGAAAGCACCGTGAAATGTAGGTTTGTGCTCCCATCACAGATCTCCCGAGTTAGGTATTCAGCATTCCCAGGCCTCCACTCCCTCCCCCGTTCTCTTCCTCCCACTGGTGAGCTTGGTGGAGGAAGGGCCTGGGCCCCACCAGGCCATGGCTTTTGTACGTTACCCTCTTCCGTGAGGTTTATTCTTTTCTCCAGGTGTATGCAGTTTGGCACAGTCCTCTTTCCTGTTGCTCTTTCAGGTTTAGTTGTATTAATTATATTTTTGTATTATATGTGGTTTTAGGAGGAAGCCTCTGTCTCACCTCACACCGCCATCTTTTTTACATTAATTTTTGTGAGTTGGTTTCAGTTCTTATGGAACACTGCCTGCCTGAGAATTCTAGGAACCAAACCTTTTCTGTTTATACACATGAAGAAAAATAAAAGCTAAACAGCAGGGTAATTGACAAATGTAAACGAGTGGTTTGGCCTTGTTCCAGGTGACACAGGATAATTTAATCATCATTACAATTCAGTTGGGAGCTTATTTTAAATCTCCAGAAGAGTATCAAATAAAGAGCTATAGTTTATTACATATAAATGTAACAATTGGCATTTGAAGCTAGATTGTGAAAACTAATTTAAATACCCAAATCCTCAAATATTAAATTGTAATGAATTTGTTTACAACTTTAATAGTTACCAAATAACCCCAAATCATCATTTCTGCAGAAAATCA
Source organism: Phataginus tricuspis (assembly GCA_029783875.1). NCBI lineage: Eukaryota > Metazoa > Chordata > Mammalia > Pholidota > Manidae > Phataginus > Phataginus tricuspis. The sequence goes on from JAQQAC010019963.1 coordinate 17,585,290, forward strand.
CTACTTTGTTGCATATCTGTTAAACTATCCTAATGTAGCAAGCAGTGACAGGTTTATGTTATTATTGTTCAAGAATAAGCTATCGACATTATATTAGCCAGAGCTCTCCATAGAAACAGAACCAAGAGGCTGTTTATATATACAGAAAGAGAGATGTATTTTAAGGAATTGGCTCATGCCATTGTGGGTGCTGACAATTCCAAAACCTGCAGGGCAGTCCTGCAGGCTAGACACCCAGTAAAATGTTGATAATGCAGGGAAAATGTTGATAACACAGGAGTGGGTTCCCAGGCAGTCTGGAGGCATAAATCTCTTCTCAGGGGACCTACCTCAGTCTTTCCCTCAAGAGCCCTCAGCTGATTGGATGTGGCATAGTCACATGGCAGAGGGTAATCTGCTTTACTCAAAGTCTACTGATTTAAACATAAATCACATCTAAAAAACTTCCACAGCAACATCTAGACTGGTGCTTAACCAAACATCTGAACACAAGAGACAAGACAAACTGCCATAAAATTAACCATCGCACATAAAACATTTTCTTCTTAATATATTTATTAAGGCAGGAAATCTATCTAACCTATTTAGTAATCATGTACACCATCAGGAGCATTTTCATTTTTCAATAATTTATTTAAGATTTGTAAATCAATTTATATTTCATCCTATAACAAACTATGAACATAAAGATTTCTGTATGCTGACAGCCCATTATGTAAAATGGTCTTTTTATTGGTTCCACTATTTCCAGAATGTCTAGATTGTATGATCAAATCTCTAGATACCTCACACCATTCTCCAGCCAGTCAACACATATCTGTCCTTCATTAGCAATTTATATTATTGTGCTACCAGATCCCCAAATTTTTATAATCTTATTCCATAAATTTTGATAATTTCTATATTTCATTGGGTGTTGTCTTTTCCTTAGAACTAGTTTTTTCTCTTTTCAATCTAATGTACCCTAGAATTTTATCCAAAACCAGTATGCAATTACAAAATAATTGTCTTCCAGTGAAAATCACTCAGGCTTTAGCTACACAGGTAAACATGAAACTGCTCCATCTATAAATTGCATACTGCTTTTTTTTTGATGAATATGAAATTCCCATACCATAAAAATGTTAATGGTCAATTTAAGATAAAAATATGCAAATGATTAAAAGAAGGAAAGGGTTTTGATTCTGCTTTTTTTAACTTCCCAGTGGTGCCACTATAGGACCAGATGGAATATAGAGCACAATGATTGGACATAACTTATCATATTACATAGGATATCTGAACATAAGTCACAGAGACACTTTCAACTGTCCCATCTCTTTCAGAAAAAATGAAATATTCCATTTTAATTACTTTACTGAAAAGATTATGAAAACTGATGAGCTCCTTTCAAAGGATCCCATACTGCAAACTATATTTCCGATATTAGAACCTAACAAAATTTTGTGAAAGCATGATACAGTGTGAAGAGTATCAAGGCTAAAGTCAGATGGTGTGAGCATTATTTGCAGATTTGCAATTTGCTTGTTGTGTGGCCTAAGAATGCCACTGCCCCTTTAGAAACCTGAAATTCTCTATCTATTAAAATGAGATATAAAGTTTTGCCTAAATCAATGTGTAACTCTGAATACCAAATGTCCATTATTTTAGTTCTTTGTTTGCAAAAAATGAACTCTAAAACAATTACATTTAAATGCATGTTGTCATATAATTTTTTTACTCACTTTTACAACTTGACATGTTTAGAGGTAAGTATACACTAATGATAATGAAACCATCATCACTGTCAATAATGTATAAGCTTATCCATCACCCCAAAAACTTCCTCCCAGCCACCTGGTTTTTTATTCCTTTTGTGATAAAAGTACTTCACATATGATTTACCCTCATAGCAAATTTCTGTGTTTACAATACCTAATCATAGGCCCTAAGTTGTACAGTAGAGCTCCAAAACTTGCTTATCTTGCATTACTGAAAGTTTGCACCATTTAACCAATATCTCCCCATTTCTCCTTCCTTATAGCTGCTGACACCATTCTTCTACTCCCCATTTACATGTGTTTGACTACTTGGAATTCTACATGTAAGTGAAATCATGCAGCATTTGTCTTTCTATGTCTGAATTATTCCACTTAGCATAATGTCCTCCAGGTTCATCCATGTTGTCACAAATGGCAGGATTTCCTTCTTTTTTAGGGCTGAATGATATACCACTGTGTGTGTGTGTGTGTGTGTGTGTGTGTGTGTGTGTGTGTGTGTGTGTTTATCTTACATTGACCACAAATTTCTGGGATTTCTGCACACAAGAGAAATCCAAACCGATTAACTAACTGTTTCCAGAGATTTTAACCTGGTGTTCATGGAAAAAAACGATTCACTATCAAGAAGTTAAGTAGGCAACAAAACTGAAACTAGAGGGCCAAGATGCTAGAACTATCAGGCAGGTTTTAAAAAATAACTATGACTAATATGTCAAAGGATCTACAGGAAAAGATAGACAAGAGTCATGAACAAAGAGAATTTTAGCAGATAAAATGAAACTATAAAAAAAGAACTAAATAGAAATCCTAAAAAAAACACACACAGCATGAAAATGAGACTCTCTATGATGGGCTTCAGCAGAGTGGACTTGGATAGGAGAGAATTAGTGAACTTCAAGACTGATAAGGTCTAAACAAAGAGAAAATAGAAAAGTTACAAATGCCAAAAATAAAAGACATGGTATTAGTACAGTCTACAGACCTTAAAAGGATAATAAAGGGATATGACCAATAGTTTTGTGGGAAAAACTCAACAACTAAGATAAAATAACAAATTCCTTGAAAGACACAAACTTTCAAAACTTAAAGAGAAATAAATATAAATATAATAATATTATCCATTAAATAAATTGAGATGGCTTTTTGGTTAAAAATCATTAAGCATACACACATACATGCATGCCCATATAGGTTTACTGGTAAATTCTATCAAATATGTTCTACCAAAAATTTAAGGAAAAAATAACTATTATACACTAAATCTTATAAATTTAAGCATAAGGAGTAATGGCTATAACTCTATACCACTTAACATGTGCTGGTCATTATTCTAAGTGCTTTCCACAGATGAATTTATCAATCTTTACAAAAACCCTTTCAGGTAGATATTCTTATTATCTCCATTTAGTAAATAAGTAGACTAAAACACTGGCAATAATAGCATAGCTAGTGAATGCTGGGTCTGGAGTTAAAGCCAGGCAATCTGGCTCCAGTGGCCTTTTCCTTTTCATTTTATTATTCTGAATTCTAAGCAAATGAGATAGCAAAGAAATGGGCATGTGTGTGGCTGAGTGAGTGTGTGCATGGTTTGTGTATATATTTCATATATTGGAAAAGTAACATCATAAAAGAAAGGAGAAAGAAAATGTTTCTGAGACAAGAGGTTAACTATAAACTTAGATATAACCTAAATGGATGAAAGTGTTATGTATTTTTTTAATCAATATAAATAGCCCAGAAAGGATCATACTGAAATAAATAGCAGATCTCAGGGTAGAGAAAGCCATTCTATGTGTAAAAACAGTACATAATAAGAAATCTGAAAAGAAAAGAAACTGGTATCTAGTTATAAAATATGTATTACATAAAGGATTAAGATAAACATCTTAAATCACTAACACCCCAGTAGGAAAAAATGACATAGAAAGAACTAATAATTAATAATAAAAGAAAGAGAATCAGCTACTAAAAACACGTAAAAAAGTTAATATACTCTGAAGTAAGCAACAAATGTAAATTAATAGAAAAGTTTTTTGGTAAAACTAACAAAAACTAAAAGATAAAAAAGAAAAAATGTATCTTTACTAGAGAGGATACAGGAAAATGGAATCTGTGGAATAATCTTGATGGAGTATAAATCAATGTAACCTTTCTGGGGAAAAAACTGACAATATACGCCAATATCTTTGCAAATGTTTACAACTTTTTCAGAAAGAAAAACTAATGGTAAAAATAATACATTCCTAGATTTTTATCATGCTTCAGATTTTAAGAGTTTGCACAGCATAATGGTTACCAGTGATGACTCTGGAACCAGATATCCTAGTTTTAAATTCAAACTGCAACTTTCTGGCTGCATGACTTGAGGCAAACCATAAAAACCACTCTGCCTTAGTTTTCACGTCTGTATAATGGGACTAACAGAGCCTACATATGAGATTGTTTTGCAGATTAAACAAGACAATATCTTTAAGATTTAAAGCAGCTCCTGGCATAAATAACCAAAATGCAGATGACAGCTATAATTATTGGGTTTATGATTCAACATTGGAAATAGCATGACTTTATAATAAAAATAGGTAAGTAATCTGTAGCTACCAAAATCATTTTTCCAAAGAACGTGTAATACTATGGAGAAGTAACAATAAAAATATATATACATTAGGCTTTATACATAAAAGAATACATAAAGGAAAATGATAGGAAAGTACTTCAAATATCATTTGAAATTATGTAGGAATGGTGATGAACATAATCTTGGCCTATGTAAATAATGACATTTATCTCCAGCAGGGTTCAGAAATACTGCAACCAAGTTATTAATTTATTTTACATGCAAAGAGTTAATCTTACATAATCAAGCCTCTTTAGATATAGCTGATAGAAGTACTAGAAATTCTTACAAATTGTACATCAATTATGGAATAAATATTCCATTGGCTATATGCCCAATATAAGGCAAGTACATTAATACACTAAAACAGATCATGACTAATTTTAAGTATTCCCATGTAATAAATACGGCTTTGAAGTAAAATGTTACTTCAAGCAAAAGAATACAGAAATCTAAGCAAGAAACATTTTAACATACAGCTTTTTTTGAGCATTTAGTGTTATATTAATGCTATTCTCATGCAACAAGAAAACAAGGTCTCAAAATGAAATATTACTTTCCTAGAACTCAAAAGGGATGTTATTAATCACATCCACTTTTCATGAATATATATTGTAGCATAATTTCTTAAATAGTGAAACTTTTCATAAGAACGCATTAAGAAAATATGAATATCTCACTATTTGATCTCTTAACATATATATTTAAGCTTTCTTTTTGGCACCTTTAAAGACCTAATTGAAACAACTTGGAAAATATATTGGTACAACCATTCCTTTGAACCCAAATTTTCTGTGTGTGAGGTCCATTTTTTCAGGAGCAGTTTGACCTGAGATGGACATTTTAATAGCTGTGAGTATTGCGTGCTATTTAGTTTCACTTTAATAATAAAATAGCTAACACGTTCTCCTTACTATACCTTTACTTACTTGGGCATTAAAACAGTAGTATTTTAGATGTGTGGGGAATATGAGAGATCAACTCAGAATGTCCTACTTCCTATAGGAATCTCTTCAACAACAACTCAGATGATACACCAGACTTTGTCTCAATCCTCAAGGCTCAGAAAGCTCTTATATCATTTTACCAGGCAACTATGATGCTTTGGGATTTAATTAATTACTCTGTTACAGATAATCATGTGGAAGTTGGAACATGGGTGTTGGGGTCAGAGCAGGGTTAACCCTGGCTCTGATGTTATCTAACCTTACAATGCTTTCTTTGGCCAAATAACTTAGCCTCTCAGACCCTCTACTGACTCATCTTTAAAATGGGCTTAGTTTATGGAACAAATGTGATTCTATAAAAATTGTATGTTTAAGTAGAATTTTTTATACTTTCACGTGCTACATTGTTTCCATGTCTTTAACAGTGAGATGTGAAATAATTAGTTAAATATGTTTTTCCAATCAGTCATCTAAAGCATATTTGATGACTAACCCATCTTTTTGAAAACTCATTCAAAATGCCACCTTGACCAAGTATTCATACCATATCACAGGGTTGGCATTCAACAAATGGAAGTTTGTGTCCTTCTACTGAGTTTAAACCTGTTTTCTTATAAATTTGATTGTCCCTATTTTGCCTGTAGCCCTACTAACAAAACTTATTTCACAAACTAAACATCCTCAATTCCTTCAGTCACTCTTCATATGGCATAGATTTTCACTACAGTGCCATTAGCCCTAATGGCCAATGTTCATCTAACAAGGGGGCTTCTTAGGCCATTTTTTACCAGACATGTCTTTAAAACTGCAGGTGATTAGAAAATAACATCCTCTCTTCAAACTTCACTCTAGATATGCAGTCTAATTTTATGTAGCATTTCTTACATTCAATTCATACCATGCTGAACTAGTAAGTTTTGTCATTAGCTGGAGGCAAGTTTTTTTTTTTTAATGCAGACTGTTTGTTAAACTCAATTTTCTCCATTTTGAAACATTAGGTATCTTTGAAACATTAAGATACCTAATGATCTTGAATAATGCCAAAAATCTCATAATAAGACAAGGTCATTTATCATTTTCATTTTTACTAACTCATTCAAGCTCAAGACACTCAGAAATTTGCATTTTTTGAATATATGTTTCAGAGTCACAGAGTAGGTTTTAACGCAAAAATATTTTAAAGAGAGTGACAGTCTTTCTCAAGTACTCTCTCAGTGTTTCCATAGTCACCTCACTTTAATCATTTTTTCATGTTACAAGTTTCAAAAACTATATAAAATATAATTTTATTTTGACATATGGATGCTTATTCACAAGAATACACATATTTGAAAATCGAGTACATATATGCATGTTTGGTATACATAAGAATGGATACAGCAAAATACTGTTTACTTTGGGGCTGGGGGGTGCAAATAAAGGGACAAAGGGGCCTGCCATTCATTTTAGTTTTCATTTCTTTCTTATAGTGGGTATGTATTGCTTGTATAATAGTATTTAAACTCTTACTTGGATAATAGCTGTAATAAGCAAATACCAATTTAATAAGCAGGAGAAACTCAGAACATAATTTCTTATGATCTAAGTTATTAACAGAAAGCCATCCATGGATAATCCATTATATTTTTAAATTTATGTTGACATCTATGTGCTTTTATTTTAAATATGCTTTAAAACATTTTATTCAGTCATTTTTCCTATAACTTGATTTAAATCTTTTAACTTTATCAAACACTCTGATTTTAGAGTGTTTTCCACTTCATCATATGGAAGTAAATTTTACTTATTTCTTTGTTAACTGCTTTGCTTTTCTATTATCCATAAATTCAAACAGCTTGTTGGCATATAGCTCCTCCATGCTTTCAGAATTTTATGCAATTTTGTGATATCTCACAGTATCCAGTCAACAAGATGAGCAAGAGACAAGATAAAGTATTGGGAAACCAGACTACACTGCAATAGAACAAAGAAACTCATTATTAACACCCACAGAAACAAGAGAGCAAGATTAATGGTCTTAAACATTAAGGAGGGTAAAAACTGAAGGGATAATAATTTTTCATTTTATTTCAACCTTAAGTACATCTATTTTGTTGAGAATTACTTTTATGAATCTCATATTTAATGACTAACAAGTTTATTCCTGAGAAACAATGCAATGCAGGGAGGGAGGTGTGGACCTGGGAGTCAGAAGACCTTGACTTAAATATGCTACTTATTTACTCTCCAATTTCAGGCAAAGAAACTCGTTTTCTGATGCTCAGTTTTTTCTTCTACAAAATACAGGTAGTAAGTTATATGCCTCATGGAGTTGCTGTGAATTGTTAAACATAAATGAGGGTAAATACGCAAGGCCCATATCACATAGGAGAAAACACAAAATTATTAGTGTTCTTCTTTCTTTCATAATAAATGATATTATGCAAAGATAAAGCTAAATAAAATAATATATCAGCACTTTTCAACTGCTTAAAACTTTGATATTTTCTGAGATTTAAAACAAGACTATCTTTGAGAAGATAAGGGTATCTGGAAAATTATCATCTCCTTTTTAAAAAGGAGTTAGAAGATGTTTCCAATTAAAATGGTATCGTAAATTCACACGTTTATGTATTTCCCCTACCAAAACTCCATTAAAATGACAGTGAGGGAAACAAAAAATATAAAGGGCAAATAATAAGACAAGAGACAATTACAGATAAGAGTGGTAAACCGTATGTTGGCAGATGGAAGCAGCAAGAAGTGGTAACTACAGTAGGGTTAATTAATTGGTGTTTTAGTTTTAAATCTGTGAAACTTGAACAAACAGTAAAGTTTCACTTCTATTTAGGTGTGCCATAGCCCAGAGCTACCACAGAGGGAGTTAATAGTCCAGAAAGTAGAGGAGGATGTGGGAACATAAAGCTCCTGCTACCAGCCTCTGGATTCACAGAAATCTGGGGAAGGGTATAAATTGCATGGATGGTGAAATTGGGTTCAACTCAAGCGTATTTAAATATCTCAGTGGCAAGAGTGATCATCTAATTATTATTTTATATATTCTTAGGTCTGCTTCTACTTTTTCTTAGGTATTGTTCTTTGCATGGGAGATCCCCAGTATCCATTTCACATGTGTCCAATGGATCACAAATATAACCTAAATGAAAAAGATGATTCAGCCGCAGAAAGAATTAGATGGCCAGGTTGGCTGACCTATGCTCTTATTCTACTGCCTGGTAAAGGAGACTTCTCTATTTCTATATATTCTGCCAATTTACTCATCATAATATTAATTGAGTAAATTCTATGTGCCAATAACCATTATAACTTCAAAGGATATAATAATGAAGAAAACAGTGTCTATCCTCAAAGATTTGCATTCAAATAGTGAGAAACAAACAAATAAACACATAAAAAATATGTGAGTAATGTTAAGAAAAAGAGTAGTATAAAAGGTGGTAAGTATTGCCATGGGAGTCTACATGATACAGGACAAATAGAAAAAACTTGTCTAATATGCCTGTGTATGAGGAAAGAACTAAAGTGAAATGAGGGATTCATCCAAGAGGATACCCAAGGGACGAGTCTTCTGGAAAACATTAAGCTCAAATGAAACACAGAAAGGAATCCAGAAGACAAAAATGTAAGTGACCACACTCATGCACCTGATTTCCTATCGCTACAGAGACAATAAACAAACACAAACAACGTGTTTGGACAATAGTAATTTTTATACAGGAAATTAATGAAACCTAATGTAGTAGAAGGCAGCTTAATGTGTCTATTTTGGGTTGAGGTGTTAGGGATAACCAGGCTAAAGCCTTGAGAGTAGGCTGCCTCTGAAAGGAGGCAGAGAAGTAACTGTGACAGACAAGCCTGAGGGTAGAAAGAGGTAATCAAGCAGAGAGAACTAAACAGACAACAAACTCATTTCAGGGCCACTGCAATTTACATGGCTCAGCGAAGTGAGGCAGGAGTTATTTAAAATAAAATCAAAGCAACTGTAAGCCATATGCAAAAAGAAGTGACAGGAAAACCACTGAAGCCAGAATGGTAAAGAAAGTCAAATTTTCAAGACATATGAGATGAGAAGCAAACAGCAAAAGTGGCTAAGAAGTATTTAAAGAGTAATGAGAAAGCCATAGTGTTATTTTTCTCTTATCTGCGCTTTATCCTTGACATTCCTGTCTTTTCATTTTTCTCACCCTTTTGTTTCAGTCTTCACTTCCTTACAGGACTCAGATTTTTGTGTCCCAAGACTCAATCACATATTACTGATCCATAAGATTTCACCAGACCAAATCTTAATTCGTTACACGTAATCCTCTCTTCCTATTCCTGGATAATAACAAGCATCTAAGTACTTGAGGTAGAAACCTGAAGCTTTCTTACTTTCTTTCCCTCCCTTTCAGACCAGAGCTTAACATCTTCCATGTCCACCCAACAACCTCCAAAAACTCATCTTTGGCCCCATTTCTCATTTCTTATAGAACTCCCTGAGTTCCACCCCTTAACATAATGCCCTGAATTATTGAAGCAGATCCCCTACTCCAACACTGTTCACCGGTCACTCACACTCCACCCTTCTGGGAGTTATCTTTCTAAAATACAAATCTGATTCTTTTGTTACCATGTTTAAGTATCCATGATGCTCTCCCAGACTCTTCCACCTACATTTCTGCCCTTTCCTTTCCCATGCTCCTGGCTACCCTACCCTCAGTTCACAGTCTAGGCATGGCTGAGTCCTTGCCTTCTATCTTTATAAAAACCAGCCATCATGGCCCAGGACACCTCTAAACCTCTGGGCATCTAGTTCCCTCTGTCCCACACAGGCCGTTGTTCTTTTTCTCCCTTCATTTTGTTTCAGTCAGTCAGACAGTAAAACATGCAAACTACATTTGCTGGTATAAAAAAGCAAAAAAAAAAGAAAAGTAAACCAATAAATAAAAAATAATTTTTAAAATGTGATAAGCATTGTGAAGCAAACAGAAAAGGAACTTTAGCTAGGTATCTTTGAAAGCCAGGACCTCAATAATGAAAAGCAAGGAGCCCAGAGAGAACTGGGGATAAGTGAGGGGGCACTGAGAGGACAAAGAGTCCAGAGACCACAGTGAGGACACCAAATATGAGTTTATGCACAACCAGAAATCATTGGAGAATATTAGGCAGAAGAATTAACCTTCATATTAAAATAAAAATGGAAGAAAAGGGCAAAAATAAGTTATTCCCATTTTTATGTTGTCATCTCTAGAAATATTGACAGTGATACCATCAAATATGATCCTCAAATTGTTACCCTGTGATCCTTACAGAGTAATATTACCAGTTTTTTACCTTTTACTCCTCAGCACTGTGCCTCCATACATGCTACTTAATGAAAAATGGCATTGATTTTTATGGACTAATTTGTGCAGACTAGTCTGTACATGGTCAGGAGAATAAGTGCAAACTGCAATGACAAAATCAAGCTAAACATGAAAAAAATACATGAACTTAGAGCATGAAGTGGAGAAAGAGATATTTAAAACAACTAAAAACTTATTGTGTCATTGCTTCTAAAGGACTTAGAACAAGCAGAGAAATAATGAGCCATTTTTTCAGAGAACATTATAGAAACTAACAAAGTTGCTGGGCCAGACTAATTTGATGACTTTTTTGTCTTTAAAATAGAGAATTTGCTGGTTGAAAAAAAAATCAGAAACATAAACTATATCTGACTTCAGTAAGATATTTGACACATAATAACCTACAGAAAGATTTTAAATCAAGTTTGGACAGAAATACTATTAAAATGACTCAAAGCTAGAGCTATGTATAAAACTGTAAAGTATAAGTATAAATGGCCATACATCTTTCTTAGTAGCTCTAACGAGCATGGTTCATTAAATGGCCATTTATTTTAAATATCTTTTACAAACAACCTAAAGGACAGAAAAAGGTATATCAATTTTTTATTCATATATATATTTGAATATATAAGTGCAAAAGGCAAAGAAGCAATAAGTATGTGAGGAAAGAAGAAAGTAGAGAAAAAAATTAGTTAATTAGGACATTTAGAATTGAAGACCCAATTTAAGTGTAGAACATACCAAGTATTCCTAGAAATACACACTGGTAGTTTGTATTTTTAGTTTCAAATTTTTACTTTTACTCCATTACAGAATGTGATTTTTTTTTAAGAATTTTTCCTTGCTATTAATAATACTGTATTTCCTATTCATATCATTATTCTCCATGTATATTTAGCCATTTAAGATTACAAGATTCATTCTTTACCAATGTCTGTTTCCCTAGTTTGGATGGGAGTCTTAGGGACACAATTTTAAATAGAATAGTCAAAGAAGACATTACAAGGAATTGCAAAGCTTCCCAAGCCATGTTGGGGAAAAGTATTCTAGGCAAAGGAAAGAACAAAAATCAAAGCCCTGAAGTAGCCGACTGTTAATGTGCTGGAAGGAAAACAAGGAAGCCAGTGATGCTGCAACAGTGAGAACATGGGACAAAAGTTAAGGATACCATCTGGATTGAGCCAAGCCTGGAAAGCCATAGCCTGACCCTGAATAAATGGGAGCCATTGCAGGGATTTGAGCAGAGGAATAGCATAACCTCACACTTCACGCCTCCTCCCGACCCCGGCTGCTACCTCAGTAGACTGTAGGAGTCCAGGACATACACAAGGAGAACAGTCGGCATAGTGCAAGAATCTAGATTTAAAAAAACCGGTGGCTTGGACCTGTCTGGTAGCAGTGGAAGCATTAAAATGTAATCAGATTATGGATATATCTGGACTACAGCCAGCAATATGTGTTCACACTGGGTAGAGGTACGAAAGGGCAGAGTCGAGGATGACTCCAGAATAGAATTTCCATTAATTGAGACAAGGAAGATTTTCAATGAAGCAAGTTTAGGGAATAAGATCAGAAGCTCAGTTAGGGGTTTGAAGTATTTATTAGAAACTAAAGTGGACGTGGCAAGCATTCTTTTGCATATATCAGTCAGCAGTTAAGGACAGTGGTCTAAGATAAAGATAACAGTTTTGATATTTAAAACCATAAGACTGGGTGAGATAATTCTAAACAGTGAGTACAGATGAGAATGAGAGGAGAATTAAGAATTGAACCTCAGTCATTTTAGAGATAACACTGGAGGAGATGAGTCTCATACTAAGAAAAGGCAGTCAGCCTTTAAAAAAATATGTAAGAAAAAGCAAGAAAATATGAAGTCAAGTGAAAAAAAAATTTTCAAAGAGAAGGGAATGATCACCCCTGTCTGTGCTGCTGACAAGTCAATTAAAATGAAGGTAGAAAATTGGATTTAACAATAGACTTAACAATGTAAAGATCACTGGGGATGTTGATATGGAGTGTTTCTTTGAAGTTGCATAGGTGAAAGTCTGTTGCAATGAATTCAAAAGAAAGTAGGATGAGAGAAATTGTAGACAGCAAATGTAGACAGTTCTTTTAAAGACATTCTGTAAAAAGGGGAAAAAAGTGGAGTAGCAGAAGGGGAAACATATTTTCAAAAGATGCTTTTATGGGATAAATAAGAGCTTATTAAAATGTTGATGGGACAGAATAGAAAAGAAAAAAGTAGTGGTGCAAAAAAAGAAAGGGAGTACAACAAAGCCCAAGGAGAGAATGATTATAATGCTTGACAGCAAATCTGCTGAGAGGAGGGCCATAAGCGCATGAGGGCTAAGACTAACAGTGAAAAGGGGATAGGATCAAGGAATCATTAAAAAGGGGTTCTCAGGGCAAGAATCTGGGCAAAATAGTGGGTGGTGATCATAGGAGAGTACTGTGTTTGAGACTGAAATTTTGGAGTAGCCAGTTACCTGTATTGATAAGGACTAGAATATGTCCATGCAGTGAATGGCTAAGAGAACACAGAGGACAAGATCACTGGAAGAAAGCAGATTAAGTAGTCATGTAAAGTCAGCATATTGGAAGGCTCACCTTTGCTGTTATTTAAGTCACCACCAAAACTTATCCCCGAGAAAAGGAGAGTAAAAAAGACAGAATGTGTAAGGAGAGAATGACAATGAGCCAGAGGTTTCCATTTTCAAGTGATGAGAAAAGATAAGTCAAATATTATCTATCAAGGAACTTTCTAACCTAGTGGGGCAGAAGTAAATATATAAATGTAATGTTAAGATAAGAAGTGCTAAAATAGAGATATAATCTAAGTCCCATGAAATAAAAGAGGAATTGATTCTTAGGTACTCAGCCAACATCAAATGGATGGATGAAGGGACTGTGGGTTTGGTGAGTGTAATGGGTTGAGTTGTGGTCCCCCAAAAGAAATGGCCACCGAGAATCTATGAATGTGACCTTATTTGAAAAAAACGATCTTTGAAGATGTATTTAAGGATCTTGAAATGAGAACATCCTGGTTTACTCAGGTGGTTCCAAAATGCAATGACTCATAAGAGAAAAAGCAAAGACACTGACAGGAGATAGGAAGGTGGAAGCAGAGATTAGAGTTACTCCTTCACAAGCCAAGAGGCACCTGGAGCCACCAGAAGCTAGAAGCGTAAAGGAACAGAACTCTCTATTGAGCCTCTGGAGGGAGCATGACCCTATTGAGACTTCGATGTTGGACTTCTGTTCTCCATAATTGTGAGAAGGTAACTTTTTGTCACTTTAAGCTGCTCAGTTTGTGGTAATTTGTTCCAGAAATGAATACAGTGAAGAAAACTCTCACAGGGACATCTGAACTGAATCTTGAAAGAAGAATAGAGTTTGGAAATGCAAAAAGTTAAAACGAGCAGTGAAACATAATTACAGACAATATGTGCCAAGCCAAGGAGTAATGAAGGTTATGGCATGTTTCAGGAAAAGAGAGAAATTCAGGGTAGCTGGATGTGAAGTTACATGATGATAATGGACACTTTTGCAAAGAGGAAGCAAAAAAGAAAGTTTTGACCATTTCCCTTGAGTTGAGCAATGTGCACATTCATTGATTTCTCTCTGGGCTGGACTTAGATTGCAAAATAAGATAAATGCATATCCATCTTTTCTTCAAACATACATTTACTCATATGGTGATAAAAATTGAAGCCTTGACTTAAAATGAAAGTTTGGTAATAACACCAACAGTCAATGAACATTTATTCATAGTTAGTCTTCCAAATTGCTTAATTAGTACCTACCTAAGCTAAATAATTGAACCCAGAGCCAAAAAGTCTTGATAAGGATTGGAAATTAAATAAAACAACAACAAATAAAACCCTAAGGGAGTGCCACACAAACATCCTAGTCTACCATCTGCCTTTTATTTGAAATCTAAAATCATTACTTTTTCCCTAGAACTAACTCCCACATTTCTTATTTCTTAATGGCATTATCATTTTTCTCAATGTCTAGGCCCCAAAACTTGAAGTTTCTTCTCTCCACCATCAAGAAAAGTCCCTGATGGCTCACCCTGGGCCATAGCTCTCAAACTCACCCACTTTGTCCTGTTCCCACCTATCACCCTAGTGCAGCATTTACTTAAACTCCCCACTCCAATGTGTCTCCCCTCCAACTTTTCAAACTGGTGCAAAAATGATTCATGCATACCATCTCTTACAATGATATTAATGATGGTGATGACCCCTTACCAAATAATCAGTCTGTATTAGTCACTTAAGTAAACATACAAAGCACATGGGGATATAAAAGTGCTATCCTTCAACCAGCAGGGATCCCTCCTTTTTTATTTTCAAATTCATCTGTGTATGCGGTACAAATTTTCAGAGGTACTTAAGGATGTACATTGCAAAATATATCTCCTTCCCATCCCTGTTTCTAATTGTCCTATTTCTCTACTCAGAGATAATTAATTTGGTAACAGTAAGAGCAAATAGCAAGAAACTACATTTCTATTTATCCTATATTTAGGTTTTGTTAAAGTGTTCCTAACACAAACACTTGTCTTCTTTAAAAAGGAAATGGGTGAGGTGATTATATCTAAATAAGAATTACTACTATGATTGTAATAAAAACAGAGGCTGACTTCAGTTCAGCTACAATCAATCCTAACTGTGGTGTTCTAACTGGAGTAAATCCATAGGGCTCCCAATGTTTTATATGGCAAAAAATTTCTGTATTCTTATATATAAGAACCACAAAAGTGAATGTCAGTTGCTTGAAGGAGGGCAGTATTTCTCTGACCTTCCCACAGAGCACCACACAGATCCGCTGTATTAATGATGCCATGCTGGTAAGCTCTAAAGAGCAGGAAGGAACATGGCAGGGCTGCAGATAAACCCCTAGGAAACAAGAAGGCTCCCACTTCAATGAAGTCCCTGTGGTCAAATCATCTAAGGCAGTGCTTCTCCTACTTCAGTGTATATATGAATCACCTTGGGCATATAATTAAAATTCAGATTCTGATTCAGTAAGTTTGAGATCATCTGCACTTCTAACAAGTTCCTAAGAGATACATTGCTAGTTTCTAAATCATACTTTTAGAAGCAAAGCTGATATATTGGGGTATCTCCTCAAAACTGAATTACTCTTACCAAGGAGGCATAGTGACAGATGAGATCTTAGATTCTGACTATTCTGCTCTTAGCCTTTTAATACATCTTTTAAAAGGCTGTCAAATTTGAGTCAGGTGCAAAACCAAAAAGGGTCTCTAGCTTGGGGACAAGACATTAGATAACCTTTAATCTAGGCTGCCATCATAAACTAGGAGCAATAACATCAACTTACTGTTAACGTTGCAATTACTTGGCAGCTTTGCACAATTAAATAGAAGTTATTTGTGCAATTAGGCCTGAGAGAGCCCCCAAAGACATGAGTAAGTTGCAAGAAGTTATTCTTCATTGGGAACACTAAACTAACCACACCTGAGTCTCCCTTAACCTAAACCCATGTTGACATAAATTGGGCTAATGTCATGCAATAGGCTGGAACAAGCCAAAATTGCACTGCTTGAAGATTACACCATCTCTCAGGGACAATACTGAGAAACAATGGAGAAGGTGAATATTTTCTGTGTGCAAAAATTTGAATAATTATTTAAGATCTCCATTTGCCTTTGAGAAGCAATGGGTTGGAGTCAAGATTTATACAGGATACCTGACAATGGCTAAGGTTTCATTAGATATATTACAAAGAGATTTGGGGATCATAATCATGCCCAATGTCCCACATGAATGTTCACAAGAAGACATTCTTTTCAGAAAAGGCTGTTAGTAACCATGTGACAGAATAATGTACTGACAATACTTTTCATATTGCAAAGAGTGCTGGACATATGCTTAATGAGCTTATGAAGAAAGAGCCATACCCATTAGGCATAAACATAGACTATCCTTCACCAAGGCTAATTTTTCCTGGTGCAAGCAACCCCAAAATGTGGGGTTCTACTATCAGGAGCTTTTAGGAAAAAGGAAGAACAACTCCAAAATAGAACATGAAAAGACTGACACTGCCACCTGGCCATTTGGAAATTCTCCATTATTAAGCAACAGTGGAAATGGAAATAACAGTGTTGGTTAGAGTCACTAGTACTGTCCATCAAGGAAGAATGTGGTTGACTGGACATCCCAAGAACTAGAAGAAGGGTGTAAAGTAGGTGATCCCCACTTACCCTGCTGCAACTCTGCAGGGGCACAGCTGCCAAGGGCTCAGACATGTTAGACACGGGGTTATGGCTAAAGATACCCCCTCTTCACCAATTAATGAAGTTGCCAGCCAGATGCAAGAAAACTTGAAATCGTTTTGTGTGTATACATATATATATATATCTGGGTGACTCTGAACCCTTTTGCAAACTCAAGGACTATACTCTTTTCTTACAAGTTCTTGCTTGCTGTTCCAGTATTGTAATTTCTCCCTCTCATCCTTCTACTGTAGAAGTGTGTGTGGTTATACTATATGTATTGTGTATATATAAAGTATATGTTTATACATTTAAACTATATGTGTTCACAAAGTACATGGAGATATATGCATGTACATATAATGTATAATTTACTTCTATGCCTTCTTTCATTTTCTTTCACTATTATTCCATATTTGTAGGCATTTAAGACAAGATGTAATGTAATTATTAAAGAAATAAAAATCACCAAAATATCCTGGGTTCAGAGAGCAGTGGCCCTGTGACACTGACTCTCAGTGCAGCAGCTGAAGTGACTATGGACTGTCTCCAAGGGGTAAGGACCAGCATAAACACATGTGTTGGGAAGCCAAGGGTTCGAGAACACTGGGCACAGGATGTGTGACTCTCCAGTCCCCCGAGTGGACATATGTGTACAATGTGGTGTTGGCCACTGGTTAGAGCTGATTGATCCAGCAGAACATATATCTGACTCAAATGGAGCCAGTTTGCTTCTCTCCCCCAGAATTTGAAATTTCAACAGAAAAACAAAGAGTCTTGGGGGGATTGGTACTTTCATGTTCAGGATGGGGTTCTAGAGACAATGTCCACAAACTTTAACTAATGAATTCTTTCATGGTGCCTTGTTCTTTTCTTTTTTAAGGTTCAGTTCAACATTTTCTTCTAAACTGAGAGCACCTCAACCTTTTTCCAACTAATCCCTTTTCATCTTAAGTATAACAGTCAGATATAGTTGCTTCCAACCAAGAGAATCTATATATCTGAAAGCTACTAAGATAATATTAGTCTGTAATATCTTAAAAATACTGAGCAGAAATTCCAAAAAATTACAAATTAACAACATGAAAGGCCAACTGATACATACATATATAAAGTTGCTTTCCAAGTAATTCCTGAATTCTGAAATATTTTGTCTCCCATCTTCAGTCCATTTTTTTTAATAAAGAACCTACCAGAATTCCTACTCAGCATGTCTTGATAGATATCGAACTGCAATATTTACTGAAGCTCTAGTGAATTATTCAGAAAGTTTTACAGAAGAGCCTTTTAGGAGTAAGTAATGGGTGGTCACGCTGGACTTGCAATGGATTATAGAAAGTGGTTTTACTACACATCCAAGTATAATGGCAGCTCAACTATCTCTTGCCACACATCGCTCTTTATAGAAAGACGTGTACATGTGGTGAGGACTTAACACCAGGTAGAACCCACGGCAGGAGAGATTTAGAAAGTTAATTGATTGGTGTTCTATTTCTCTCTCCATACTGTAAAAGTGATCACCTATTTTAGGAGAAATATCCTGTCCACAGACAGCTACTTGTGATTCCATAAATGATGGAATCATTCACACAATACACACTTTACAGCAGGAGCCTGAAATAAGTCAAATGTATAAAGTCTACCAAACTGAAGTTAATAAAGCTGCTTTCTGAGTCAAAAGTTATTTCTATTTAGAACATCTTTAGCTCTGATGTATACACACCCAACATATAAAAGAAACTCCATTTCCATAGGAGGATGTATTAGGCTACAGACTCCAAATAAACAGTAGTTAAAGTCAAAAGCCTCCAATTCTGCAAGTGTACAGAGCACAATGAATTTATTTCCTTTTCGTCACACATAATTTCAGCAGGTTTTACCTTCAAATTTTACCTTCCTGTGAAAATGTAAGAGCCACAGAAAAACCAATTCTTTTCCACTTTTTCTCACTTTGGAATTTAAGTCTATTGTACATCATTCTAGTAAAATAGGAAATATAAATTTATCGTACCCTGAAGTTAGAAAAGGAACCTATACTCTATTTAATTCAACAGCTCTGTTGAATTTCCTATTATTCCCAAGAACTTGCATTGGGAATTTGTTAATTTTCTACTACAAATTCAACAGCTCAACTGCATTTAAGCTGCATGGCTCAAATGTTATATGTAGCCACCCACCATAAAACTTTAAGTCAACTATATTATTGGTGAATTTCTAAGCTGCACTAACCTTCCATCTCTCTTTCTATTATCGGTTATCAGATCCTGTTTCTCTTTATTTTTACCCTCAGAAGCCCAGGCTCCTTCCTAACTGCTGACAAAGGATACTGAATGCACCCACTGCCCCAGAAACACAAGCAGTGCATAATCAGGTGTCTACTCACCTGTATCTTTTCATTCTTCACAACCACGGGCCTCTTCTCCCATTGTAAATCTCACTCCCTTAATGGAAGGTTAGATGATGCTCTCATGACATAAGGTTCATTTAGTTTTCAGATGGACATGACTAACAGTGCTAAAATCTCAAGAATTTCTTTCTAACAAGTACAACTTAATTCAAATGAAGACAAATGACTTGACCAAAGTCACATTGCTAGTGAGCAAACCCGACGACCTATACCTAATACGCCTGATTCATAGCTGACGTCCATTCTATTATTATGCTTCTCTCATCATATATATCAATTACATTAGAAGATAAAAAAGGAAATAGTTCAATAAAAAATATATTTCTATAGGCATTCAAAACCCAAGTGTCTAGAATAAGAAACTTTTAAAAGTTTCAAAATACAAAAGATGGCAGCGTGAGAGGTGAGACAGAGGCTTCCTCCTAAAACCGCATATAATATGAAAATAAAGCCACTACAACTACTCTTGAAAGAGCAACGGGAAAGAGGACTACAACAAACTGCATACACCTGGAGACAAGAGCAGCCCTCTCAGAAAATGGTAATGTACTAAAGCTGTGGTCCTGCGGGATCCAAGCCCTTCCCCCACCCCAGCTCACCAGCAGGAGGAACAGGAACAGAGCAGAGAGGGAGTGGAGAACTGGGACTGCTGAATACCTAACTCTGGAGATCTGCTCTGGGAGCACAAACCTGCATTTCGTGGTGCTTGCATGATACTCTCGTAGTTGGGAGCTTGGAAAGCTAAGACAGGCAGAATTCCTGGAGAGACTAAGATTCCAGCTGCTTGTGAAATCAGGGATCCATACCCAGCTGCTCTGGGACAAAAGAAACGCAGGCAGTCTGAGAGACTTCTAACAAAGAAGACCTTAGCAAGAGGCCTGCTAAGGGGGCAAGGACTGCACAGAGCTTACTGCTCAGGAGAAAGGACAGGTAGACAAAATTGTCCGGTTGTACTCTGCCCAGCAGATTGGGAGTTTTCTGATCTTCAGGTGTGCCAGCTCCCTGGCTGCCTACACAGTTCCAAGAACCCCTTCTGTGACAGGAAGACTAGTGCACCTTTCACCTGGCCAGCCCCACCAGGCATGCAAACCTGGAATCCCTTCCCTGGTGTTAGGCCAGCCAGAGGGAAGATCTGTCTACAGCAACTAAAAAGGCAAAGCACAGAGGCTTATACATGTGTGCTCAGCCCACTGGTTCAGACGGGGGAGACAGGCATAGCAGCCAGGAACCAGGAAACAGCCCTTTCCTCCCCCGAGGCACCAATATCACTCCCCTACAATCCCAGACATTGCTTCAGGGACTGAGCAGCTCCAGAGAGTAGAGCTTCTTGGCACTAGAGGGCTCCATACACAAATATGAAATGCCAAAGCAACCTAGTCCAGAGTAAAATTATGAATACAACTCCTGAGAAAGATTTAAATGATATGGACCTTATGACGCTACCTGAAAGGGAGTTCAAAATAAAAATCATTAACATGCTCATGGAGGTACGGAAAGATATTGAAGAACTCAGGAATGAATTCCGGTTGGAGATCTAATCCTTGAAGAACAAAACGGACAGTATTAAAAGAAGATTGGATATGGTGGAGGAGACAATAAATGAAATAGAAACTAGAGAAGAGGAATACAAAGAAGCTGAGGTACTAAGAGAAAAAAAGGATCTCTAAGAATGAAAGAATATTGAGAGAACTGTGTGACCAATCCAAACGGAACAATATTTGCATTATAGGAGTACCTGAGGAGGAAGAAGAGAGAGAAAAAGGGATAGAAAGAGCCTTTGAAGAAATAATTGCTGAAAACTTTCCCACACTGGGGAAGGAAATAGTCTTGCAGTCCACAGGAGCCCACAGAACTCCCAACACAAGGGACCCAAGGAAGACAACACCAAGACACATAATAATTAAGATGGCAATGGTCAAAGATAAAGACAGAGTATTAAAGGCAGCTAGAGAGAGAAAAACGATCACCTACAAAGGAAAACCCATCAGACTATCATCAGACTTCTCAACAGAAACCTTACAGGCCAGAAGAGAATAACATGATATATTTAACGTAATGAAACAGAAGGGCCTCGAACCAAGAATATTGTATCCAGCACGATTATCATTTAAATATGACGGAGGGATTAAACAATTTCCACACAAGCAAAAGCTGAGAGAGTTTACCTCTCATAAACCACCACTACAGGATATCTTAAACGGACTGCTCTAGAGGGAAGCACCCCTAAGGCTAAAAAGATGTCACCAGAGAAAATAAAATCATAGTAAAGAAAGCAGACCATCCAAATACTAACTAAAGGCAAAGAATAAAATACCCAATATACAAAGAATGGAGGAGGAAGAATAGGAAGGGAGAAATAAAGAAACATCAGATGGCATACACAATAATTTAACAAGAAAGTAAAGTTAGATACTTAGATAGTAAAGAAGCAAACCTCGAACCTTTGATAACCACGAATCTAAAGCCAGCAATGGCAATAAGTACATATCTATCAATAATCACCCTAAATGTAAATGGACTGAATGCACCAATCAAAAGACACAGAGTAACAGAGTGGATAAAAAAGCAAGAACCATCTATATGCTTACAAGAGACTCACCTCAAACCCAAAGATATACACACACTAAAAGTGAAGGTATGGAAAAAGATATTTCATGCAAACAACAAAGAGAAAAAAGCAGGTGTTGCAGTACTTGTATCAGACAAAATAGACTTCAAAACGAAGAAAGTAGCAAGAGATAAAGAAGGACATTACATAATGATAAAGGGGTCAGTCCAAAAAGAAGATATAACCATTATAAACATATATGCACCCAACACAGGAGCGCCAACATATGTGAAACAAATACTAACAGAATAGAAGGAGGAAATAGACAACAATGCATTCATTTTAGAAGACCTCAACACACCACTCACTCCAAAGGATAGATCAACCAGACACAAAATAAGTAAAGACACAGAGGCACTGAACAACACTCTAGAACAGATGGACCTAATAGATATCTACAGAACTCTGCACCCAAAAGCAAAAGGATACACATTCTTCTCAAGTGCACATGGAACATTTTCCAGAATAGACCACATACTAAGACACAAAAAGAACCTCAGTAATTTCAAAAATATTGAAATCCTACCAACCAACTTCTCAGATCACAAAGGTATAAAACTAGAAATAAATTTTAGAAAGAAATCAAAAAGGCTCACAAATACATGGAGACTTAACAACATTCTCCTAATGAATCAATGGGTTAAAGGCCAAATCAAAACAGAAATCAAAGAATATATGGAGACTAATGACAACAACAACACAAAGTCACAACTTCTGTGGGACGCAGCAAAGGCTGTTCTAAGAGGAAAGTATATTGCAATCCAGGCCTACTTAAAGAAGGAAGAGCATTCCCAAATGAACAGTCTAAAGACACAATCATTGAAATTGGAAAAAGAAGAACAAAAGAGGCCCAAAGTCACCAGAAGGAGGGACATAATAAAGATCAGAGGAGAAATAAATAAAATTGAGAAGAATAAAACAATAGAAAAAAAATCAATGAAACCAAGAGCTGGTTCTTTGAAAAAATAAACAAAATAGATAAACCCAGAGCCAGACTCATTAAGAGAAAAAGAGAATCTACACACATAAACAGAATCACAAATGAGAAAGGAAAAACAGTGACGGACCCCACAGAAACACAAAGAATTATAAGAGAATATTATGAGCATCTGTATACTAACCAGCTGCAAAACCTCGAAGAAATGGACAACTTCTTAGAAAAATACAACCTTCCAAGACTGACCAAGCAAGAAACAGAAAAACTAAACAGACCAATCACCAGCAACGAAATTGAAGCGGTAATCAAAAAACTACCCAAGAACAAAACCCCCGGACCTGATGGATTCACCTCTGAATTCTACCAGACATATAGAGAAGAAATAACACCCATTCTCCTTAAAGTTTTCTAAAAAATAGAAGAGGAGGGAATACTTCCAAACTCTTTCTATGAAGCCAGCATCACTTTAATACCAAAACCGGACAAAGACCTCACTAAAAAAGAAAATTACAGACCAATATCCCTGATGAACATAGATGCAAAAATACTCAACAAAATATTAGCAAACCGAATTCAAAAATACATCAAGAGGATCATACACCATGATCAAGTGGGATTCATCCCAGGGATGCAAGGATGGTACAACATTCGAAAATCCATCAACATCATTCATCACATCAACAAAAAGAAGAACAAAAACCACATGATCATCTCCACAGATGCTGAAAAAGCATTTGACAAAATTCAACATCCATTCATGATTAAAACTCTCAACAAAATGGGTATAGATGGCAAGTACCTCAACATCATAAAGGCTATATATGACAAACCAACAACTAACATCATACATAACAGCGAGAAGCTGAAAGCTTTTCAATCAAGATCGGGAACAAGACAGGGGTGCCCACTCTCTCCACTGTTATTCAACATAGTACTAGACCCCTAGCCAGGGCAATCAGACAAAACAAAGATATACAAGGCATCCAGATTGGTAAAGAAGAGGTCAAATTGTCACTATTTGCAGATGATATGATACTGTACATAAAAAACCCTAAAGACTCCACTCCAAAACTACTAGAATTAATATCTGAATTCAGCAAAGTTGCAGGATACAAAATTAACACACAGAAATCTGTTGCTTTCCTATACACTAACGATGAACTAACAGAAAGAGAAATCAGAAAAACAATTCCATTCACAACTGCATCAAAAAGAATAAAATACCTAGGAATAAACCTAACCAAGGAAGTGAAAGACCTGTACTCTGAAAACTACAAGACACTCCTAGCAGAAATTAAAGAGGACACTAACAAATGGAAATGCATCCCATGCTCTTGGCTAGGAAGAATAAATATTGTCAAAATGGCTATACGACCTAAAGCAATCTATAGATTCAACCCAATCCCTATCAAACTACCAACAGCTTTCTTCAATGAACTGGAACAAATAATTCTAAAATTCATATGGAACCAGAAAAGACCCCAAATAGCCAAAGCAATCCTGAGAAGGAGGAATCAAACAGGGGGAATTACACTCCCTGACTTCAAGCTCTACTACAAAGCCACATTAATCAATACAATTTGGTACTGGCACAAAAACAGACTCACAGACCAGTGAAACAGAATAGAAAATCTAAACATTAACCCAAACATTTACAGCCAATTAATATTTGATAAAGGAGCCTTGGATATACAATGGGGAGATGACAGCCTCTTCAGCAGCTGGTGTTGGAAAAACTGTACAGCTACATGTAAGAGAATGAAACTGGACTACTGAGCCCCATACACAAAGGTAATCTCAAGGTGGATCAAAGACCTGAATGTAAGTCATGAAACCATAAAACTCTTAGAAAAAAAATATCTTGGAAATAAACATGAGCGACTTCTTCATGAACATATCCCCCCAGGCAAGGGAAACAAAAGCAAAAATGAACAAGTGGGACTATATCAAGCTGAAAAGCTTCTGTACAGCAAAGGACACCATCAGTAGAACAAAAAGACATCCTACAGTATGGGAAAATATATTCATAAATGATGCATCTGAGAAGGGGTTGACATCCAAAATATATAAAGAACTCATGCACCTTAATAAACAAAAAGTAAATAATCCAATTAAGAAATGGGCAGAGGACATGAATAGACACTTCTCTAAAGAAGAAACTCAGGTGGCCAACAGGCACATGAAAAGATGCTCCATATTGCTGGTCATCAGAGAAATGCAGATTAAAACCACAATGAGATATCACCTCACACCAGTGAGGATGGCCAACATCCAAAACACAAACAACAACAAATGTTGGCGAGGATGTGGAGAAAAGGAAACCCTCCTACACCACTGGTGGGAATGCAAATTAGTTCAACCATTGTGGAAAGCAGTACGGAGATTCCTCAAAAAACTCAAAATAGAAATACCATTTGACCCAGGAATCCCACTCCTAGGAATTTACCCTAAGAATGCAGCAGCCCAGTTTCAAAAAGACAGATGCACCCCTATGTTTATTGCAGCACTATTTACAGTAGCCAAGAAATGGAAGCAACCTAAGTGTCCATCAGTAGATGAATGGATTAAGAAGATGTGGTACATATACACAATGGAACATTATTCAGCCATAAGAAGAAAACAAATCCTACCATTTGCAACAACATGGATGGAGTTAGAGGGTATTATGCTCAGTGAAATAAGCCAAGCCGAAAAAGACAAGTATCAAATGATTTCACTCATATGTGGAGTATAAGAACAAAGAAAAAAACTGAAGGAACAAAACAGCAGCAGACTCACAGAACCCAAGAAAGGACTAATAGTTACCAAAGGGAAAGGGACTGGGGAAGATGGGTGGGAAGGGAGGGATAAGAGGGTAAAAGCGGTATTACGATTAGCAGAGGTAAGGTAGCTGGGGCACAGGGAGGGCTGTACAACTCAGAGAAGACAAGTAGTGATTCTATAGCATCTCACTACGCTGATGGACAGTGACTGTAATGGGGTTGGTGGGGGGGACCTGATGAAGGGGGTAGTTTTATCACCATAATATTGCACATGTAATTGTAGGTTAATGATACCAAAATAAATTGTAAAAAAAAAAAAAAAAGTTTCAAAATACAGTGTGGTAAACAATCAAAATAATATAGTAACTAAAAACTTGGATGGCAAGACAACAACCAAGATATTTAGTTACTGGCAGTATAAAATGTCCTAACTTATATCTTAAATAATAATTATGACATTTATTTTTCCTTGTACTTTTTTAGCACTAGAAAAAATTTAAAAGATGTGAAGGGAAAAATGACTCAGAGAAAAGAAAAGGAAGTGAAATAAAATAGGTAGAAAACTGTCCATTTTAATAATTAAGCGATTCTTTGGAGATATAAAATAAACCTATGAATGCAAACCCCAGTCAAAAAGTAATCCTTTCAAAAGGATACCTTTTTTCACATTTAAGTGGATTGAGTCTCTTCTTTAATGAAAAGAGTAGAGCTAAGTTCCAAGGACAAAGATTAATTCTTTTCTCAAGTTTTAGTGACTTTTAAAATATATATAAATTTAACAGGGAAGCAAAATGAAAAAATCATGCAAAACAGACAATTCTCATATTAAAAGTTCCATTAACATTGAATTATGTGATGTAAATATGAGTAATTTTTTTCTCCAAATCCTCTCAGGAAATTTTTCTATACAAAAGAAACATGAATAACCTGGAGAAGCTTTTTGTGTATAAAAAGATCACCCACTTTCCCACTTTATTTTTCAAGCAAATGTTTTAACTTTTAACTTCTAACTGTAATTATTTAACTATTTAACTTTAAACTATTTAACCAACACTGTTTAACTTCTAACTGTTTAACTATTTAACACTATTTAACTTCTAACTGTAATCCCCAGTCCCTCTGCAATGGCTTTAGCCCTGGTTACTATAAATGCTGACTATAGAAGAGCATCACACTGGGCCTCTCTTTACCACGTCATAGTTACTGGCTCCACTCCTCCGAGGATTCACTCTTGCTTCCTCACACTGCCCTAATGAGACACTTCTCAAGCCCATCGTACACCTCATTGTCACCACCAAGCATCCATCTGCAGCCCTTTGTATTCCCAATGTGTTAACTCTTCCTGGGTAATTTCACTCCAAAAGATAATTCTATCTTTTGGTTATTCCCGAATCTGTATCTCCACCAAAACCTCTCCCAAATACTGAACTCATCTTTCTAATAGACAATTTGGCGCCTCTTCCAAGCAGATGCCCAGAAGCACTTCATGCACACCGCATTTAAAACAGAACTTATCCTCTCCTCTAAACTGTTATTCCATCTCTCTAAATCCCCTTTTCTGTGAACTGCTCGAGCCAGAAACCCAGGAAGCCTCTAGGCCTCTTCCTTTCCTGCATCACTACCTCCTAAACCTATCTCCAAGCCATGACAATTTTCTCTCCTAGGTCACTCTGAGAAAAACCAGGCCTTCTCCATCACTCGTGCCTCTTCCTTGCCTGAATTGCTGCAACATCTTCTATTTTTTTAATGAAATGTATTGCTTATTACAAAAGTAAAATTTTTTCACTGCTGAAAAATTCAACTTAAAGATAATAAAAAGGAAAATTAAAATCATAATCTTCATGCAAAGATAAATACTCTTAATATTTCAATATAGATCCTTCCACATAATTTTCTTGCTTCTATAGCACATTTTCCTGTCATCCGTAATCCTCCTTCTAATCCATCCTTCACAGGAGGAGAGAGTGATGCTATAAAATTCAAATATGATTCTGAAATTTCCCTGTTTAAAATTCCTGTGTGTGTCCAAGAGTGTTGGGAGCCGCTCCCCGCCATTACAAGATGGCGCCCATTTCCTGCTGCTGGTTCGGTAAACACCTGTGCTGCGCAAGCGCGAGACGTGGCGCTGGCGCCGTCATCTGGCCTGATCCTGGGACGCCCTATGGAGAATGACCACGTCATGGGCGGGGCTTGGGACCTATATAGGAGACCGTCTCCCTCATTCCGGGGTCCTCCTTACCATACAGTCAGCTTGTGATCTCGCTCTCAAGATGCATTAAAGCTGTTGCTGCAGAAGAATCCTATTTGTCCTGTGCTCATTCCTGCTGGCGGGAGGTTGCGCGGGACAACTGGTGCCGAAACCCGGGAAGAAGCCGTAACATCGCCAGCACCTGGAGGACCCCTCGTTGAGGTGGATTCAGAACTGCAGTGGTGAGTTCGGAGAGGTATGCCTGTGTCTGTGATTTTTGGTCTCTTGTTTGCCTGTGTAATCTGTATTAAAGTAGGTCAGAGAACCTTGAGGAATTTCATTAAGGAGGTAGACCGCGTAGCCCCATGGTTTGCGGTATCAGGCTCGGTTTCCCTTCCTTCTTGGGATAAGCTGGGTAAGGACTTGACAGCAGCACAGAAAAGAAAGGATCTCCGCATGGGAGTCCTAGCCATCTGGAAGCTGGTAAGGAACTGTCTGCAAGATGACAATTGCCAGGCAACGGTTAGGTCAGGACAAGTAGTGTTTGAGACCATACAGGACAGCATGTCAGAAACCGAGCGCAGTGAGAGACTGGGCGCCCGAAAGAAAGCAAAACCCCCTAAAAGAAAAGAGAAAAAGGACCCTCCGGTAAAGGAGGAGTGCTCTGTCAATAAAGATAAGATGACAAAGGACCCTACGGGAAGGGAGGATCCCCGTCCCGCTAGTGCTCCTAAAGGAAGTAATGAGAACAGGCTCTACCCCACGCCTGTTGATTCATCCTCAGATAGTGAGGATCTTGAAAGCCTTTCCGATTTTGAGGCTTTGGACCTAGAAGATGCAGCAGACTTAGAGAGGGAGGCCGCCCAATATGAGGCAGATAGATATCATCCTGATGAGCCCTATAGGCTCGTCGCCTCGACTAGTGGCTCGGCGCCCTCTGCGCCACCGCCTCCTTATGCGCCGATCGCCGGCAAGATCGGCTCCCTTTTCCGAATTCCGGAGAAGGTGAGAAGACAGCTGTCGGCCGCCTTCCCCGTTTTTGAGGCAGAAGGAGGTGGCCGGGTTCACGCACCTGTTGATTTTAACCAATTAAAAGAGCTTGCTGAGTCCGTTCGCAAGTATGGCCCTAATGCTAATTTCACCTTGGTCCAGTTGGACCGTCTGGCGGTTCACGCCCTTACCCCGGCTGACTGGCAAACGGTAGCTCAAGCTGCTCTCCCGAGCATGGGCCAATATATGGAATGGAAAGCCTTGTGGCACGAAGCGGCACAAAATCAGGCCAGGATTAATGCAGCTGCCTTGACCCCAGAACAAAGAGAGTGGACCGCTGACCTCCTTACGGGGCAGGGCGCCCACGCAGCCAACCAAAGCAATTACCACTGGGGAACCTACCCTCAAATTGCAGCTGCCGCTATCAAAGCCTGGAAGGCTCTGTCTAAAAAAGGAGAGGCTAATACACAGCTCTCAAAAATTATCCAAAGTCCTCAGGAATCCTTCTCAGACTTCGTGGCGCGTATGACAGAAGCGGCCACTAGGATTTTTGGTGACATTGCCTCAGTAGAGCCTTTCATACAACAGCTAATTTTTGAACAAGCCACCCAGGAATGCCGCAATGCCATTGCGCCACGTAAGAATAAAGGGCTGCAAGATTGGCTGAGAGTATGTCGTGAGCTGGGTGGTCCCCTCACTAATGCAGGGCTGGCGGCGGCAATCCTGCAATCTCAGAGGCAGCAGCCTCGAGAGGCTAGGCTTTGCTTTAAATGTGGTAAACCTGGACACTTAAAAAGACAATGCCCGGCGACTGGGGAAGGTCGCCAACCGGCCGCCCTCTGCTCCCGCTGTGGTAAAGGTTACCATAAGGCTGCCTTTTGTAGGTCAGTCAGAGATGTTAAGGGTATGTTGCTCCCCCCGCTCAATACCCAGGACTCAAAAAACGCCCAGAAGGGCCCACGGACCCAGGGCCCGCAGAAATATGGGACCAATGGGATGAATCAAGGGGAGGGGCAAGAGCAGCAGGAGGCAGATCGACCATCCCCCAACACATGGACCTCCGCGCCTCCACCAACTTCTTATTGATCCCCCATATGGGTATCCAACCTATTCCGGTAGACCCGGTAGAGTTGCCTTCTAGCGCAGTTGGCCTTCTGTTGGGAAGAGCCTCTTTGGCCTTATGTGGCCTTCTTGTTCTTCCGGGAATTGTTGACACAGACCACTCCCCTGCCTTGCAGGTATTAGCATCCAGCCCGCAGGGCGTTTTTTCCATCTCAAAGGGGGACCGTATCGCTCAGCTATTACTCCTCCCCGGAACTTCCCCTAAGCAAGATGAAGGCTCTAAGCCAATGGGTTCCTCAGGGCCAGACTCTGCCTATTTAATGTTATCTTTAGCTGAACGCCCTAAATTAACCTTACAAGTACAAGGCAAGTCTTTTGAGGGAATCTTAGACACTGGGGCTGATAAAAGCATCATCTCAACTCATTGGTGGCCTCATACATGGCCCGTCACGCAGTCGGCCCATTCCTTACAAGGTTTAGGGTATCAGGCTAGCCCTAATGTTAGTTCAGCAACCCTCCGTTGGGAAGGTCCAGAAGGTAAACGAGGAATGTTTACACCCTACGTCCTTCCGCTTCCTGTGAATCTTTGGGGAAGAGATGTTCTTCAAGCCATGGGATTTGCCCTCTCCACAGAGGCACAATGTGGCGTCTATTCGCCACAAGCTCACAACATAATGGTTAAAATGGGACATAAACCGGGTCAAGGACTAGGAAAATTTCAACAGGGTCGAGTGGAGCCCCTCTCCCCCCGAGGACAGCAAGATAGGAAGGGTGTGGGTTTTCCCTAGTGGCCGCTGAGGGCTTTATGCCCATACCTTGGAGTACGGGGGATCCAGTTTGGGTCCCTCAGTGGCCTCTGCCCCTGGAAAAACTCAATGCATTACAGGACTTAGTGAAGGAACAGATATGCTTGGGTCACTTAGAACCCTCAACCTCGCCATGGAACACCCCTATTTTTGTTATTAAAAAGAGGTCTAGAAAATGGCGTCTCTTACACGATCTTAGAGCAGTAAATGCTCAAATGCAGCTTTTAGGCTCCATACAGCGTGGCCTCCCTGTTTTATCGGCATTGCCACGTGGCTGGCCCCTGTTGATTGTTGATATCAAAGATTGCTTCTTTTCAATCCCTCTGTGTCCCCATGACCGCCCTCGGTTTGCTTTTACAATTCCCTCACTGAATCATGCCGGTCCGGACCGCCGATATCAATGGCGGGTCCTGCCCCAAGGAATGTCTAACAGTCCTACCATCTGTCAGTTGTTTGTGCAATTGGCCCTAGAGCCGTTATATGCCAGTTTTCCCGATGTCACCATCCTTCACTATATGGATGATATTTTGCTTACTGCAAAAGATGTTGAGATCCTCCAACGTGCTTATCCGTCTTTGGTTTCCATCCTTCAATCTAAAGGATTGCACTTATCTGTAGAGAAGGTTCAGTTCTCATATCTTGGAGAATTTTTGGGGACCGTGATCTATCCTGATTGTATTCGCCCTCAAAAGCTGACCATTAGGCTTGATTCCTTAAAAACTCTTAATGATTTTCAAAAATTACTAGGAGATATAAATTGGATTCGCCCCTTTTTGAAGATTCCCACCTCAACCCTGAAGCCCCTGTTTACATTATTAGAGGGAAGTCCAGATTTAGCATCCCCTCGTGTTCTTACTCCCGCCGCTAGGACGGCGTTAGCCCAAGTGGAGGCCGCACTTCAGAATGCACAGCTCAAGCGCATTGATCCCCTTACAGTCTTTTCTTTGTGTATTCTTAAGACCGTGGGGTTACCTACTGCTGTCCTCTGGCAAGATGGCCCCCTGTTATGGATACATCTTAATGCTACCCCAGCCAAGATTATTGAATGGTATCCCAGAGCAGTAGCACTGCTAGCAGTACAAGGTATAAAACAGGCTATTTCCTGCTTTGGCCGTGAGCCATCCTCACTATTGGTTCCTTATACAGCTCATCAAGTGCAGGTCCTTTCTGCCTCATCTGATGATTGGGCAATTTTAGTTTCAACCTTTTTAGGCAAGATAGATAATCATTACCCTAAACATCCCATTTTAACTTTTGCCATGCAACACCCTTTGATATTCCCTTTAGTTACTTCCCCTGTGCCCATCCCGGGGGCCCTTACTGTATTTACCGATGGGTCTTCAACAGGCAGAGGAGCTTATGTAGTAAATGGTAAAGTAACTACCCATCATTTTGATACTTCTTCCCCCCAGGTAGTTGAATGTTGTATCGTTCTTGAAGTATTAAAAAGCTTTCCCCAGCCTCTTAATGTAGTCTCTGACTCTGTTTATGTTGTTAATGCAGTCAAAATTTTAGAGGTGGCTGGCATTATAAAGTCCTCCAGCCCTCTCGCCAAAATTTTTCAAAATATCCAGGACGCCTTAATAGCCCGAGCCGCTCCTGTGTTTATTACTCATGTGCGCGCACATTCGGGTCTACCTGGCCCGATCTCCCAAGGCAATGATCTCGCGGACAGTGCCACTCGCCTTGCGGCAGCAGCTCTGAGTTCCCCTCTTGAAGCAGCACAAAGTTTCCATAGATCGTTTCACGTGACTGCAGAGACGCTGCGCCACAAGTTTAAAATCTCAAGAAAAGAAGCTAGAGAGGTTGTAAAGAGCTGTCACAATTGCTGTGAGTTCCTACCCTCACCTCATGTAGGGATAAATCCCAGAGGATTGCGTCCTTTATATCTATGGCAGATGGATGTGACACATATACCCTCTCTAGGTCGCTTGCAATATGTACATGTATCTATAGATACTTATTCTGGAGTCTTGTTCGCCTCTCCCTTGTCCGGGGAGAAGGCCGCCCACGTTATTCAACATTGCTTGGAGGCCTGGAGCGCTTGGGGATGCCCCAGAGCCCTTAAAACTGATAATGGCCCTGCCTATACATCTTCTAAATTTGCGCAATTTTGTGCTAAGATGGGTGTCTCCCATTCTACTGGAGTGCCATATAATCCTCAGGGCCAAGGCATTGTGGAGCGTGCCCACCGCTCTATTAAAGCTTATCTACAAAAACAAAAGGAGGGCCTTCAGTCTGTGCTGCCCGCGAACCCTTGCGGAGCAGTTGCTATGGCCACTTTCACTTTGAATTATCTTTCTGTAGACCCCCAGGGTCTATCTGCAGCGGATCGCCATTGCCGTGATCCACGACCCACGAATGATTTTGTGAAATGGAAGGATGTTCTTACTAATGAATGGAAAGGACCGGATCCAGTGTTTATTAGATCCAGGGGCGCTGTTTGTGTTTTTCCTCAGGAGGGGAATTCCCCTTTTTGGGTCCCTGCTAGATTGACCAGAACAGTTCCTGCCGAAGAAGAACCTATCGCCCAAGAAGAACCTGATGAGCAGGATGGCGATCCATCAACAACTGAGGCGCCCGTCAAGAGCCCATCTGCAGGGAGTACTCCCTCTACTCCTGATATGCTGGACCCATAGTGTTTGGGAATTGGACAGCAGAATTTGAAGAAACCTTGAGGAAACTCTGTGTTGCCATCATTGAAGTGAATTCTACTCGTCTGGATCTTTCCCTTACGGAAGGAATGTCCTCCTGGATTTCTTCAGTTGTTTCTTACTTTAAGGAATGGGTGGGGGTAGGCCTTTTCGGTGTCCTTATGTGCTTTGGTGTGGTCCTACTCTTGTGGGCTGTCTGAAAACTCAGGTCACAGTGCCAGCAAGACAAGGTCGTCATTGCGCAGGCACTGGCAGCGCTAGATCAAGGAGGTTCAGCAGCAGTTTGGATAGCCATGATGGAGGACAATCGCCCCAGAACGCAGGCTCCTCTTTTTCCTTTCTAGCTGTATTCCCAGCCTTTGCACACAGAGGGGCCTTTAAGCCCCATTGCACCTGGTTAAGGTGGGAACTGTCCTGACTAGGGAGCAATTGAAAAAACACATAGGGCTCAAGTTCCCATTGCACATGTGTCGTTGCCAGTTGCTGCTCTCCCCCTGTGAGTCGTGAGGGCTCAGGATCCCATTGCACCACGACTGGTGGGAGAGCTCAGGCCTGGCCCCTGGGAATCGGGGCATGCGATGGCGTGCCCCAGAATCCCCCGTGGATTTCAGCCTGACCCTTTTTCCTTTTCTTGATCTTTCTCCTTTTGATGCCTGCTGTTCTTAGTTTAATTATAAGGGGCAGTTGTTGGGAGCCGCTCCCCGCCATTACAAGATGGCGCCCATTTCCTGCTGCTGGTTCGGTAAACACCTGTGCTGCGCAAGCGCGAGACGTGGCGCTGGCGCCGTCATCTGGCCTGATCCTGGGACGCCCTATGGGGAATGACCACGTCATGGGCGGGGCTTGGGACCTATATAGGAGACCGTCTCCCTCATTCCGGGGTCCTCCTTACCATACAGTTAGCTTGTGATCTCGCTTTCAAGATGCATTAAAGCTGTTGCTGCAGAAGAATCCTATTTGTCCTGTGCTCATTCCTGCTGGCGGGAGGTTGCGCGGGACACAAGAGTGCATTCAGGATTAAAGTTCTGATCCATCGCATGACATAAATCGCTCTTGGCTTTGCCTCTGCCTTCATTTCCAGCCATTTTCTCCACTACATTCTTTGCTTCGATCATCTCTGTTTTCCTGCATTCTTTGTATATAAGACTTGACATATACTGGGATCTCTACTTAGTGCGACCCATCCTGTCTTCCTTCATCTGGTTAATTATCATTTATCCTGTTAAGAGTTCATTTAATCCTGCCAATGTTTGCCTCAATTACTGAGTGGAGAGATCCTGCTCTGTTCTCAGCAGCTTTCCATCATTCCCCACGCATGCCTTATTGCTGAATGTTGTGATTGCCTTTTCTTCCCCAGCTGTTGAAGGAAAACCCAATTCAAAGGCATCTTCTTTATTAACCTTTAGCAGTATGGCCTAAGCCCATGGATTTTGGAATTAGATCTGGATTTTCATTCTAAATCTGTTATGGGCCTCAGTGGAACTCTGGGAAATTTTCTGAGCCTCGGATTTTCCATCTGTAAAATGACGTGGTCTCCTAGGTCAAAGATTACAGTACAATATAAGTCAGTGTTTCTCACCTGAGATTGATTTTGCTCCCCAGGGATATATGGCAAAGTCTGGAGATACTTGGGGGTTTTATTGCTGGGAAGGGAGGATGCTAACTGTCCTGTAGGTAGAGGCCAGGGATTATGCTTAACAGCCTACAAAGC
This sequence comes from Phataginus tricuspis, assembly GCA_029783875.1. Classification (NCBI taxonomy): domain Eukaryota; kingdom Metazoa; phylum Chordata; class Mammalia; order Pholidota; family Manidae; genus Phataginus; species Phataginus tricuspis. The sequence goes on from JAQQAC010019963.1 coordinate 17,620,307, forward strand.
CCAGGACGGCTGCCTACAGTCAAGGGTACAACCGGCTGCCCACATCAGCAGTACTGTGCCTGAGAAAGCCGTAAGGCAATGCAGGCAGGATTTTAGTATCTTGAATGCCTATTTTAGCACTGGAAGTGGTAGTGATTGTTAATATCAAGAGATTCATTTATTTCCAAACTCCTATAGAATTTGATTTTGTGCTACTTCATTTATTATATTTCTTATGTGGTAGATTAGCTCATTGCTCCGCAAGCTTTCACCCCCTACATCCTCCCTCATCCACTGACTAGCTTTGACCAGTGGAACACGCACAGAAGCTGCAGCGAGCCAGGTCTGAGCTTCATCTTTATGAGGTGCTGCACCCCACTGCTGCCACTCCTGCCAACAACCGAGAGAAGAGCCTTCTCCTGAGGAGGCATTTTCCTTTCCTTGGAGCCCCAAAATGAGCACACAAGAAATAAATCTAAGCAGGTCCCCACAGGCCAAAGCCTGGAACAAACCTGGCTGGACCCACTCCAGAGGTCAGAGCGAAGCCCAGATCAGCCAAATCCCTACTGATCTGCAGCCACATGAGCAGGAAATAAACATTATGACTCTACACCTCTTAGACTTTGTGGTTGCTTGTTATACAGTGATAATGACTGTTAAACCATATGCTTTTTTACCCTTATTTTCACACAATTCCCACCCCCGCCGCCCCCTCCACACACACACAAGAAACAACACCAAGACATCTTTCTTATCAGGATGGAATATCTCACAGAGAAACACAATAACAGCATTAATATCACCTACTAAATGCTTTCGTTTTTCAGTTCATGTTCATGTTTATATAATTATATACAAAAGGTTTTATTTCCAAAGGAAAGGGGTCCAAAAAGTGACTAAAATCTGGGTATTAGTTAAGAAAATATTCAGAAACAGCACCAGAGGGGGATAGACTATGAAACAAAGCAACAGCTGAATGTGTTTTAGCCACCTCATGTACTTGGGAAAAGATGCATATTAAGATCAACTTCTCTAGAGGGGAAAAATTAAGTAACTCTACTTAGAAAATTTTAAGTTAGAGTAATAGTTTTTACCTTTAAGATCTTTTTGTTCTATGTTCTGTTTCTTTGGGTCTTGGTTTCTTGTTGTTTATGTATTACGAATTCAGGACATTAAAAATAGAATCAATATATTATCCTTCTTATGCCTTACATGCTGCAAACTTTAGAAGCAGTGTCCCTCATAGTAAAAATGTTTTAATAATGAAAAAAACACCTTGTAGATTACATTTAAGCTGTCTTTAATTCCTACTAGTAGTGTTACAAATTTTTTTCTTATTTAATAAAAAAACTGTCAATTACATCCATGAGAGCCTCTGAAAACTATGGCCCTACTAATATAACAATGTTCAGCAATCAGTCTTTCCTTTGCCCTTTTACTTGGCACCTAAAAAAGATTAAAGTTGTTAGATATTGCCATCCTACTTGGCCCTAGACAAATTTTGTGTCTTAAGTCAGAAACTAGCATATTTCCTTTCTTATGTCTTTTTCACTGTTTACATTAGTATAATCATATGTGTTAGGCTCTCAAAGGTAGATTTAGAAAGAGCAGAGAAATAGATTTCAGCTTAAGTACTAAGAAAGAATTACTCATAAAATCCATGCAAAAATCTATTATCTCTTATCCTTAGATAAGTATAAGAAAGAAAGCAAAAAATTGCATGTTACCATTCCAGTTTTCTTCAGATGCTATTTATAAACCAAGTTAGTAGTTTGGTTAATATCCTGTAAAGACAAGAAAATTATTTGAGTTGAGCGATTCAACTCAAATGAATATTTTTGATACTATATTCTTCCAAGATCTTCTAGTATCAAGGACTGTTGCTCAGAAGACAGATTTATAAAGTACAGGCTATGCAAACTATCTCAACCACATATGACTTATTATATAGATTTTTCTATTCAGACATCTAATTTATTTTTACTGAAAAATCACAGTGGCTTTGGCACAATGCTACCTAAGCAACGCTTCAACATGCCTACTCTCCCCATAGCCCACCCTGGGCATCTCAACTCCCAATTTCACCAAATACATTTCAGTTTTAATATAAGCAACATGATTTCTAGAATGAGAAAAAAAATGCAATATTCTTTCATGCAGAGTGAAGATCCAGTTAATGAGCAATAATTAATCATAACAGCTTGCTTCAAACTACATTCTTGTTGAGAATTATGCAGAGTCTATAAAACTGATAGCCTAGAGTGCTCTAAGAAAAAAAAAGATTTCTCCATGGTATCCTTGCTCAACTAATGCTGCTAAAAGATGAAGCATCTTAGCCTGAAAGGAGAGAAATAGCTGTCATAAACAGGTTCCTTACTATTCCTGGAGTATAAATAAAATTTTGAACAGCCTGTTTAAGCTCCTTTTCTTTGCTAGTAATACTCTGTTTTGAAGTTTTGTTGATGGATGTGAAACTCTAAATATCACCTGGGAAGGAGATAAAACTCAAGTTTACAGTGAGGCATAGGACTGTGTCATAGCTAAGAAGATTTGGTACAACAATTTTATAGCATCCAGAAAAAAATATTCTTGCTTAATATCAAATATATGTAAATAAAAAGAAATATACCAAACAAATTGCAATTAAATTGAAAAAAAAGTGAACCTTGTACTGTACCTCTACTAGCAATCATTCTACGACCAACCTTCTTTACGTTTCTGCGTCTAATAAAGCCAATCCCTCCATTGCTGATCCATACTTCCATTGCTGTCTTGACAGGTCTCTATCATGATTATGCATTACCTTCCTTCTGAGAATATGAGAGTCAGGAGAGACAAGCCTAAGTCTCAGTGCTCCCTATACTTTAAACACCTTGCAGAATCTCAGGTCCAGAAAAGACATTAAACATGTGTTCACTCTACTGAATTCAAGGGTGGAATTATACCCTTCATTCTCTCAACTCTTCACTTGGATGGAGATCAATCACCAAGACACAAAGTCAACCCCAGAAACCTCCTATTCCATTTAAAAGCAGCAAAACTCAAGATTCCTCTCACTATTAAGGGGTGACTTTTTCAAGACAATTGTTAAAAAATATTTTAATAGTTATTACCAGATTCTAGGAAAAGCCAATTAAAATTTGAATTATTTTTAATATTATTGAAGGTGATGGAAGAATAAAATTCAGAATAGTAAAGGACAACTCCAAGCAAACTCTATACTTAGAAGACAAAAATATTTGAGATAATGGTGGGGAGGGAGATAGCAAAGACTTTAAAAATATGAATAATACGTGAAATGAACAAGTGTTCCACCAGATAATTTTTTAAAGAATATTTTTAATTCTTTAACATTTGACATGTATATTCTTTTTTGGTAATAATTTATGTATGCATATCTTATAACAAGTTTCTACCTCATATTTAGTAGCTAAATTGTAGCTTACTAAGAAAATTCAAATTACAAATGAACAGCATTCATTAAATGATGGTGATGATGAGGTGGTAGTAGTCATAGCAGTATTAAAAAACAGTATTATTAACCTTGCAAACATTTAGTAAATTCAGTATTCCTATTGTTGTCAGCACCTTCATCAATATTTTCAGATACCAGTTTGATTCAACCATACAAAAATATTCGTGTACATATAAAAAGACGTATTATTTTTTTTAAACGCTCATGTATTAACAATGACTAGGAATAAAAATTAAAAATGGAGTTTCCCAACAAAGATTTTTCTCTCTACACAATATTCCAACCTACCGGGAAATATTTCCAGTAGCATCAACCTAAAAAGATATTTTACATTTGCAAAAATCTTACATCTAATTGAGCACTTACTATGTATCTGTCACTCTTTTAAAGCCCTGTACCTGTATTCCCTTATTTAGTCCTCATGACACCTCTTTTAGGTTAGTATTGTTGTTATCTCAATTTTACAGATGAGGAAACTAAGGCACAGAGACATTACATAATTTGTGAAAGGTCACAAAAGAAGGGTCAGAGCTAAATCCATGATATGCCTCCAGAGACCATGCCCTTAAGGTATAAAAGGCAAAATAAAAGATGAATCACTATCCCACCCATTCAGAGATGAATCTAACACTGGAAAACAACAACAACACAAAATCATGTTAATTGAACATCTAACATAAACTAGACACTGTGCTAAAGAAAGTGATAAACACATGTGTCTTAGTCCACTCAGGCTGCTATAGCAGAGTACCGTACACTGGGTGTCTTATAAAGAGCAGAAGTTTATTTCTTATAGTCTGGAGGCTGGCAAGCTTCTAGATCAAGATGCCAGCAGATTCAGCATTTGGTGAGGACCTGTTTCCAGTTTCACAGGTGGATGTCTTCAGGCTGCATCTTTACAAGGTAGAAAGGGTGAGGATGGGGTCTCTGGGGTCTCTTATCTGAGGGCACTAATGCCACTCATATAGACTCCATCCTTAGGATCTAATCATCTCCCAAAGGCTACACGTCCTAATGTCATCACACTAGGGAGTAGGTTTCAAAAGATGAATTGTTTAGGGGAAACAAATATTCAGTCTATAGGAACATGGTTACAAATATAAGACATAAAACCTGTTCTTAAGAAACTAATGATAGCTCCCTCTCTTATGTGAGGCTACAGTGAAAAGACAACCTTCTATAAGGAAATGTATTCTTACCAGAAACCCACTGGACTGTTTAGCCTCTAAAACTGATTTGGGAAGATGGCGGCATTAACAGTGGAAATCTCCTCCCAAACCCATATATATCTATGAAAATACAGCAAATACAACTATTCCTAAAAGAGAGACCAGAATACACAGGACAGCGCACAGCCTGCATCTGCACCTGAGAGGACTCGGCACCCCGCTAAGCGGGTAAGGTATGGAGCCGCATCCCGCCGGGACCCAAGCACTCCCCTACACCAACACACCAGCAGGAGGAGAGGATTCAGAGCCAGGAGGGAGTGGAAGTACAGGCCTGTGAAATAACCAACCCTGATGATCTGTGCTGGGAGGGCTGACACACATCGCACAGTGTAGTGGAGATTAGAGAGGCAGAAGGTGCAGGTTTTGAACTGGGAACGCACCCGGGTCCCTGCAGCTGGCTCCCGGGACAAAAGAAAAGCACGTGCTTTTTTCAGCGGTCTTACGATGATCCCAGCACACTCAGCCCAGCAGGCTAGGAGTCCTGAGGAATTTCGGACCCCTTGGCTGGTGACTGGGAAAAAGTAGCCATACTGAAACTTCACACAGAGAACAATAGCCTCCCATTCATTCCCACCCGGCCAGAGCTGCAAAAGGCCCAGCTGAGGGGCGTGGCCATGACTGTGCAAGAGTGGAGCAACAGTGCCACCTACAGCATCCTTACAGAATGCACTCCTGGTGCACTGTTTTTTTTCCTTTTTCTTTTCTTTTCTTTCTTTCTTTTTTTCTCTTTTCTTTCTCTTCCTTCTTTTTTTTTTAAAGTCTTAAAGAGCCCAGCTGACATATGTGGCACATGCCAGAAACCACTTCTATTGCCCTGAAAAGACAGAGGAACATGGTACAGACAAAGCTCACCCAGACAACACAAGAGAGGGAGCCTGAAGGGATGGAAATGCACAATCTTCCTGGAAAAGAATTCAGAATAAAAGTCATAACCATGCTGATGGATCTACAGAGAAATATGCAAGAGCTGACAGAGGAAGTGAGCGAAGTCAGGAAAGACAATGCAGAAATGAGACAAGCCATCGACGGGCTTAGCAGCAGACTGGACAAGATGCAATAGACAGTTAATGGAATAGAAATCAGAGAACAGGAATACAGAGCAGCTGAGGCAGAGAGAGATAAAAGGATCTCTAGGAATGAAAGAATATTAAGAGAACGGTGTGACCAATCCAAATGGAACAATATTCACATTATAGGAGTACCAGATGAAGAAGAGAGAGAGAAAGGGATAGAAAGTGTCTTTGAAGAAATAATTGCTGAAAACGTCCCCATGCTGGGGAAGGAAATAGTCTCGCACTCCACGGAAGCCCACAGACCTACCAACACAAGGGACCCAAGGAAGACAACACCAAGACACATAATAATTAAGATGACAAAGATCAAAAATAAGGACAGAGTATTAAAGGCAGCTAGAGAGAGAAAAACGATCACCTACAAAGGAAAACCCATCAGACTGTCATCAGACTTCTCAACAGAAACCTTACAGGCCAGAAGAGAAAGGCATAATATATTTAACGTAATGAAACAGAATGGCCTTGAACCAAGAATATTGCATCCAGCACGATTATCATTTAAATACGACGGAGGGCTTAAACAATTTCCACACAAGTGAAAGCTGAGAGAGTTTGCCTCGCATAAACCACATATACAGGATATCTTTAACGGACTGCTCTACATGGAAGCACTCCTAAGGCTAAAAAGATGTCACCAAAGAAAATAAAATCATAGCAAAGAAAGCAGACCATCCAAATACTAACTAAAGGCAAAGAATAAAACACTTAGTATATAAAGAATGGAGGAGGAAGAATAAGAAGGGAGAGATAAAGAAACATCAGATGGTGTTTACAATAACTTAACAAGAAAGTTAAGTTAGATTTTTAGATAGTAAAGAAGCAACCCTTGAACCTTTGGTAACCACGAATCTAAAGCCAGCAATGGCAGTAAGCACATATCTATCGATAATCACCGTACATGTAAATGGCCTGAATGCACCAATCAAAAGACACAGAGTAATAGAATGGATAAAAAAGCAAGACCCATCTATATGCTGCCTACAAGAAACTCACCTCAAACCCAAAGATATACAGACTAAAAGTGAAGGGATGGAAAAAGATATTTCATGCAAACAACAAGGAGAAAAAAAGCAGGTGTTGCAATACTTGTATTAGACAAAATAGACTTCAAAACGAAGAAAGTAGCAAGAGATAAAGAAGGACATTACATAATGATAAAGGGGTCAGTCCAACAAGAGGATATAACCATTATAAATATATATACACCCAACATGGGAGCGCTGGCATATGTGAAACAAATACTAACAGAATTAAAGGAGGAAATAGACAGCAATGCATTCATTTTAGGTGACTTCAACACACCACTCACTCCAAAGGACAGATCAACAAGACAGAAAATGAGCAAAGACATAGAGGCACTGAACAACACACTAGAACAGATGGACCTAACAGACATCTACAGAACTCTGCACCCAAAAGCAACAGGATACACATTCTCCTCAAGTGCACATGGAACATTTTCCAGAATAGACCACATACTAGGCCACAAAAATAACTTCATTAAAGTCAAAAATATTGAAATTCTACCAACCAACTTCTCAGATCACAAAGGTATAAAACTAGAAATAAATTTTAGAAAAAAAACAAACAGGCTCACAAATACATGGAGACTTAACAACATTCTCCTAATTAATCAAGGGGTTAATGACCAAATCAAAACAGAAATCAAAGAATATATGGAGACTAATGACGACAACAACACAAAGCCACAACTTCTGTGGGACACAGCAAAGGCAGTACTTAGAGGAAAGTATATTGCAATCCAGGCCTATTTAAAGAAGGAATAACATTCCCAAATGAATAGTCTAAAGACACAATTACTGAAATTGGAAAAAGAAGAAAATATGAGACCCAAAGTCACCAGAAGGAGGGACATAATAAAGATCAGAGAAGAAATAAATAAAATTGAGAAGACTAGAACAATAGAAAAAGTCAATGAAACCAAGAGCTGGTTCTTTGAAAAAATAAACAAAATGGATAAACCCCTAGCCAGACATATTAAGAGAATAAGAGAATCTACACACATAAACAGAATCAGAAATGAGAAAGGAAAAATAACGACAGACCACACAGAAATACAAAGAACTATAAGAGAATATTATGAGCATCTATATGCTAACAAGCTGCGAAACCTAGAAGAAATGGTCTTCTTAGAAAAATACAACCTTCCAAAACTGACCAAACAAGAAACAGAAAAACTAAACAGACCAATCACCAGCAATGAAATTGAAGCAGTAATCAAAAAACTTCCTAAGAACAAAAACCCCAGACCCGATGGATTCACCTGACATATAGAGAATTCTACCAGACATATAGAAAAGAAATAACACCCATTCTCCTTAAAGTTTTCCAAAAAATAGAATACGAGGGAATACTTCCAAACTCGTTCTATGAAGCCAGCATCACTCTAATACCAAAACCGACAAAGACCTCACCAAAAAAGAAAATTACAGACCAATATCCCTGATGAATGTAGATGGAAAAATACTCAACAAAATATTAGCAAACCGAATTCAAAAATGCATCAAGTGGATCATACACCATGATCAAGTGGGATACATCCCAGGGATGCAAGGATGGTACACCATTCGAAATCCATCCACATCATCCACCACATCAACAAGAAGAACAAAAACCACATGATCATTTCCATAGATGCTGAAAAAGCATTTGACAAATTTCAGCATCCATTCATGATTAAAACTCTCAACTAAATGGGTATAGAGGGGAAGTACCTCAACATCATAAAGGTTATATATGACAAACCCACAGCTAACATCATACTTAACAGCGAGCAGCTAAAAGCTTTTCATCTAAGATTGGGAACAAGACAGGGATGCCCACTCTCTCCACTGTTATTCAACATAGTACTGGAGGTCCTAGCCACGGCAATCAGACAAAACAAAGACATACAAGGCATCCAGATTGGTAAAGAAGAAGTCAAATTGTCACTATTTGCTGATGACATGATATTGCATGTAAAAAACCCTAAAGACTCCACTCCAAAACTACTAGAACTAGTATCTGAATTCAGCAAAGTTGCAGGATACAAAATTAACACACAGAAATCTGTTGCTTTCCTATACACTAACAATGAACTAACAGAAAGAGAAATCAGAAAAACAATTCCATTCACAATTGCATCAAAAAGAATAAAATACCTAGGAATAAACCTAACGAAGGAAGTGAAATACCTATACCCTGAAAACTACAAGACACTCCTAAGAGAAATTAAAGAGGACACTAACAAATGGAAATTCATCCCATGCTCTTGGCTAGGTAGAATAAATATTGTCAAAATGGCTATACTACCTAAAGCAATCTATAGATTCAACACAATCCCTATCAAACTACCAACAGCTTTCTTCAATGAACTGGAACAAATAATTATAATATTTATATGGAACCACAAAAGACCCCGAATAGCCAAAGCAATCCTGAGAAGGAAGAATAAAACAGGGGGGATTAAGCTCCCTGACTTCAAGCTCTACTACAAAGCCACAGTAATCAAGACAATTTGGTATTGGCACCAAGCAGATCGACAGACCAGTGGAACAGAATAGAAAATCCAAACATTAGCCCAAACATATACAGTCAATTAATATTTGATAAAGGAGCCAAGGATATACAATGTGGAGATGACAGCCTCTTCAGCAGCTGGTGTTGGAAAAACTGGACAGCTACACGTAATAGAATGAAACTGGACTACTGTCTAACCCCATACACAAAAGTCAACTCAAACTGGATCAAAGACCTGAATGTAAGTCATAAAACTTATAAACCTTAGAAACCATAAAACTCTTAGAAAAAAACATAGGCAAAAATCTCTTGGACATAAACATGAGTGACTTCTTTATGAACATATCTCCCCAAGCAAGGGAAACAAAAGCAAAAATGAACAAGTGGGAGTATATCAAGCTGAAAAGCTTCTGTACAGCAAAGGACACCATCAGTAGAACAAAAAGACATCCTACAGTATGGGAGAATTTTTTCATAAATGTCGTATCCGATAAGGGGTTGACATCCAAAATATAAAGAACTCACGCACCTTAACAAACAAAAAGCAAAGAATCCAATTAAGAAATGGGCAGAGGACATGAATAGACACTTCTCTAAAGAAGAAATTCAGATGGCCAACAGGCACATGAAAAGATGCTCCTCATCGCTAAACATCAGAGAAATGCAGATTAAAACCACAATGAGATATCACCTCACACCAGTGAGGATGGCCAACATCCAAAACACAAACAACAACAAATGTTGGCGAGGATGTGGAGAAAAGGGAACCCTTATACACTGCTGGTGGAAATGCAAATTAGTTCAACCATTGTGGAAAGCAGTATGGAGGTTCCTCAAAAAACTCAAAATAGAAATACCATTTGACCCAGGGATCCCACTCCTAGGAATTTACCCTAACAATGCAGCAGCCCACTTTGAAAAAGACAGATGCACCCCTATGTTTATCGCACCACTATTTACAATAGTCAAGAAATGGAAGCAACCTAAGTGTCTATCAGTAGATGAATGGATTAAGAAGATGTGGTACATATACACAATGGAATATTATTCAGTCATAAGAAGAAAACAAATCCTACCATTTGCAACAGCATGGATGGAGCTACAGGGTATTATGCTCAGTGAAATAAGCCAAGCCGAAAAAGACAAGTATCAAATGATTTCACTCATATGTGGAGTATAAGAACAAAGAAAAAAACTGAAGTACTAAAACAACAGCAGACTCACAGAACCCTAGAACGGACTAATAGTTACCAAAGAGAAAGTGACTCGGGAGGATGGTGCGAAGGGAGGGAGAAGGGGGAAAAAGGTGCATTACGATTAGCAGATGTAATGTTGGGGGAGCACGGGGAGGGCTGTACAACTCAGAGAAGACAAGTAGTGACTCTATAGCATCTCACTACATTGATGGACAGTGACTGTAATGGGGTTGTTGGGGGGACCTGATGAAGGGGGTAGTTTAATCACCATAATATTACACATGTAACTGTAGATTATGATACCAAAATAAATTATATATAAAAAAAGAAAGTAACGATAGTGAATGAACAGAATTCTGGGACAAGGACCTACTGGTGGAGATAAGATGTTGTGAAGTGAATGAGAGCTAATTTTAAATAGGTATAATAGAGATTACAACAGACATTTAAAGCTATGAATATTAGACAGCATTTAAGCAGCAAGAAAGTGCAAAGCACTGACGAATTTTAAATTGGAAAATGACACATGAATATTATAATTCAAATTCTTAATCCGTTAGGTTAGTTGGCATCAGCAGAGAACAAAAACTAGTGTTGTTAGTCCAGTCAGGAGGTTGTTGCAGGAATGAAAGCATCAAAAGGAACAGGAGAACAAAGAGTAAATTTGAGAAGAAAAGTTCATTTTTAATGGTATATAAAGACTAACAAGATTCTTAACCATAGAAGATATGGAAGTTCTGAGCCTACGAGTTAGGGAAAAAATGGTGATATCACATGGAGAGAGGAGAAAGTTGGAACAACCAGTTGTTTTTGAGAAAAGGATAAGAAATTTACATTTAAACATAACATTTAATGTGTTAGCAGGATATCCAGGTAGAAATACCTATATTGGAGAAAGCTGAGAGGCAGATACTATCTTATGAATGAAACAGTCAAAGAAACAAAAATTGGAAGCAGAAAGATGAAGAGAGTTAGGGAGAAATTATCTTAGAGTCAGGATGACGGGTCTAAACAAGATCGCAGACACAAGGTGAAGATGGGACGGTTTTAAAGATGGAGATGAGAACATCAAGCTGCAAATGGAATGAATAACTACTATTTACTTTTTCCTAAGAGTGCTCTCTATCAAACTGTTGGGCAGCATGAGAAAATGAAATGCCTTGCTATTACCATCTGACATCATCTCTCTTAACTTTAAGACATGTCCTGAAAAAGTATACCCCAGTAAGACTGCAACACAGTTAAATAAACCTGAGTGAACTAAATTAATGTTCCTAAGCTTTACACCAAGGGTCCATTCATCTGTTTCACAGTGAGGATTAAATGTATTAAATGCATGAAAAGACTATATGTAAGGCTGAAATTATAATAAATACTCAGAGAAACATTATCTCCAAACAAAAAAACAGCAGGTGGTTCCTGATCACCAGGAAAAGAGGCAACTCAAAATAACATTAAACATAAAACAGGAATGTTAAATGTAAAACCAGGTCCTGCCCCAAGGGGTTGATTGCTGTAGAATTTTCTTCTGCACAACACCCAAACAAAGGATCGGCGGTCCAAGTATAAAGTCTCACACAACACTCCATAACTAGGCACCTTTAATCAAAAGGCAATCTATTAAATATAGCAATATTCTTTCAGTTCTTGTTTTGTTTTATTTTTTTAACGTAAGGTCATAGTTATCAGTGCCTCATGGGAGTGATCAAAATTGGATTTACAGACTTCTACAGTATGTTGACTATCACTTACAATAAAATCAGAATGAGAAAGGGAAATTGTCTGAGAAGACCATTGAGCCAGGTAATAGATTCAGTCTAATATATCCACACAGCAGGAACCAAATTAAAATGTAGATGGAATTCTAATATAATCCAACTGGAAAGACTTGCTCCAGTTTCTCACAGAAGCTTGTTTGTTGTTTGCAAACAGCTAATCCTGAACACACAAAATTGGTTATATTAATTATTTTAGACACTTCTACATGTATAAACATGTAAGTTAAAATAACATCAAGGTCTTAGTGTTTGGGATAAAAAGGGCAAAACAAATATAAGTTAGAATCATTCTCTTACCTGACTCAAGATCAGGTCATAAAATAATATTTGCACAATTCAGAACAACGCAGACAATTTCAGTGTTTCACAAATCATGCACTTAAGTTCAATATACCTTTTAATGGTTTCTAAATTTTTCCTGAGAGCAAAGCAGCATGTTATCTATTACCTTCCATCTTCCTTCTCCCATCCAATTCTTTTACCCCATTTTCTTTCCCAACTAAGCTACAATAGGACTATCAGGCTCAGCCTCATTGTGTAAAGAAAGGAAGATTTCAGTAGTAATGAGCACTTTTTTTGTAACTTCTAAGGGACTGTTTCACAGAGATGGAGGAGTCTTGAGGGCAGGCTCTACAGACAGCTGTCTGGAGGAAATCACTGGGCTGCTTTGGTTTAAAAAAATATTAGAGAAAATAAAAAGGAGGGGGAAAAAAGAAGGCATGGTCATGGATCACTAACAGGAAACATTTACGATGACACAATTCATCTAGTCTACTTTTTAATCATTCTTTTCACTGCAACTAAATAATAGAACAAGTAAAGAGACTAACATAAAGGTAGACTTCAAAATGGAGGGTATTTATTTATTATTTAGGAAAGATGAATATGATTTTTATATAATTAAGGTTGATAAAACCCTGAAGGCAGTCAATTAGAAGAGGGTAAGTGCAGCATTATTTAAATTTCTGAATGGAAAAGAAAAACCATATAATATACACTTCGAAATTAGAGTAGAATTTTTCAGGTATGGAATTTGCCATTTGACACAGTTTTATGAAATTGATCATGATTTTAACCATGAAAAAAAAGTAAATATTTAATAGTAGAGATTTTATTGGATAAATTTTCTAATAGAAGTGTAATAAAATTAGAAATAAGTAAAAAGAATCTGACCAAGCGTATCTTGGATATTTGAAACATATTCATATTGGTTTCTTAGGGTTGTGGTAATAAAGCACCACAAACTGGGTGACTTAAACAGAAATGGATTGTCTAACAACCTAGAGAGCAGAAGTCTAAGATCAAGAGGTTGGCAGGTTTGGTTCCTTCTGTGGCCTATGAGGGAGAATCTGTTTTATGCATCTCTTCTAGCTTCTGGTAGGCTCGGGCTTCCTTAGCTTGTAGATGGCAGGCTTCTATGTACATGTCTATCTCTTTGCCCAAATTTACCTTTTTTATAAGGCCATCAATAATATAGAATTAGGGCACATACCAATGACCTTTGAAATTGATTACCCCTGTGAAGACTATTTCCAAATAAAGTCACATTCTGACTCTCCTTCCTAGCTATTCTTCACAGTCCCCCATAGCTCTTAAAATGTAAGAGGAAGGATGCTAAATTATAAAATTATATACCCTTAAGCAGTCATCCTACTGTGCTTAATGTAAACTCTTTGATTAGTATTGTTCCAATAAAATATATAGTTTTGGTGCCAGTATTTTAAAGATACACAGTATTGTGCTATGTACCTCATTCTCTTTTTCTTTACCTTATGTTTTCAAAGTCTATCCATGTCACTGTTATGCACACAGTAAGCATACGTTATTTCTAATGATGTATGTTATTCCATGTGCATTTTCTGAGCCTTTTCCTTACCATTCCCTCAGTTACAGACACTAGATTGTGTCAACTGCCAGCTATTACAACAAACTCTACAATTAACATGCTTTTACATGCCCCTAAATGGTCTCTTAAAAAAGTCCAATATATGTAACTGGTAGAAGGATCAGAAAGATGAGAGAGAGAACATATATTTTAACTAAGTATTGTCAAATTGCTTTCCAAAGTAGCTGCACCAATGTACACTACCAACTGTTAAATATATTCTTAATTTGCATTCACAATATATAATCTCATTAAAATAAAAAATACACTAGATATATATCAAGTAAGAGTTGCCAAATACATAGATAATTTAATTTAAACCTACTTTGAAGGTTTGTAATAAAAACAAATTAAGCAGTTGACCTAGATCATCCTAAAGTATTACCTTGGGACTACAGCTAGAAAGTAAGAATTTTAAACCTAGATTTTAAAAATCAGAACACGAACACACTTATTGTTCCTTTTTGAACCAATTGACACCTCTGCCCCATACCTCTGACTCTTTTCCCAAAACACACTTTCCAGAGGCTATAATTTTCCTTCACTCTCCAGACTGTCTTGCCTCACTTAAAGAGGAAGCCCTCTAAAATGCATTGCTGACAAGCAGTAATAATATTTCACATTTCAGCACATAGGAAATACACATGTCAGAGAGCTACATAATTTTATGTAACAATGATTAGCAATATTTAGACCAAAATAAAAATTATCTTAATGACCACAGGACTCCAAAGTAGTTCAATGAAATCTTAAAATAAATTTTTGACTATATTCTACCAACCATAAAACCTTTCACTGAGGGGGGGGGAAGATGGCAGAGTAGGAAGGCAAGGCAGAAACCCCCCTACCACACACACACCAAGGAAGCAACTACAGCAGATGCCACTAAACCTGAAAATGATCTGAAGACTGCAGAATAGACAATCTACACCTGGTGAAAAAGAGAAGACCACACAGAGAAGGGCAAAGTGGCAGAGACACTATCAGTTGTGACCCCAGCCTTTCCCCCATCCCAGCTCAAAGGCGGGAGAAAGAGGAAGGGAGCAGGGAGTGTATAGGCACTCAGGAACTCTGCACACCTGGCCCTGGAGAGCTGCTCTAGGAGCATGAGTCCACATTGCATCGGGTTTTGGTGATTAGTGGAGCTGAACACTAGGGAGTACTGGAGCCCTCTGGGAGACTGAGACTCCAGTCACTTGTGAAGGACAGGCACGCTCCAACAGTCCTGCTGAGACGCAAAAACAGAGGTGGCAGTTTGAAAGATTTGCCAGCAGCAGCAGGGGTACCAGCAGGGTGAGGGTTGGATGGAGCTCTCTCCAGGAGAAAGGGAAGGGGATAACACTACCCCAGCCCTCCCTCAGCCCAACAGTTTGGGCACTTGTGGGAGCCCAAAGGCTCCACCCACCTTGCTGGCAGCTCACCTCGGAGATGCAGCCCTGCATACCCGCCCACCCATTTGGCATAGCAGCCTGAGACTTTGCAGCCTGGCACGCAGAAGGAGGCTTTCCCAGCTTTCTCAGCCCTGGATCAGCCCAACTAGGAGGGGGGGCACCTGCAGGAGCCAGTTCAAGCTCCCTTCCCCCTCATGGGTGACCCAGCAGCACCAACTCACTGCAGGGCAGGCAGAGGGAAACCCACCTACAACAACCCCATCAGAAGCACAGGTGCTTGGTTCACAAAGGGACAGCTGAGGCAACCTGACCAGGCAGGCTGCTTGGCTACTGTTGGCAGACAGATAGAAAGGTGGCCCACCAACAGCAACTGCAGCTCCACCACAAAGGAGAACAAAGCACTGGAGAGTAAAGGGTCTTGAGCGTCGGGGCATCTCAAGACACCTTCTTCAGAATAAAGCCATTACTCACTAGACTCACTGGCATAGCGGATCAATCTAATATAAAGGAAGAAACACAGAAACCCTAACAAAATGAGGAGAGGAACATGCTGGAAACAAAATTGTAATAAATGAAAAATGCTGTAATGAGTTTATATGATAAGACACCAGAACGAGGTCTTAATGAAAAGGAGATCACCAAACTTCGTGATGAAGACTTCAAAGTAACAGTCATAAATATGCTCACTGATCTGTGGAAAAGTATTGATGACCCCACAGGGGACTTCAACAAAGAGAAGAGTTGAAAAAGAACCACTCAGAGATGAAGAATACAGTAACTGAAATGAAATATACAATGGAAGGAATAAATAATAAATTGCTGCAAGTAGAGGAGACAATAGATAGAAATTAGAGAACACAGGAAAATAATAAAGCTGAGGAACAGAGAGAGAAAAGAATCAGAGAGGAGGATAAGAGAAATGTATGATAACTCCAAATGAAACAATATTCAATTAAGGGGTACCAGAGGGCAAAGAGAGAGAGACAAAAGGATAGAAAGTTTCTTTGAGGAAATAATTGGAGAAAACTTCCTCAATACAGAGAAGGAAATAGACACCCAAGTCATGGAAGCACAGAGAGCCAGTTAACAAAATGAACCCCAGGAAGACAACATCAAGACATATAATAATTAAAATGATGAAGACTAAGGATAAGGAGAGCGTACTGAAAGCAGACAGGGAGAGAACAAAGATTACTTATAAGAGAAACCCCATCAAGCTATCAGCAGACTTCTCAGCACAAACTTTACAGGCCAGAAGGGAGTGGCATGAAAAATTAATGAATTGAAAGGTAAGGACCTTCAACCAGAATACTCTACCCAGCAATATTATTCAAATTTGAGGAAAAAATTAAACATTTCCCAGATAAACTAAGGTCAACCAGAATACTCTACCCAGCAATATTATTCAAATTTGAGGAAAAAATTAAACATTTCCCAGATAAACTAAGGCTTAAGGAATTCATAACTACTTAACTGGCATTACAGGATAAGTAAAAGGGACTTCTGTAGAAAGAAATGTTCTTAAGCCTATATAGTTTTCACCAGTGAAAATAAACACTAGTAAAGGTAGTAGACCAATGACATACCAAATGAGTGTGAAATTAAAACAAAAGTAGTAAAACAACTATACACAAAATCAGTCAAGGGATACACACACAAAAAAATGCAGATTATGACATCTAATACATAAAGTGTGGAGGAGGAATAAGATAAAAAAAGTAGTTTTAGACTTTGAAATAGAGCAATCATCACCTTAATACAGACTGTTATATAGTTCGGAAGCTATCCATGAACCTTATAGAAATCAAAAATCTAAAACCTATAATATATACACAAAAAAATAAAAAAAAAAAGAAATCCAATCACAGCACTAAAGAAAACCATCAAATATCAAGAGAAGAGTATCAAGACAGGAATAAAGGAACAGAGATGAACTACAAAAACAACCAAAAAAACAATTAATAAAATAGCAATAAGTGCATACCTATCTATAATTACCTTAAATGTAAATGGACTGAACACACAAATCAAAAGACATAGGTGGCAGAATGGATAAAGAAACAAGACCCATCTATATGCTACCTACAAGAAACTCATTTCAGACCTAAAGACATATATAGACTTAAAGTGAAGAGATTGAAAAATATATTTCATGCAAATAATAGGGAGAAAAAAGCAGAAGTAGCAATATTTATATCAGTCAAAATGGACTTCTAAACAAAGAAAGCAACGAGACAAAGAAGAACCTTAATAATAAATAAAGGGATCAGTCCACCAAGTACCTATTACCTATGTGTCTATGAACCCAACATATGAGCACCTAAATATGTAAAACAAATATTAACAGAATTAAAGGGGGAAATTAGCTGGAATCCATTCATATTAGGAGATTTTAACATACCACTTATATAAATTCATTGATCAACCAGACAGAAAATAAATAAGGAAACAGAGGCACTAAACAATATATTAGATCAGATGGACTTAACAGACATATACGGATCATTACACCCAAGGGCAGCAGGATATACATTCTTCTCAAGAGTACATGGAATGTTCTTCAAAATAGATCACACACTAGGCCACAAAAAGAGCCTCAATAAATTCAAAAAGATTGAAATTATATCAAGCAACTTCTCAGACCACAGAAACTAGAAAGAAATTATACAAAGAAAACAAAAAAAAAGGCCTATAAACTCATGGATGCTAAACGGGCTTCTAAATAATCAATGAATCAATGAACATATCAAACAGAAATCAAGCAATGCAGGAGACAATGAAAACAAAAATACAACAGTTCAAAATACGTGTGACACCACTAAAGTGGTTCTAAGAGGGAAGTATATAGCAATACAGGCCTACCTGAAGAAACAAGAACAACCCCAAATAAAGAGTCTAAACTCACAGCTAAAAAACTAGAAAAAGAAGAACAAATGAAACCCAAAGTTAATAGAAGGAGGGACATATAAAAGATCAGAGCAGAATAAAATAGAGAATAATAGAACAATAGAAAAAAAATCAATAACCACAAGTGCTGACTCTTTGAGGAAATAAACAAAATAGACAAACCCCTAGCCAAACTTATCAAGAAAAAGAGAGATTACACAAATAAACAAAATCAGAAACAAAAAACAAATACTCTCAATGGATATTACAGAAATACAATTAGAGAATTCTATGAAAAATTATAGGCCAATAAACTGGACAACCTAGAAGAAATGGAAAATCCCTAGAAAAATACAAACTTCCAAGATTGACCCAAAAAGAAACAGAAAATCTGAACAGACAAATCACCAGTAATGAAATTAAATTGGTAATCAAAAAACTCCCAACAAAGAAAAAGGACCATATGGCTTACAGATGAATTCTACAAAACAATTAAAGAAGAGCTAATACCCCTCCTTCTTAACCAAAAAGTAGAAGAGGAGGGAATACTTCCAAACTCATTCTATGAGACCAGCATCACTCTACTACCACAACCAAATGAAGACACTACAAAAAAAGAAAAATTTAGATCAATATATCTGATGAACATAGATGCAAAAATCCTCAACAAAATATTATCAAACCAAACTCAAAAATACATCACAAGGATCATCCATCAGACCAAGGGATGCAAGGATGATACAATACTCATAAATCAAACAACATCATTCACCACATAAACAAAAAGAAGGATAAAAACCACATGATCATCTTAATCGATGCTGAAAAAGTATTTGACAAAATTCAACATCCATTCATGATAAAAGCTCTCAACAAAACGGGCATAGTGGGTACATACCTCAACATAATAAAGGCCATATACAACAAACCCACAGCTAAGATCATACTCCATTGCAAAAAGTTGAAAGTTTTTCCTCCAAGATCAGGAACAAGACAAGGATGCCCACTCTCACCACTTTTATTCAACATAATACTGGAGGTCCTAGCCACAGCAATCAGACAAGAGAAAGAGACAAAAGACATTCAAATTGGTAAGAAAGAAGTTAAACTGACACTATTTGAAGATAACACGATATTATACATAGAAATCCCTAGAGACTCTACCAAAAACGATTATAACTAATAAAATGGATTCATCAAAGTTGCATGATACAAATTAATACACAGAAATCTGTTGCATTCCTATATACTAATAACAAACTAGCAGAAAGAGAAATCAGTAAAACAATTTCATGTACAATTGCATCAAAAAAGAATAAAATGCCTAGGAATAAACCTAACCAAGGAAGTAAAAGCTGTACTATGAAAACTATAAGACAGGAGAGAAATTGAAGAAGGCATCAATAAATGGAAGTGTCTCCCATGTTCATGGATAGGAAGAATTAATATTGTCACAATGGTCGTCTTTTCAAAAGCAATTTACATATTCAGTGCAATCCCTATCAAACTATGAATGGCATTTTTCAATGAACTAGAGAAACTAATCCTAAAATGTATATGGAACCATAAAAGACTCTAACTAGCCAAAGCTATCCTGAGAAAGAAGAACAAAGCTAGGGTTATTATGCTCCCTGACTTCAAGCTATGCTACAAAGCTACAGTAATCAAAACAGTATGGTGCTGGCACAAGAACAGACCTATAAGGCAATGTAACAGAATAGAGAGAATGGATATAACCCATGCATATATGGTCAATTAATATATGATAAAGGAGCAATGAATATACAATGGAAAAGACAGTCTTTTAAATAACTGGTGTTGGGAAAACTAGAAAGCTACATGCAAGAGAATGAAACTGGGTTACTGTCTAACTCCATACAAAAGTAAATTTGAAATTCATTAAAGACCTAAATGTAAGTCATGAAACCATAAAACTCTTAAAAGAAAACATAGGCAAAAATCTCTTTAATATAAGCATGAGAAATTTTTTCCTGGACACAGCTTCCTGGGCAAGGGAAACAACATAAAAAATGAACAAGTGTGACTACATCAAACAAAAATCTTCTAAACATCAAAGGACACCATCAGCAGAACAAAAAAGCATCCTACAGTATAGGTGAATATATCTGTAAATGATTCATCTGATAAGAGGTTAACATCTAAAATATATAAAGAACTCTCACATGTCAACCCCCAAAAAACAAATAACCGAATCAAAAAAATGGGTGGAGGACCTGAATAAACTTTTTCCAAAAAAGAAATACAATTGGCCAACAGACACATGAAAAGATGCTCCACATCGCTAATCATCAGGGAAATAAAAATTAATAAGGTGATAGATAACCTTATACCAGTCAGAATGGCCACTCTCCAAAAGACAAGAAATAACTTAATGAGAGCCTTAATCTTCTTAGTGTCCTTCAAGAAATGAGAATCTTTTGTATTGGTGAGCTATGTAGAAATGGGAACCCTCCTACACTGTGAATGTAAATTGATGCAGCCCCTGTGGAAAGCAGTATGGAGGTTCCCCAAAAACCTAAAAATAGAAATACTATATGACCCAGTAATACCACTTCTAGGAATTTACCCAAAGAAAATGAAATCCCTGATTCAAAAGATGTATGCACCCCTATGTTTAGTGTGACATTATTTACAATAGTCAAAATATGGAAGCAACCAAAGTATCCATCAACAGATGAGTGGATAAAGAAGAGTTAGTGCATAAACACAATGGAATATTATTCAGCCATTAAAAATAAAAATTGCCATTTACAACAACATGGATGGACCTAGAGGGTAGTATGCTAAGTGACATAAGCCAGGAGGAGAAAGACAAATACCATATGCTTATTTGTGGACTCTAAAACAAAACAAAAAAACAAATGAAAAAAATAACAGTAGACTAACAGACACTGATAAATGATTGGGAGTTACCATGGGGGAAAGGTTGGGTGGGGGTGGGTGAGGGGGATAAAAGGGCACAAATATTCTCAGTCATAATATAAGTTGGTCATGGAGATAGCAGTACATACAGCATGAAGAATATAGCGAATGATTCTGTAAAATCTTCCTATGTTGACAGATAGTAACCACATTATTGGGGGTGAGGATTTAATATTATGGGTAATGTTGAACCACTGTTTTGGGTACTTGAAACCAATATAAGACTGTATAAATGATACTTCAATAAAAAAAATGTTTTCACATTGTTCTGAATGCTGTGCATTTTTTTTCCATGTTGTGAAAGGATCAGTTTGAAGTTAGTGGTTGCAATACTCCCAAGTGCATAATCTGAAGGCTTGGATTTGTACAGAAAAACTAACATTCCTGAATGTAATGAGAATGAAACAGTGATACCAAAATTTGAAAGCCTTTCGTATGTGAAGATTCTCATTTCTTGAAGGACACTAAGAAGATTAAGGCTCTCATTAAGCCATTAACTGAATAACTTCCCATGGATTCTGTCCCTCTGAATCATTCTGTTAGTTAAATCATTGTGTTTTCATTTTAGTTTCTACTACAGAGAGGATCAAAACATTATAATTTCATACCACTTAGTGAAATTTGAAATTTCATTTGACTATCAGCGAGGCAGAGGTAACCCTGCTTTAAAAGGTACAAATTATTATTATTTACCAAATCTTTTTTCTCAATAGCTTCTACTTAACAGTAGAGAGAACATGTTTGGCCATAACCCCAAGCACTGGCAAATGACTCCTGGCAACCCCCTCTGGCGCAGTGATCTAAAGAGGGCTTTAGGTGTTTGTTCTGATCATGTGATGATTGACTTTATACCATTCCCCATAACACACTTACAGAAACACCATTAGACAATTTCCACACTGAAAGGTTTTGCTGCAAGTATGGGGAAAATATACAGTTTGAATAAAGGAAAAGAGGAGCTAACATATACTAAATACACTAATGTTAGGTACCAGCCACCATGCCGGTACCTACAATACAGGGATTACCTCAACCAGTCCTCATTAACTGCAGCTTAGAAGAAGGTACTATTTTTATTCTATTCTACAAGCAAGGATACTGAGGCCCAGCTAGGAAATCTTGAGATAGGATCCAAACCTAGACCCTCTGATTCTAGGACCCTTGCACAACACTATCCAATCATAACAACATATGCCTATCCATCATAACATACTGCCTATCCAATCATAACATAGGCATACTGCCTATCCAATCATAACAACAAATGTTTTCCCTCAGCAAAGACCAGTATTTGTTCCCTGTGGAGTATCTTCAATCTATTGCTACTTACGGCGAAAAAAAAGAATGTTTCCTAAGTTAACAATCAAATTTATACCCCGAGGAGATGGAGTCAAACAAATAGTACATGAGAAAAATATCCTTTAAGGTGCAAAAGTTCAATTATCTTTGTTTAAACAAAAGTTAGCCCACAGTCAGAATTACCCTGGAAAAAAAGAATCACAGCATAGCTATCCAATAGTTACCCTGTACTTAGTATTATGACTCTCGGGATCTTGAGATGCCATTTCAAGCCCTTTGCCTCCTGCATAAAAGCTATAGCATATATATTCCATTTATTGGTAGACATATTTTATGCTAAAATCATGGAGATATGCATGGATAATTTCCCATATGAACATCTACATTGAGGAATGGCTATAAAATTTAAGTCCTCTGCTTATCTGAGGAAAGAGAGATGTCTTATTTTCCATTACATCTTACCACTTTACCAATTAAATATGGGCAATGGTTTAATATTTTCATCTTAATCTGCTCTTCCCCAAAAGCAATAGAAAAAAACTTGACTACTAAAGAATGTTTCCATATTGTAATAAGTATATAATTTAAAATGAATTATTATTTAAAAATTTTTAATTTGACAAAAGGCTAGTACATAAACTGAAAGTATTTCTAATTAGAAAAGAAACAATATAATAAAAAGATTATTGAAATGATTGATAACTATTGATATTGTTTGGTAAATTGAACTTAGTTCATTTTTAATTCATATAGAAATAGCAAATGTGTTATTGCTGTTTTGAGAATCACCAATAAAACTTCAAAATTGAGTTTCCAAAACCTGAAATTCATTGCACGACTTCATTTGCTGAGCTATTGACTAATAAAGAATTTTATTCTCAAATTCATGTAACATGTTATATCATTTTTAATTAAAATTAGTTTAAAATAAATTTCTCATATAAACTCATGACTATGACCATAATTACTATTATGAAACTTTATTCAATATTTTTTCATTACATGCTTTCTCCCATCAATGCTCAAAAATATGCTTACAAATTTCATATGTCAATTTTATGTATTGATTAAAAGTGAATTCATTTTTAAATTATGCTTTTGATAATATATTTCATTGTGTAGAATCATGAGTTATTCTATCAAAATTAATTTTATTTTCATATTTATATGTATGCTATTATAGAAACAATATTTCTACCATTTTACAGAGCCAGATCACAGAAAGAGCTGTAAATCTCCTGGCTCTGTCCGGAGCATTGCTCTTCTAACCCGTTCTCAAAGATCAGCCCCCTCCAATGTTTATGGCATAGAATACGGTGGTGGTTTCATGAATGTATACTTCTCTCCAAACTCATCAAGTTTTGTATACTTTAAATATGTACAGATTTCAGATGTCAATCATACCTCAATAATGTGGTTTAAAACAAACAAGATAGTCTCCATCAGCTAACCAATGAATGCCCCATGACACCCACCAAAGTCCCTCTTTGAGAATTTTAAAAACAGTTCATCTAATTCCAACTCTACCAACAGACTCAGAGATTCCAAATCCATGAAGACGCATCCTACAGCCTGATCATCTTCACCTCACCTCCATGACATGCCAGGCACTTAAAAGCACACCCTTATATATTTTACCACAATCAACACCCTCTTGGTCTCAGTTCCTCTCTGCTACATGCAGGGCCTTCTGATGATTGGATTGGATGCAGAATCTTACCCCTCCTTGCCACCTGCACTGCCACCACCGAGGTCCAGGTCACCATGATGTCTCTTCTGGATTATTATAATCCCCTCCTAACTGCCTCCTAGATGTACCCCTAAGGCCTCTTCAGGCCGAGTGTTCATGTCCCTACACAAGCAGACAAACTTTTGTTTAAATCAAGCCACACCTGTGGCAAAATTCTGTTCCAGAGAATGGGAAGGGTGTGGGGCCACAGCAAAGCACACCAACTGCTGGTGGGAGTTTAAGCCGGTTTGGCTCCTCAGAAGAGCAATTCACCAACACCTACTAAAGTGGACAATGGGCACAGCCTGCAAGCCACAATTTCACTTCTAGGTATAAACCCTAGAGAAACATGTGCCCATGGAGACATGAACAAGAATGTGGATTGCATCACTGTAAGTGCGAAAATACACTGGAAATTATTAAACTGTCCATGAAAAGGAAAATGAACAAATGTCACATATCTATAAAAAGAAATGTTATAAATCAATGTACACGGATGAACAAGTGATAGAAGACAGGTAAATCTCAAAAACAGACCTAATTGTAACTTTCCACATGTCCTCTCCTTGTCCACATACTAAACCATCCTAGGGTTCCTTATGCAAAAGTAAGACCAAACTAATATAAAGATAACAAAATAATTGAGAACCTGATGAAATGTCAACTTATCTTCCAGGCAATAAATACACAGTTCTCACACTGAAAAGATTTAACTGAAAATGTGTCTAATATAAGATCAAGAAAGAATTGTTGAGCCCACAAGAGCAGGCCAGGTTATTGGACTTTCTAGGGGTGATTATTAGGTGATATTATCATAATTTATCACCAGTCAGAATTAAAACATCTGAATGTTTACTTTCTTCAAATTTAAAAAAGAAATTCTGCAGAGTGAACCTGATCTTGGGTCTATATTTAATATTTTTTCCACTATTGATAATGCTTAGTGCAAAGCAGGCTTTATTTCCAGCTGAAAAGTAATTTCAGCTCTTGCAACTTTTATCTAGAATATAGGAAAATTATCCATTTTCATAATTAATAGCAGCCTGCTGATGCAGATTCAAAAGAAACAATTTTTAGCATTTCAGAGATAAAGGCCAGTTGGATAAAGACCAGTTGCATTGAAAGCTGCTAAATGAGATAACACACTAAACCATGAAATGCCTAAAACTGAGAGGGGAAAGTGCAATCACATTCAGGGTGCCACTGACAGAAACACTATAATGTGCCCCTTTTCTAGTTTTTAAAATCACTAATCAGATGTTGGCCTATTAGATGTCTGAAAGGGCCAAAAAAAAAAAATGACTTTAGAATTTGGATACTGTACAGTCCACCTGACATTGCTGGAACCTAGTAGGTAATCCACAGATATATTAAATGCATTGATAGAGGAAGAAAGAGAAGAAAGAAATGAAGGAATGAAGGCAGGCAGGCAGGAAGAAATCTGTTATTTTAGTTCAATACCATCTTCTTACTAAGTACCATTCATTCATTTATGTATTCATGCAGTTCATTTAATTACATTTACTGAGTATCTGCTCTAGATGCTAGAGACAAAGATAAACAAGTCTCCTCAGCATTGCCAGCCTAAGGTTTCCTATTTTCGTAGCCTTGAACATTTGATCAGGTAAGCCTCAGTATTAGAAATAGCAGTATTTCTTTATCCCTCCATATAGTGCTTTTCTAAGGAATAATTTTAAGTATTAATACACCTTTGTAAAGTACAGCTCAAGTAAACTAAATGAATCAGGTGGTTTCCCCTGCTGTAAAAATATGAAATTTAATTGTGAACATATTCCTACATTTCATTAAAAAGAGGAATGTAATTTTATTAAATTCCTAAATCTAACATTTCAACACCACAGGACAAGCTTGCCAATCTTTCAAGAACTTACAATCAAGAGATGAAAATATAATTAGCCAAGAGAATGAAATCATAAATAAAAATGTCAAATATTTCCTGTTCTAAATATCATTTATAAATATTTTATAGTACTGCACATTTTTAAATGCCATATTATAAAACTGGAAACCCCCAGAATAAAGACTTAATATCTAAAATATAGTTTAGAAATATGTGAGATACTTGAAGATGAGAGAAGTGGGGAAAGATGATCCCTAAGGAAAGATATAACTTCTTAACCTCATCTTCCCGGTACTTAAACAAAACACAGGCTTCTAAAAGTGTTCTCCCAAATATTCTTTTGTTTTATTTTTGAAAGTGATGCTGAAATTTCTGTATAGTTTTCAATTTTAAAAACTAAATTCTATTATTTGAATATAGATTTAAATATAGACACATTTGGAATCTGGATAAGAGTTGCTTTTTTTATAGTAGATGACTATTCTGTCAACTTTCCCTATTTATTCAGAAGGCACAGCATACTTCAGTGTATTAATAAATGAAACATTTATAAAGAACATTTGCAAAATATTTTTAAAGCAGGCAATCCCACACTTATACTAAAACAGCTGAAGGGAAACAAGAGTCTTTTGCATTACCTCAGGCCTCTTTATTCATGAACATTATTAAGCTCCTGAAGATGAGGAAGAGTTACTGTCTGCACTGTGACAAAGCCAGCATTCCTCTTTGCAAACAGCACCACTTATTTATGAACAGCACCAGACACAGGGACGTCAACTTGTTCTTTTATTCTTACGAAACACTGCATGCTGTGAGAGTGACTAACCCTTAGGATCTGGTGAAGTCTCAGGTCATAATTATGGGCCCTTCCAAAACCAGATTTTTGTTTTTTTCTTTAATTATTTTAAGGAAATCTGACAAATAAACCCTAATAAGTTATGTAAATGTAAAAAAGTAGAAGAGTTGTCCCAGTAGGCAGATTCCAATCCCACTGTGAATTCCAGACTGAACTGGGACTTGTACACAGGATAATCTTGTCTTCTAGCACCAGTTGCCAGCACAGTTTCCTCCCTCCCCTGAAAAAGTCCTTCGTCTCACAGCACTGTGAGCTCCACTAAACCCATAGATTCAAGTGACCATCCTCATTGGCCATAATCAAAGGGTTGTTTCAAAAACATGCTTCTATGGGATTCCGTAAGGCTCATGAGCAGAGACCATACTACATCCCAGCCCAAAGTCTTTTACAACACAGAATACCACTAAAAACAACTGGTTAATACTGATGAAATAGAAGACATAGTGAATTACTTAAAAATTATAAGATCAAAATGCAGCACATCTATTTACATCATTTGAGAAGTGAATTGATTTCCCCATTAAATTTCCCTTAGGCAAACGGTTCCCCAATAAAATGGGTTGGTTTCTTTCTTCTTAGAAAAATTAAGACTTCAAATTGTTTTCAGATATTTTGATTATACAGAAAATAGGTGGAGGACATTTTACTTACTGATAAAGTGTCCTGTTCAATTACGATGCAGTAAATGTGATCTCTCAAATTTCTTTTAGCCTATATATTTATGTTTGATTTATGGAAATAAGCCTAAAGCTATTTATTCTACTCATTAAATTAAAAACAGATATTCTTATAAGAGAATTTTGTTCTAGTACAGTTATCCTCTAGACAAATTTCTTCTAAATTTGTCTTGTCTCACAATTTTTTAAATTTTTACATGCAATTTTATTTTATTTTTATTTTGGTATCATTAATATACACTTACATGAGCAACACTGTGGTTACTAGATCCCCCCATTATCAAGTCCACACCACATACCCCATTGCAGTCACTGTCCATCAGCGTAGTAAGATGCTGTAGAATCACTACTTGTCTTCTCTGTGCCATACTACCTTCCCCATGCCCACCCCCTACATTATGTGTGCTATCTTGTCTCACAATTCTTAAATAAAATTTGACATTCCTCAAAAGGAAAACACAATTTACTACAACAAATATATTTAAGAAAGTTCCTACCATTTCCATTTTTTATGATTCATATGTGAATAAATAACAAAAGCCAAACTATTAAATACAACATGTACAATTTCTTAAACAGAAAAAAATTTTTTATATACATAAAATTACCTGACACTCTGGAAAACAGAGACAATCCCATATATTTCCGCTACTTAGTTGGCACCAAACTTTTTGCAGTATGATCAGAATTTTTCAGCAGCTTGAACCCACCATCTTAAAGGTCTAAATAATTCAGGTGTGGTATTTTTCCCGCTCTTTTGAACTTGATTGCTCTACATTGATCAGTTTATCCAAGATTATGTAAAAAGTTTGTTATAGGTATGTTTCAAGATAGAATAAAATGTTTAACTAACCCTGAGTGTCTATGTGGTAGTAACTGCTGGGACTCTCTTTCACCAATTTAGAGGACACTGCTGTCCAAAAAAGTGGGTTTGATTCATCAAGATCTTCTTTGGTCATATTTAGTTTTTATATTAAAAGTTAAGAAATCATAACGAAATGTCCCTGTTAAAAAATCTCTAATGACTCAAACGCAAGTTGATGTTTTATGTCTTCTTCCACATGAGTCCAGGTCACCTTTTCAATCATATGATCTACAATTCCCATCCCTGTTCTGATAAAACTGGTCTTTTCACTGCTCCTTTATCTCTAAAACATATTTTCCATATTGTACTTGCTATGGTTTTCATGAGAAAAAAAATCACTACATTGCTTCCGATAGACAGTTAAAATCTTCTGGTCCAGCCAGTTCAAATCACAAATCTTTGCTTCAAAGGCATATCAAAATGTTTTCTACAGTTTCACATGAATAAATCCCACTGTGGAGATAAGTGTTTTCTGAGACATCTAAGAAAAATTGCTAAATAAATAACATCTTAAATCTGGAATTTTAGTTTCTACAAAGAAATCATCAATTCATCAGAAACTGCATTTATCAACTTTTTAATACTGATTTATTGTCTTTAGTTTATTTAAAAGTATAGTTTTAAAAATTAATCAGCCATGATTTAGTTATGTATGTAAGCAAAGCACAATTTAAATAGACATTAATGTACTTAAGAAAAAGGAATACTTATAGAAGTTATGTTTTGCTTAACAAAAGCAATAAATTTGTTTGAAAAGCAGTATAATCTAGATATTTTCATTCTAACATATACAGAATAGCTAATGCTTTTTAAAGGGAAAAATAAATTAAGCTATTTCACTGTAGTAATAAGGAATTTTATAGAAGAGAGAACTAAAATAAGAAAAAGATTATCTATTTTCCACTGTGTCTTGTAATTTCATAACTCATTAATTTTATTTCTGAACATACTCTTTGAATTAATGTTGAGTTCTGGTTTTAGATAACCCTTAAACATCCAATTAATATTTCCTATTTTACTATTTATCAGACTTGTCTGCACTCCGATACATCACACTGGGGCTCTTATGAAAACTGCAAGAGATTGCAGAGGGAAAATTAGGCAAATACTTATTCAAATCATATTTGTAAAATTAAATCTATAATTACCCAGTCAATGCAATGAGATTTTACATTATAGACTATTTTACTGAAATCTAGTAATTATGTTCACCTATATTGAAGTAAAACCATGGATCAGAATACTAGGGACCAGGAGGAACGCTACAAGGGAATATATTTACAAGGACATTTAACTAATGCAACAGTTTCTCTAGTCCAACTCAGTGCATATGGCCCAGGATGACCTCAGAAACAAGTTTAAAAAGGCTAAGACCTCATTTTATACCACAGTAATGTGCAAAGACAAAGAAGTAAACCTAGCTGAGTTTACCAGTGCAATGATACTATATAAATTTTACAAGACTTGTCCTCAGTTAAAGTAATCAAGATGCATTTACCTTGAAAAGCAGCTGCATTTCGAGATATTAGCAACTTTAATGTTGAGCTGGATGTTTGAAGCACCTGCTCCATATCTTGGCGAGCTGCGACTTGATATCTCTCCTCCATCTTCCTGGTGCAGCATGTAGGTTTCTTGGATAGGCAAACCTGAAGATCAGGTCCTGGAACACACATTAATGTTTTTCAGAATAATTAGCTGTTAACTTAACAAACATCACATCACATTTCAGGCCTTAGTGGTCAGCACTGCACATAAGGCATGGTCTATGCAAGGAACTGATTGACTAGACCACTTGCTCCAAGACAATTCATCTACTGTCCATGGACCCAGTCATAAAACAGATTCTAAACCATTGACTCTTTGAACAACTATTTTACTAACTTTCTGTTCAAATATTGGGTATGTCCACTCAATTAGCTAATTATTATTAACTAATAGGCTATATAATAGAAAACAAACTATTACATAAATACAGAGTTAAATCAGGATACTTTTATTTTTGCTTACTGCTAAGAAGAGAAAATCAAATTTTCTATATCAACTAAAGGTGAAAAAACTTCACCTGATTTCTCAGCTTGCCATTACGCTTGTGCTTCTTGTGGAATAAGCAATTGTCAACAATAATTATGTGATAAAGATCAAGAGCAATGGGCCCAAACCCAGCATCCAAAATTCTACTCATTACCTCGCTTCTAGAGACAACTCATATCATTAAAAGCAGTTTTTAGTTTTATAACTATTATCACAAAAACGCCTGTGAAAATGAATAGTACATGAAATGAGAAGTGATTACACATATGTTATAGTTATGGTTTAAAAAATTGCTAATATGATTAACAGCTCTCATCGCAGATGAGCTAAATCTCATTTTATACCAGAATAATAAGCAAAGACAAAGAAGTAAAACTAGCCAAGTTTACTAGTGTAACAATAACAGGCAAATTACATAACAAAACAGGTAAGCACCTTTATACCCATCAGGTATGCTAGAGAACAAAGAGGAGAAGCTGTGCCACGTGGAATAGCACCTAAGGAGGATCACCCTGATGGGACATCATGGTATGATGTAAAGCTCACCATGATTTTATTTGCATGGTCTATACATTACTCCCTTATTTCAGAGTAGGAAGAAGAGTCATAGCCTTGATCTCTGGGGAGTTTCACAGCTCACGTGTTAGCTCTTCATTGACCAGCTATAGATCAGCAACTGTAAAATATCCACATGTGCACACACACACACACACACGGACACATGCAAATACAGACACATGCTAGCCACCTTTCAAACTCATCCCTTTTCCCACACAGTCAGCCTCTGACCTCACATTTCCAAAATTTGATTCTGGGTAAGATCAAAACATTTGAAGACAGTCTGAGCTTCCTGCCAACACAGGACCCCAAAATTTCTAATGATTTTGGCTTTAGTTTAAGTTAAACAAATAACAAATGATAGCATCTGAACATTTTTCAAAAGCTATGAGGCATAAAATATTTATATGTGTCACAGTAGGTAACATTTTGGCAATTGTTCTTCATTTATCTTACCTAAAGTTATACAAAAGCAAATGCCACTTCAAATAGTAAAACTGATTAAAAGAAAACAAAGCTATCCTCTCAACTTTATTCCTAATTGAAGGATTGAAGAATTAGAGTTCAAAGAATAACAATAATGGATATTAGGGAAAAGAACCAGTAAGTAAATACTAAAATACATAAACATATTTTATATGAGAAACACAGCTAGGGAATAAAAATGATACAATAATAATAATAATAGATCATTGCAAATATCTCTCCAGAATTCAAATACCTAACATCATTTTGCTAGACTACATTCTCATATATGGCTTATAAAGGCCCCACTTTGTGACCTCTCTTTCCCTCCCTCCTGCTCTAGCTTCAACACAAGGAACATGAACCTCGTGCTCTTCTCTTCACACACTGGCTTTAATTCAGTTCCTCATATCCACCAAGTTCCCTCCTGCCACAGAGCCATTCTCCACACCCTTCACTCTGAATGGGATACTCTTGTCCTACATGTGCTCATCTACACATGTAGCAAGCACACACCTTCACCTAATTCAGTCCCTCCTATTTTGCTTTAGATCTTAACTTAATTAATCTTCTAGTCTTCCTTAATCTTTGCTCTGTCTTAAAAGGAAACTTCCCTTAATCTCCCAGATAGCTCTTGTCATTATTAGATGTGCCTAGAGTGTCTCATACCTCTTTTATTGTGTTTACCATGGTTGCAATATTATATATCTCCTCATGTGATTACTAATTAATTACTTCCTCATCCATACTATAAAGAAGGAATTTTTGCTCATTGTTATATCTCAGTAGTCTAACACAGTGCCTAATAAATCATAAGCATTCCATTTTCAATCATTGAACCAATAGTTGACGACCTCCCATGTATATGCATTATGTAATTGAATCATCACATTAATCCTATGATACAGGGGCCATTACTATGACATTTTACTTAGGAGTAAATGGAGGCACAAAGAGGCTTTGAAAACTCCCACTGTCACATACCTACATACTACAGCATGGTGAGGCTGGTTCTTGGAAACAGGCAAAGGGATTCCCAAAGACCTTCTTCACCGTGTACTGGGAGAAAAGCAAGTCTTGAATCTCTACATGGTTTTTCTGAATACATAACTGGCCATTTTCGATTCCTGTTTTGAAAGAAGTCATATGTTTGGTAAGTTGGAAGAAAATAAATTTTAAGCTAGGAAGCATCCCAGGAATTATTTTCAAAAATAAGATGGGCTAAAATATAAAGTTATACAGTTGCCACTTGCCTTTTTGCCCAATTTTAAATGGAGAAAGTACATTTAGAAAGATGCTAAAATTGACCTTCACTGCTATCCTAAACATAATGTGGGAGAGAAACCATCATGTCTCGGCGACTCTGAATAAGCATGGACAGCCATTTAAAGCATTTAGAGCAAATACATTCCTCAAGTTGATGAGGGTCTGCATTAATTCAGACATTTATTTAGAATCTTGGAAGTTGGTAATAACAACATAAAACTAAACTCCAAACCAAATAAGGACTATAATTCAAAGATCTAGTTATGTCTCACTGGCAGAACATTTTCATCAGTATCACCTACAAGATATGCTTAGGCCACTTAAAGTTGGGGTCACAGTGAAGGGGAAAAAGAGTCCACAAAAACTAGTTTTCCCTTGCTTCCTGTGTCAGTGCAAAGGACAGAATAAGATGAACCAAACTTGCTCAGGAAAGGACCATGCCTTACATTTTCTTCCCAGTACCAGCACAAAGGACATAAGATGCTTGTTGACACAACACCCAGGCTACAGTTCTCTCGTTGAAAACAGAACAAACATCACAAGGAAGAAAAGCCAGATGGAATCCTAACAGATACTACTTGGTAACAAGATATATTTTTTAAATATTTCAAACCCCAGCTTCAAAGAACACAGCATAACTGAGGATGCTAAGAAACAACAAGAGGACACAATCCAGACTCAGAAGCAGTAGTCGTGTTTCTGAATGGTAAAATCAAACTCCATAAGAATAAAATTACTAAAGACAAATGAAATTAAAAATAAAACAGCAGGCTCCTCGCTGAAGGGAACTTCAACCAGAATTGTGGGGGCTTTTCTTGATTTCTTATTCAAAGGGGCAGAATTAGTTAGTATGTCTTCCTTTCTGGCTCCAGGATAGGAAGCTATCATAGCCATTGATCTGCTTGTATATTTTTTAATGTAGTAAAATAGGAACACTGAGACACATTAGGAAGAGACGGTGGCAGTGGCGGCTTAGTATCCACTCTCTCCAAATCCTCACATGAACCAGATGGAACATCTATTAAAGAAATCCAAAAAATATAACAAAACTAGATGACATGATATCTCCACACATTTCAAAATATAACCAGGGTGGGGAAAACCCAGCAACAGCCACAGATCTTCATAGTATCAGAGTCTGGGCAGGTGGGAGAAGAATGAAGCTATGGGATAATGTCTGCCGGATACGAGGACAGAAGAATCCCAGAAGAGCTGAGTGGAATTCACAGGAAAGCACACTGGGCCAACTTAAGAACAGCAGCTGAAACTGGGAGAGTTTTGCCCTCGTGATTACTGGTACCTGCAAGGAACCTATGACAAGAAAGGAAGGAGGGACCAGGAACAATCCAGACCCCCCTGAACTCTCAGAAGGGTTCCAACAGGCTCCATTTCAGGACAGAGCCCCAACAGAGAAGAGAAACTTCAGGAAGTGGAAATAAAATTCAACAGAACAGGGATCCAAGAAACATAGGTAAAGAAGGTCTAGATTGAAGTGGGAAGGGAAATCAAACCAGTAAGTTTTAGAATACAAGCAGCCATATTTTTTTTAAATGATATACAAAAGAGAAGTCGTTTGGGAAAGTTAGAAGCCATCCTGAAGCCTGTATCAACATAAATGTTAGGGGGAGAAAAAAATAATAATTCCTAGTAAAATGAACAACAAAAAATGTTTAGGTCAAATCTCACACAGTTATATTAAAAAATTATATTAAATAATTTTATAATTATTTATAATAAAAAAGAAGGAATAGAATAACATCCCACAAAGAATATGTGACAGAAAGACATGCCCCCTGAAAAATGCCAGATCAAAATTTAACCATAGAATTTCAAACAAGCTAAAAATAACAGAAAACATAAAAGAACAACACAAATAAGAATTAGAAAAACTCAGATATGAGGTGACGGTTCTCAAGAAAGACTTAAAGATGAAAGAAAATGTTCTGAAATGAAGACTAAGCTAAAAGGAAGATAAGAGAGAATCACACAAGGTAATGCCTCAAGAGAAAGAAAAGACAGGAAATAAATTTTGAAAAATCAAAAAGAATGCACAGTGAAGGAAACTTTCAACAAAATACAAAGGCAACCTACTGAATGGGAGAAGATATATGCAAATGATGTATCTGATAAGGGGCTAATATCCAAAATTTTAAAAGAACTCATACAACTAACATCAATAAAACAAATAATGCAATTAAAAAATAGGCAAAGGACCTGAATAGATATTTTTCCAAATAATACATATAGATGGCCAACAGACACATGAAAAGATGCTCCACATCACTAATGATCAGGGAAATGCAAATCAAAACCACAATGAGGTATCACCTTATACCAGTCAGAATGGCCACTATCCAAAAGACAAAAAATAACAAGTGTTGGTGAGGATGTAGAGAAAAGGGAACACTCCTACAGGGTTGGCTAGAGTGTAATTTGGGGCAGCCACTATGAAAAACAGTATGGAGGTTCCTCAAATAATTGAAAATAGACCTACCATACAATCCAGTAATTCCACTTCTGGGTATTTGCCCCAAGAAAATGGAAATACTAATTCAAAAATACAGACACACCCCTATGTTCAGTGCAGCATTATTTACAATAGCCAAGATATGGAAGCAACCAAAATGTCTACTGACTAATGGATAAAGAACATGTGGTATACATACATATACATAATGGAATATTAGCCATAAAAAGAATGAAATCTTGCCATTAGTGACAAGATGGATGGACCTACAGGGTACTTTGTTAAGTGAAATAAGCCGGACAATGAAAGACATAATACCATACAATTTCACTTACATATTGAATATAAACAAAACAAATGAACAAATAAAATAAAAAAACACTCATAAACACAACTCAGGAAGTTACGAGAGAGGCGGGGAGGGTGGGATGGGTGAAATAGGTGAAGAGTATTAAGAGGTACAAACTTTGAGTGATAAAATAAGTAAGTCAAAGGAATATAAAGTACAACATAGGGAATATAATCAATAATACTGTAATAACTTTGTATGGTAACTACACTTACTGTGATGAGCATTTAATAATGTAAATAACTGTTGAATAACTATGTTGAAAACCTAAAACTAATATAATATTATATGTCAACTATACCTCAATTAAACATAAATAAGTAAAATCAAACAAAAAAGAATGAAAGGATTTAAAAGACAGTGATAACAAATATTGCTAATAATGTAAGCCTCTAAACAAGGAAACAGGAAAAATACTAAATACTATATTTCTTGGTAAGCTAAAACTGTTGAGTGTAATATGGGATAAAAACAAATAAGGAATATTCAAACTCTGTTCTCTAATTCTATCCTGTATCCTTAAAAACCAGGATGTCTTGGGGTAGAAGAAAGGAGATACAGGCATAGTAAAGAAGTTAAGTAAAACTCGGCAATCTTGAATTTGAAGTATCACTATAAAATCATGAAAATTTTTACTTTTAAAATATACATATTTCCTACCTTCACTGAAAAATCCTAGAACAATGACTATCTGAATGGCAAAGGGCATCGCTTATACTCAGATTACAGTCTCAAAATATCATATCTCAAGAAGACAAGTGTTTCTTGAAGAAGTGCTGGGTTCTAGGTCTGAGGCAGGAAGTGTATAAGATGACAAACTAGTTAAAGTATCTTGTCCACCAGATAGTGAAGAAGTCGTTAAATAACTAACTAGGGTCATAGAAAGACAATGATAGTCTACTAGGGCTAACAAAACAAACACACCACATAACAAAACACCACAGACCAGTGGCTTATACAACAGAAATTCATTTTCTCACACTTCTGGAAACTGGAAGTCCAAGGTCAAGGTGCTGG
Source organism: Phataginus tricuspis (assembly GCA_029783875.1). Classification (NCBI taxonomy): domain Eukaryota; kingdom Metazoa; phylum Chordata; class Mammalia; order Pholidota; family Manidae; genus Phataginus; species Phataginus tricuspis. Next base: position 17,657,101 of record JAQQAC010019963.1, read on the forward strand.
CAGAGCTCTCCTTGTTTTAGATGGCCGTCTTCTGTGTCTTCACATGACCTTTCCTCTGCATATGTGCACTCCTAATGTCTCTCTTCTTATAAGGACACCAGTCATATTGGATTAGGGCCCATACCTCATTTAATCTTACTTCCTTAAAGGCCCTGTCTCTAAATAGAGTCATATTGGGTGTTTAGACTTCATCTTAAGAATTCTGGGGGGGAGAATTTAGTCTGTAACAGAAGCCAACTTCAAAAGGTTTCTATTGACCAAACATGGGCTATTTGAGCTTCAATAATAATAACTGCAATGGGTAGAAAACAATCAAATATGCTTAAATTCAAGGGTTTTCAGTATCTGTGCTTTATTTTATAATAAAAAAGACTTTTAAAATAGGACTGCTGAGTGATAATAAACACTCTCTCTTTTTGTTCCACTTATCTCTCCCGTACTCAGCTTATAGGATTTTTTATACTTGTAGCACAAATCAGCCTTATTGATGAGTGATGTAGGAAAGGGCCCTTGGTACCAAGACACTGAGATCAAAATATATTTTAGGATAATGAGAATGGATGCTATATGTCATAAATACCAAATGCTCACCAGACAAAAAAAGGACCTTGTAATTCAGAATGGACAGGTTTCTTCTTCTTGCTTTGCTGAGAACATCTTCTTGCCATAAATTTTGAAATTTTGGCAATTTCAAAGAGTTTGACTGAGTCAAATGTATTCCTTAATACAAATAGATGTATTCCTTCACACAAAATAAAAAATACTTAAGTCCATGAACCTAGCAAGATTCATGACAGTGGCACAGTATCTGCTGAGAGTTGGCCAGCATCTGTTTCATATCCTGAAATTTCCTTTCAAGTTTACCTCTTCCTCACTTACATACATGTTATTTAGATGAGATTGATATACACATAAAGATGAGTCTTGCTAAAATAGCATCCTATCCTGTCAACACATTGATTGATTCAGAAATTTTCAGTCACAAGAAAGAAATGGAAACAGATATTTGCTAAGGCATCCAGGAAAGCAAAGCTTTTCCTCTTCCACTGGAAATGAATTTAATGTTGCAAGGATGCAGGGTGTGCAAATGCCATAGTCACTTTCCAGCATGGAGTGAAGTCTGGATATACCACAGGTTCTTTTTTCTCCTACCATATAAAGCAACCAGCCAATAAAGCAGTAACAGTATTGAAAGATGATGGCATGAGAGGTAAGACAGAAACCTCCTGCCAAAACCACATATAATATGAAAAAACAGCAAATACATAAAATCCTGAAAGAGCAATAGGAAAGAAGGCTGCAGCACAATGTCTACACCTGGGGAAACCAGTAGATCGCAAGGAAAAGGGTAGAGTACCAAAAATATGATCTGGAGGGACCCAAGTCCTTTCCCCACCCCCAGCTAATGGGCTATAGGAAGAGAAACGGAGCAGGGAGGTGATGGAGCCTAGGAATGCTAAACACCCAGACCTGGAGAACTGCTCTGGGACCACGAACCTACACTACATGGTGCTCTGGAGGTTAGTGGAGCTGGAAAGCTAAGACAGATGGAATACTTGGAGAGACTGAGATTCCAGCCGCTTGTGGAAAACAGGGCTTCACATCTGGCTGCTCTGGGACATAAGAAAGACAGGGACTCTGAGAGACTTCCTAACAGTGAGAGGACAGCTAATGAGGCAAGGATTGCACAGAGCTTCCTGCTCAGGAGAAAGGAGAGGAGGACAAAATTGTCTGCGCGTGCTCTGCCCAGCAGGTTGGGAACTTTCAGGAGCTTCAGGAGCTCCATGCCCCTGGCTGCCAACCAGCTCTAAGGCCCCCCCACCATGATACACAGCCTGCTACGCTTTCCTCCTGGCCAGCACAGGCTCACAAACTGGTTGCCCACACCACTGCACCAGGCTAGCCAATGGGCAGCCCCGCCTAAAGCTCCTAAAAATGCAAAACATAGAGGCTTCTACCTATGCACTAGGCCCACTGGCCCTGGCAGTGGAGACAGGCACAGCAGCCAGGAAGCAGGAAAAACATCTTACCTCCCAACAGGCACCAGCACTGCTTCCTGAAAACCCACCCCATTGCTCCAGCGGCTAAGCAACTGCAGAGAGCAGAGCTTATGGGCAGTAGATGGTGCCACCTACAAATAGGAAACATTGAAGGAACATGGTTCAAACCAAAATCCCCAAACACCTGAAAGAGGGCAAAGTGAAACTGAACTTATCAGTCTTCCTGAAAGGGATTTGAAAATAAAAATCCTAAACATGCTTTTGGAGCTACAGAAAAATATTAAAGAACTCAGGGAAGAATTCAGGAATGATATACAAACACTGAAGAATACAGTATCTGCAATGAAACATAACAATAGAGGGATTTAAAAGCAAATTAGATGAAGTAGAGGAGACAGTAAATGAAATAGAAATTGGAGATATAGGAATACAAAGAAGCTGAGGCACAGAGAGCAAAAAGGATCTCTAGGAATGAAAGAAAATTGAGAGAACTGAGACCAATCCAAACAAAACAATATTCGCATTATAGGGGTACCAGAAGAATAAGACAGAGAAAAAGGCATAGAAAGAGCCTTTGAGGAGGTAATTGCTGAACATTTCCCCAATCTGGGGAAGAAGGCAGTCTCTCAGGCCATGGAGATACACAGATCTCCCAAGAAAAGAGACCCAAGGAAGGCAACACCAAGACATATAATAATTAAAATGGCAAAGATCAAGGATAAAGAAAGAGTATTAAAAGCCATGAGAGAGAGAAAAAAGATCACATACAAAGGAAAACTCATCAGGCTATCATCAGACTTCTCAGCAGAAACCTTACAGGCCAGAAGGGAGTGACATGATATGTTTAATGCAATGAAGCGGAAGGGCCTTGAAACAAGTATACTATACCCTGAAAAGCTTATCATTTAAATTTGAAGGAGGGATTAAACAATTTCCAGATAAGCAAAGGCTGAGATAATTTACCTCGCACAAAACATCTCTACAGTGTATTTTGGAGGGACTTCTATAGATGGAAGTGTTCCTAAGGCTAAATAGCTGTCACCAGAGAAAATAAAACCACAGTAAAGAAAGTAGAAAAAATTAATTACTAAGCAGATGCAAAATCAAATCAACTACCTTCAAAGTCAGTCAAAGGATAGACAAAGAGTACAGAATATGATACCTAATATAGAAAGAATGAAGGATAAAGAAAACGGAGGAAAAAAAAACTCTTTAGACTGTGTTTGTAATAACATACTAAGTGAGTTAAATTACAATGTTAAATAGTAAGGTAATTATCCTTGAACATTTGTTAAGCATGAATCTAAAGCCTGAAATGGCAATAAGTACATACCTATCGATAATCAGCCTAAATGTAAAATGGTATGAATGCACCAATCAAAAGACATAGAGTCACTGAATGGATAAAAAAACAACACACATCTATATACTGCCTATAAGAGAATCACTTAAAACCCAAAGACACACACAGATTAAAAGTGAAGGGATGGAAAAAGATATTTCATGCAACTAGTAGGGAAAAAAAATAGGAGTTGCAGTACTTGTGTCAGACAAAACAGACTTCAAAACAAAGAAAGTCACATGAGACAAAGAAGGATATTAAATAATGATAAAGAGGTCAGTCCAACAAGAGGATATAACCATTATAAATATCTATGCAGCCAACATAGGAGCACTTACATATGTGAAACAAACACTAAGAGAATTAAAAGGGGAAACAGAATGCAATGCATTCATTTTAGAGTACTTCAACACACCACTCACTCCAAAGGAAAAATCAACCAGACAGAAAAACACTAAGGAGACACAGGCACTTAACAACACATTAGAACAGATGGACCTAACAGATATCTACAGAACACTCTACCCAAAAGCAGCAGGATACACATTCTTCTCAAGTGCACATGGAACATTTTCAAGAATAGATCATATACTAGGCCACAAAAAGAGCCTCAGTGAATTCAAAAAAATTGAAATTGTACCAACCAATTTCTCAGACCACAAAGGTATGTAACTAGAAATAAATTACGCAAAGAAAACAAAAAAGTGCACAAACACATGAAGGCTTAATAACATGCTCCTAAATAATAAATGGCCAGATAAAAACAAAGATCAAGCAATATATGGAGACAAATGACAACAATAACTAAACGTCACAAAATCTGTGGGACACAGCAAAGGCCGTGCTAAAACGGAAGTATTTTGCAATACATACCTCAGGAAACAAGAACAATCCCATAATGAACAGTTTAAACTCGCAATTAATGAAACTAGAAAAAGAAAAACAAATGAGGCCCAAAGTCAGTAGGAGAAGAGACATAATAGGGATTAGAGCAGAAATAAATAAAACCAAGAAGAATAAAACAATACAAAGAATCAATAAAAGCAAGAGCTGGTTCTTTGAGAAAATAAACAAAATAGATACACCCCTAGCCAGACTTATCAGGAAAAAAAGAGAGTCTACACACATAAACCGAATCAGAAATGAGAATGGAAAAATCAGTATGGACACCACAGAAATACAAAGAATTATTAGAGAATACTATGAAAAATTATATGCTGACAAACTGGAAAACCTAGAAGAAATGGACAACTTTCTAGAAAAATAAAACCTTCCAAGGCTGACACAAGAAGAAACAGAAAATCTGAAAAGACCAATTACCAGCAACAAAATTGAATTGAAAATCAAAAAAAAATCTAATAACAAAATACGTGGACCAGATGGCTTAATCACTGAATTTTATCACACAGTTAGTGAAGACCTACTACCCATTCTCCTTAAAGTTTTCCAAAAAGTAGAAGAGGTGGGAATACTTCCAAACTCATTCTATGAGGCCAGCATCACTCTAATACCAAAACAAGGCAAAGACACCACAAAAAATAAAATTACAGACCAATATTCCTGATGAACATAAATGCAAAAATACTCAAAAAAAATATTAGCAGACCGAATTAAAAAATACTTCAAAAAGATCATTCATCATGATCAAGTAGGACTTATTCCAGGGATGCCAGGATGGTATAACATTTGAAAATCCATCATCATCATCCACCACATCAACAAAAAGAAGAACAAAAACCACATGATCATCTCCATAGATGCTGAAAAAGCATTCAACAAAATTCAACATCCATTCATGATAAAAACTCTCAACAAAATGGGTATAGAGGGCAAGTACCTTAACATAATAAAGGCCATATATGACAAACTACAGCCAACATCATGTTTAACAGCGAGAAACTGAAAGCATTTCTTTTAAGATCAGGAAAAAGACAATGATGCCACTCTCCAAATTTTTTCAACATAGGTCTGGAGGTTCTAGGCATGGAAATCAGACAACACAAAGAAATAAAAGGCATCCATACTGGTAAGGAAGAAGTTAAATGGTCACTGTTTGCAGATGACATGATATTGTCATAAAAACCCTAAAGGTTCCATTCCAAAACTACTAGAACTAATATCTGAATTCAGCAAAGCTGCAGGATACAAAATTAATACACATAAATCATTCCTATATACTAACAATTTACTAGCAGAAAGAGAAATCAAGAAAACAATTCCTTTCACAATTACATCAAAAAGAATAAAACACCTAGGAATAAATCTAACCAAGAAAGTGAAAGACCTATATCCTGAAAACTACAAGACACTCATGAGAGAAATTAAAGAAGATAGCAATAAATGGAAATACATCCCATGCACTTGGATAGGAAGAATTCATATTGTCAAAATGGGCATCCTTCCTAAAGCAATCTACAGATTCAATGCAATCCCTATCAAAATACCAATGGCATTCTTCCATGAATTAGAGTAAACACTTCTAAAAGTAATATGGAACCACAAAAGACCCCGAATAGCCAATGAAATCCTGAGAAGAAAGAATAAAGTGGAGGTGGGGGGGGCGGGGGATTACATTCCCCGACTTCAAGCTCTACTACAAAGCCACAGTAATCAAGAAAATTTGATACTGGCACAAGAACAGACCCACAGATCAATGAAACAGACTAGAGAGCCCAGATATAAAACCCAAACATATGTGGTCAATACATATACGATAAAGGAGCCATGGACATACAACGGGGAAATGACAGACTCTTTGACAACTGGTGTTGGCAAAATCTGACAGCTACATGTAAAAGAATGAAACTGGATTACTGTCTAACTCCACACACAAAAGTAAACTTGAAATGGATCAAAGACCTGAACGTAAGTCATGAAACTATAAAAGTCTGAAAAGAAAAGACAGACAAAAATCTGTTGACTATAAACATAAGCAACTCTTTCCTGAACACATCTCCTCAAGCAAGGAAAACAAAAGCAAACATGAACAAATGGGACTACATCAAACTAAAAAGCTTCTGTACAGCAAAGGACATCATCAGTAGAACAAAAAGGCATCCTATAGTATGGGACAATATATTCATAAATGACATATCCGATAAGGGGTTAACATCCAAAATATATAAAAACGGAAGCCCACAGATCTCCCAACACAAGGGACACAAGGAAGACGACACCAAGACACATAATAATTAAGATGGCAAAGGTCAAAGATAAAGACAGAGTATTAAAGGCAGCTAGAGAGAGAAAAAAGATCACCTACAAAGGAAAACCCATCAGACTGTCATCAGACTTCTCAACAGAAACCTTACAGGCCAGAAGAGAATGGCAGGATATATTTAACGTAATGAAACAGAAGGGCCTCGAACCAAGAATATTATATCCAGCACGATTATCATTTAAATATGACGGAAGGATTAAACAATTTCAAGACAAACGAAAGTTGAAAGAGTTTGCTTATCATAAACCACCACTACAGGATATCTTAAATGGACTGTTCTAGAGGGAAGCACCCCTAAGGCTAAAAAGATTTCACCAGAGAAAATAAAATCATAGCAAAGAAAGCAGAACATCCAAATACTAACTAAAGGCAAAGAATAAAACACCTAGTATATAAAGAATGGAGGAAGAATAAGAAGGGAGAGATAAAGAAACATCAGACAGCGTTCATAATAACTTAACAAGAAAGTTAAGTTAGATTTTTAGATAGTAAAGAAGCAACCCTTGAACCTTTGGTAAGCACAAATCTAAAGCCAGCAATGGCAGTAAGTACATATCTATCGATAATCACCCTACATGTAAATGGACTGAATGCATCAATCAAAAGACACAGAGTAACAGAAAGGATAAAAAAGCAAGATCCATCTATATGCTGCTTACAAGAGACTCACCTCAAACCCAAAGATATACACAGACTAAAAGTGAAGGGATGGAAAAAGATATTTCATGCAAGCAACAAAGAGAAAAAAGCAGGCATTGCAGTACTTGTATCAGACAAAATAGATTTCAATACGAAGAAAGTAGCAAGAGATAAAGGACATTACATAATGATAAAGGGGTCAGTCCAACAAGAAGATATAACCATTATAAACATATATGCACCCAACACAGGAGCGCCAAGATATGTGAAACAAATACTAACAGAATTGAAGGAGGAAATAGACAGCAATGCATTCATTTTAGAAGACTTCAACACACCACTCACTCCAAAGGACAGATCAACCAGAAAGAAAATAAGTAAAGACACAGAGGCACTGAACAGCACACTAGAACAGATGGACCTAACAGATATCTACAGAACTCTGCACCCAAAAGCAAAAGGATACACATTCTTCTCAAGTGCACATGGAACTTTTTCCAGAATAGACCAAATACTAGGCCACAAAAAGAACCTCAGTAATTTCAAAAATATTGAAATCCTACCAACCAACTTCTCACATCACAAAGGTATAAAACTAGAAATAAATTTTAGAAAGAAATCAAAAAGGCTCACAAATACATGGAGACTTAACAACATTCTCTTAATTAATCAATGGGTTAACGACCAAATCAAAACAGAAATCAAAGAATATATGGAGACTAAGGACAACAACAACACAAAGCCACAACTTCTGTGGGACGCAGCAAAGGCAGTTCTAAGAGGGAAGTATATTGCAATCCAGGCCTATTTAAAGAAGGAAGAGCATTCCCAAATGAACAGTCTAAAGACACAATTATTGAAATTGGAAAAAGAAGAACAAAGGAGGCCCAAAGTCACCAGAAGGAGGGACATAATAAAGATCAGAGAAGAAATAAATAAAACTGAGAAGAATAAAACAATAGAAAAAATCAATGAAACCAAGAGCTGGTTCTTTGAAAAAATAAACAAAATAGATAAACCCCTAGCCAGACTCATTAAGAGAAAAAGAGAATCTACACACATAAACAGAATCACAAATGAGAAAGGAAAAATAACGACAGACCCCACAGAAATACAAAGAATTATAAGAGAATATTATGAGCATCTGTATGCTAACAAGCTGCCAAACCTAGAACAAATGGACAACTTCTTAGAAAAATACAACTTTCCAAAACTGACCAAGCAAGAAACAGAAAAACTAAACAGACCAATCACCAGCAACGAAATTGAATTGGTAATCAGCAGACTACCCAAGAACAAAACCCCCGGACCTAATGGATTCACCTCTGAATTCTACCAGACATAGAGAGAAGAAATAACACACATTCTCCTTAAAGTTTTCCAAAAAATAGAAGAGGAGGTAATACTTCCAAACTCTTTCTATGAAGCCAGCATCACTATAATACCAAAATCGGTCAAAGACCTCACCAAAAAAGAAAATTACAGACCTCTATCCCTGATGAACATAGATGCAAAGATACTCAACAAAATATTAGCAAACCGAATTCAAAAATACATCAAGAGGATCATACACCATGATCAAGTGGGATTCATCCCAGGGATGCAAGGATGGTACAACATTCGAAAATCTATCAACATCATCCACCACATCAACAAAAAGAAGAACAAAAACCACATGATCATCTCCATAGATGCTGAAAAAGCATTTGACAAAATTCAGCATCCATTCATGATTAAAACTCTCAACAAAATGGGTATAGATGGCAAGTACCTCAACATCATAAAGGTTATATATGACAAAACCACAGCTAACATCATCTTTAACAGCGAGAAGCTGAAAGCTTTAAATCTAAGATCGGGAACAAGACAGGGATGTCCACTCTCTCCACTGTTATTCAACATAGTACTGGAGGTCCTAGCCACAGCAATCAGACAAAACAAAGATATACAAGGCATCCAGATTGGTAAAGAAGAAGTCAAATTGTCACTATTTGCAGATGACATGATACTGTACATAAAAAACCCTAAGACTCCACTCCAAAACTACTAGAACTAGTATCTGAATTCAGCAAAGTTGCAGGATACAAAATTAACACACAGAAATCTGTTGCTTTCCTATACACTAACGATGAACTAACAGAAAGAGAAATCAGAAAAACAATTCCATTCACAATTGCATCAAAAAGAATAAAATACCTAGGAATAAACCTAACCAAGGAAGTGAAAGACCTGTACTCTGAAAACTACAAGACACTCCTAGCAGAAATTAAAGAGGACACTAACAAATGGAAATGCATTCCATGCTCTTGGCTAGGTAGAATAAATATTGTCAAAATGCCTATACTACCTAAAGCAATCTACAGATTCAACGCAATCCCTATCAAACTACCAACGGCTTTCTTCAATGAACTGCAACAAATAACTCTAAAATTCATATGGAACCAGAAAAGACCCCGAATAGCCAAAGCAATCCTGAGAAGGAGGAATCAAACAAGGGGAATTACGCTCCCTGACTTCAAACTCTACTACAAAGCAACAGTAATCAAGACAATTTGGTACTGGCACAAAAACAGACCCACAGAGCAGTGGAATAGAATAGAAAATCCAAACATTAACCCAAACATTTACAGCCAATTAATATTTGATAAAGGAGCCTTGGATATACAATGGGGAGATGACAGCCTCTTCAGCAGCTGGTGTTGGAAAAACTGTACAGCTACATGTAAGAGAATGAAACTGGACTACTGTCTAGCCCCATACACAAAGGTAAACTCAAGGTGGATCAAACACCTGAATTTAAGTCATGAAACCATAAAACTCTTAGAAAAAAAACATAGGCAAAAATCTCTTGGACATAAACATGAGTGACTTTTTCATGAACATATTCCCCCGGGCAAGGGAAACAAAAGTAAAAATGAACAAGTGGGACTATATCAAGCTGAAAAGCTGTACAGCAAAGGACACCATCAGTAGAACAAAAAGACATCCTACAGTATGGGAAAATATATTCATAAATGATGCATCTGAGAAGGGGTTGACATCCGAAATATATAAAGAACTCACGCACCTTAACAAACAAAAAGCAAATAATCCAATTAAGAAATGGGCAGAGGACATGAATAGACACTTCCCTAAAGAAGAAATTCAGATGGCCAACAGGCACATGAAAAGATGCTCCACATTGCTGGTCATCAGAGAAATGCAGATTAAAACCACAATGAGATATCACCTCACACCAGTGAGGATGGCCAACATCCAAAACACAAACAACAACAAATGTTGGCGAGGATGTGGAGAATAGGGAACCCTCCTACACTGCTGGTGGGAATGCAAATTAGTTCAACCATTGTGGAAAGCAGTATGGAGGTTCCTCAAAAAACTCAAAATAGAAATACCATATGACCCAGGGATCCCACTCCTAGGAATTTACCCTAACAATGCAGCAGCCCAGTTTGAAAAAGACAGATGCACCCCTATGTTTATTGCAGCACTATTTACAATAGCCAAGAAATGGAAGCAACCTAAGGTCCATCAGTAGATGAATGGATTAAGAAGATGTGGTACATATACACCATGGAATATTATTCAGCCATAAGAAGAAAACAAATCCTACCATTTCCAACAACATGGATGGAGTTAGAGGGTATTATGCTCAGTGAAATAAGCCAAGCCGAAAAAGACAAGTATCAAATGATTTCACTCATATGTGGAGTATAAGAACAAAGAAAAAAACTGAAGGAACAAAACAGCAGCAGACTCCCAGAACCCAAGAACGGAGTAATAGTTACCAAAGGGAAAGGGACTGGGGAAGATGGATTGGAAGGGAGGGATAAGAGGGTAAAAGGGGTATTACGATTAGCAGAGGTAATGTAGGAGGAGCACTGGGAGGGTTATACAACTCAGAGAAGACAAGTAGTGACTCTATAGCATCTCACTATGCTGATGGACAGTGACTGTAATGGGGTTGGTGGGGGGGACCTGATGAAGGGGGTAGTTTAATTATCATAATATTGCACATGTAACTGTAGGTTAATGATACCAAAATAAATTGTAAAAAAAAAATTATATATATATATATATATAGAAAGAACTCATATGCTTCAACACCCAAAAAGCAAATAACCCTGTTAAAAAATGGGTGGGGGATACGAATATACACTTATCCAAAAAAGAAATTTAGATGGCCAACAGGCCCATGAAAAGATGCTCCACATCGCTAATTATCAGGGAAATGCAAATTAAAACCACAATGAGATATCACCTCATGCCTGTTAGGATGGCCAACATAGAAAACAATAGGAACAACAAATGCTGGTGAGGATGTGGAGAAAGGGGAACCCTCCTACACTGATGGTGGGAATGTAAACTTGTTCAACCATTGTGGAAAGCACTATGGAGGTTCCTCAAAAAACTCAAAATAGAAATACCATTTGACCCAGGAATTCCGCTCCTAGAAATTTACCCTAAGAATGCAGCAGCCCAGTTTCAAAAAGACATATGCACCCCGATGTTTATGGCTGCACTATTTACAATAAAGGAATGGAAGCAACCTAAGTGTCCATCAGTAGATGAATGGATAAAGATGTGGTACATATAAACAATGGAATATTATTCATCCATAAGAAGATAACAAATCCTACCATTTACAACAACATGGATGGAGCTGGAGGGTATTATGCTCAGTGAAATAAGCCAGGCAGACAAAGACAAGTGCCAAATGATTTCCCTTGTTTGTGGAGTGTAACTACAAAGCAAAACTGAAAGAACAAAACAGAAGCAGACTCACAGACTCCAAGAAGGGACTAGCAGTGACCAAAGGGGACCGGTGCGGGAGGGCAGGTGCGGAAGGAGGGAGAAGGGGATTGAGGGGTACTTTGATTAGTACACACAGTGTGTGTGTGGGTTACGTGGGAGACAGTGTAGCACAGAAAAGACAAGTAGTGACTCTGTGGCATCTTACTACACTGATGGACTGATTTCAATGGTGTATGTGGGGGGGACTCAATAATATGGGTGAATGTTATAACCACAATGTTTTTCATGTGAAACCTTCATAAGAGTGTATATCAATGATACCTTAAGAAAAAAATTTTTTAAAAATAAAGTTCAAATTTCCAAAAAAAAAAAAAAAAGAACTGTAACAGTATTTCCCAGGGATACAGCAGCCAAATTACTCTACTCTCCTTTATGCTTCATTCCAGAAGTGGAGGGTCTGATAACACCCTTTTAGTGGCTGTTCCAGTTCATTGCTCTGAAGTGGAAACAAACTTCATGCCCAAGAAATAACAATAAGGGCTCCACCAGCAGTATGACAGTGCTATCCACAGGAGCAACTGGTAACTCTGGACAAAATACACCAAAGAAGTGAAAGCTCTAGAGAGTGAACAAAGGAAGCAGAGTTCTAGGAAGAAGTCAATATTTGAAGAAGGGAAAAGCAGGGTTTAGTATGTCATTACTATGGCTTTCAACCTGAGAGCAGCCTATGTATAAAATGACTAAACTACAATTAAAAAAAAAAAAAACACCATCTTTGGCACTAAAGAACTAGAAGACATAGATTAGTCACTGGAAAGCCGCTGGAAAATGACGTGTTGTAAATACCAGGAAAGAGAGGGCCAGAGGGACAGAACTCCAATTTCTGTATGTAAACTCTGCCCAGACCTTGGCTAACCCCTGAACCATGCCTTCCAGGACAAGAGCACACTGTGAACAGCCAATCTATCAGCAAACTAAGTATGAAAGAACTGAATTAAAATTGCAGTATGTGCCCATGACATAATTGACAGTTTGAGTCCAAACAAGGTAATTTTCTCCAAAGACAAACATTAACAGTCTTTGGAGGAATAAAATAGAATCCAGTTATCATGACACAACATTCACAGTGTCCAGGGGACAATCTAAAATTACTGGACATATGAAGAGTCAGTATAATGTGACCCATTTTGAAGAGACAAAAAAATGAATTAATTCCAACATGAAAGGCTCCAGATGTTAGAATAAACAGAAGGATTCTAAAGAAGCTATTACAACTAGGTTCAGTGGAGTAAAAGGAACATGTGCTCAGCATAAGTTAAGAGATAAGGTGTCTCAGAAGAAAAAAAGACTATAAAAAAAGAAAATGCAATTCTATAACTGTAAAATGTAATAAATGAAATAAAAATTTCACTGGATGGCTTTGATAGCTGAATAGAGATGACAGAGGAAATGTGTCGGAGAACTGTAAGGTGGATCAATAGAAAGTATCCAATCTGAAGAAGAAAGAGAAAAAGATTAAAAATGCATACATACATACACACACACACATACTCAGGGAGCTGTGGAAGCATATCAGAAAAATCTAACATAGCTATGATTGGAGTCCTAGGAGGCAAAAAGAACAATAATAGGGTAGATAAAATTCTCCATGAAATAATGACTATTAACTCTCCAAATCTGCTAAAAACCACAAATAGACAAATTTAAAAAGATCACTAAACCACAAACAAAATAAATACAAAGAAAATCACACCTAAGACCATTACAGTCAAACTATTAAGAATCACAGCTAAAAGGAAAAGGCAAGAAGCCAGTATGTGAATAAAGGGAAAAAAATAGATGAGGTAGGTTCACCTAATGCCTTGCAGATTGCATTTAGGAGGGATTTCATTACAATGATGATAGGAAGTAGGGGAGTAACTTGATTTGATTTGATTTGATTCTTAGAAGTTCACCCTAATTGCTGTTTTGAGAATCCATATTTCTGTATTGAAATGAGAGGCAAGACTGGTGTTAATAAGAAGGGATAAGAAGTGGTTAGATTAGACATATGTTGAATGTAAAAGGTAACTTGGAAAAGATGTCTTGCATGGCATCTGGCAGCAAGAAAGAGAGAGGAATTAAGGGTATCCAGCCCCTAGATTTTAGCCTGACAAACAGGATACGTAAGTGGTACAATTAACAGAAAAGGAGAACACACAAGAAGGTGCGGGTTTCCAAGGAAAACATAGAATTCAGATTTGGAAACAAGATGTCTTTTAGACATCCAATTGAAGATGTGGAAATAATACTTGAATATGCAACTCTGGAGCCTACAAAAGAGATCCATAGTAAAGAAGAAGTAAGTTGTGAGTTTGAAACACAAAATGGTGTTAAATATTGAGAGTTTCAATAAGATCACCCAAGAGTTTGGTTTATAAAATTTAGAGGGTTTCTCAAGTTCAGCACTACTGACACTTGGGGCCAGATAATTCTTTTTTCATGGGCTAACTTTCCTATATGGGATGGGATGAACTCTACCCACTACATGCCCGTAGCATCCTCCTCAGTTGTCACAACCAAAAGGGCCTCCACACACTGTTGAATGCCCCCCTTGAGCACAGTCACTTCAAGGTGACCAGCACTGTTCAAGACACAGGTATGACAAGATGAACTGGAGCCGAGGAGGAGCCACAGGGAAGGAGAAGGGTCGGTGGGGAGGGTAAGAGAGGAAGACTGTGGTATCCTGGAGGTGTTTGAAGGAGGGAAAGATCAGTTGTGCTGGGGAAAGAAGCCCCATTAAAGAGGCCTACATTTTTTCCAAGATCTAACTGGGATACCATGTTGGCTGTTTTCTTGTCTAACTAGATAGTGACTACATGAGCAATCATTTTGCACTTGGGATCCTATTAAATATAAGAAACAACTATGAGTTCAATTCAGCTTTCTATAAGCTGTTGTGCTAACACTTGTTTAACAGTTTAATGCCCATTCTTTTCTAACTTTGACCAATCCTGACCAAAAAAGCTGCCTAAAAGTCCTTAATATTGTCCTACATCCTGCTGTTTTCCTGAACATTTGCTTTTCTGTATTTAATTGATTCTATTTAGTTTCTGTTTCTCTCCCAAAACTTCAGGCTCCAATAGGATAAGGACCACCTTTGCCTTGATTCCCAGTATATTGTATACAATCAGCATAGTGCCAGGAACAAAAGATATTCAGTAAAGTATTAGTTTCCTTCCCTTTCTCCTTACTTGCTTATAAATATTTTGTAAGAAACCCATGAAGGTACTTGCATGGCTTAAAATTAATGAGATAGTTGTAGAATATAGATCCAGAATAAGCATATTGTTGAGGACATTAAAAACTGGTTCAATAAACCTTTTGAAATAGTATTTGTGATTATCATATTTACATTTTTTACAAATATACCTAATATTAATGTATTGCCATAACTTACAGGTTCATCCTTTGCTTTTATAGGATACAGGCATTGTCCTATAAAAGTAAATATTGATATTATTCAAAAAAAATTTCCTCAGAAGAGTATGAAATGTTTCAGCTATTATGAGTTTTTATAGTTCTGGATTAAATAAAAAAAGTAACACTTGGCAATCTACAAATTTAGACATATAGAGTAAACATAATATTCACAGGTAGAACAGTAATGCTCTTCCTCATAGATACAAAAGGAATCATTGATCAGCCAACAGATAATGTACTGAGTTATTTTTCCAGCCATGGTTGATTAACATTCACACAAAATAATTAAATCCTTAACTTTTATAACCAATCATAAGCATTTCTAATATGAACTTATATATTCTATGTCCATGAAGCAGAGAAAGATATACTAAACAGAATGTTTTCTCCAACTTGAAGACATAAATTAAGAATTAACCCTCTGAGACATGTTAACTAGCTCAAGAGACAAAAGGCCTAAATATATACTAGTACATAGTATAGTCTCCCACTTGAGGGATGAACAAAATAAATTCAATCTCGTCTCCTCAGCTTTAAAAGAGATCCCCAAGTAGTTCTATTGTTTCTTAATCAACTCATCTAAAAACACTATCTCAATAGTCAAAGATCCACACTATTCTCTAAATGAAACCAGGCCCATGCAGCACATCTCCATGTGGGGCTGAAGCTGAGATTCTGAACCATCTGGCACAGAAATTAAGCATTACCTCTCAATCTTTTCGCAACCATTGATGTACATGGGCTAAAGACCCTGTGGGTGGTGGGGGCAGGAGTGGGAAAGTAGAGGGAACTCTTGACCATAAAAAGGGCTCCTAAATTGCTGCAAGATAAGCCCACCTAATGATAAACCTCCTTTTCCTCTGAGAACTGCTCTCCCCACACCTCCATAGAAGAGGTCCCTGATAGCACACATGTGTCCCTGAGACCGCACATCTGATTAGTCTATTGAACTAAAGCTGAACAAGGGACTCAAGCAAAACCAACTGTAATGTTTCATCTGAGAATTTAGATTGGAACATGAAGTCTAGTCAGTTGGCCATCAGAGCTATTTCATATATAATTTAGAAGTGAAGTATCTCTGCTCTTTCACCATGGAGACAAAAAAGCAGAGCAGAGAGTAGAGAAATGAAAGGATAACATTTAGACCTCTCTAGAGTTCCTGGTTTAGTTCTTTTCTGAGGCCAAATTATTTCCTATACTTTGGGGTTTCATGAGATATACCTAAAGGCTTATAATAAATTTTTTTATTAGACAACTCTAATTAGTTTGTTTATCTTGCAAAGTAACTAACAATCTAGTCAAGGGGATAGCAAGAAAGGATGGATTGATCAATAAGTTATACAGAAGGATCTCAACTCTGAAATACACAACAGAGGAAAAGCCCAGCCAAATTGTGGGTGGGCAGCCAAAGCGGTTCTGGGTAAAAAGTAGTGACTGACATTCAAAACTGTCCCAACCCAACCGTCAGGGCTCTTTTGTGTGCCTAGAAATAAATGATGTATTTTAAAATAAACTCTATTGCTTAACACTTCACAACCTCTGCTATGGGAACTGCCATTGCCACCATGTTAGTCTAAATGCCACATTAAAGAGAACTATTTCACCCAGATGCTTGGGAATAAAGTAATCAAAAATCCAACTCAAACTGGCAAAAACCATGAAGGATTTAATTGGTTCAGAAAATTAAAAGTATAAAGTAAGCATGATTTTTAGGCAACCTGTGACATCACTGCTAAAAAGGTTTCACATTGCTGCCTCTGTCTTTCCATGCTGTCTTTCATAAATTTTATTTCATCTTCAGTTTGCCTCCTTGAGAACCCTCAGAAACTCTAGCTTCAAGTAGAAAAATGGCTTCTATGAGCCCAGGACATGCAGGGGCTGAGGCTGTATATGTGTAATGCCTGACTCCATGTCTCCAGTGGGACCTGGCGGCTTCCTGACTCGGGATTTCCACAGAGCTGTTCTGAGAGGCCCAGAGAGCACACAGGCATATGGGTGAGGAGGCAGAGGGACTCAGTTGGCACCAATCTGGGAATCAACTGGAGTGAGACCCTACCATCTGCTGCTGACCCACCATCCTCCTCCCACCAGCCCAGAAACCAAGGTGTCCACACAGGAGATCCTCAAACAGACTTTCAAGGCCATGTCTCCAGGTCCATGTTGTGGGAGCCCCAGCTCCAGGAAAAGCCTATCTCTCACTTACTCAGCCTCCAGCTTGCCAAAACCATGACGAGTCTACACAGGGGACTCTCTTATACAAGTGCAATCCTTCAAGACTGGGAGAGTGAGCCCATTCAACCAATTCAAAGAACCAAACACAGAAAGTCATACAAAATGAAGAGACAAAGGAATATGTTCCAAACAATAGAACAAGAAAAAGTAAACAGAAAAAAAAAAAAACTAAATGAAACAGAGTTAACTAATCACCTAATAAAAAGTTGTAAAGATACTGGATTTGGGAAAACAATAGCAGAACAAAAGGTGGATCTCAAAAAAAAAAAAGACAGTCTAAAAGAGAATCAATGAGAAATGAAAGATTCAATAGATGAAGTAAAAAAATCCACTGGAAGGAATGAACAGCAGACTAGAGGATGCAGAACATATCAGTGATTTGGAAGATAGAGTAACGGGAAGGACTCAAGCTGAACAGCAAAAGGAAGAAATAATTAGAAGAAATGAGAATAGGGTAAGAGAACTCTGGGACAACATTAAACATCTGCATTATAGGAGTCCCAAAAAGAGAAGAGGAAAAGAACTAGGAATCTTATTTGAAGAGGTAATAGCCAAAAACTTCCCTAACCTCAGGAAGGAAACAGTCTACCAAGTCTAGAAAGCACACAGAGCTCCAAACAAGATGAGCCCAAAGAGGTCCACTCCACTTCCTCTAAGAGGAAGACGTACTATAATCAAAATGTCAATGATCAAAGATAAAGAGAGAATCTTAAAATCAGCAAGAGAAAGGCAACAAATTACATAAAAGGGAAACCCCATAAGGTTATCAGCTAATTTTTCTGCAAAATCTCTATAAGCCAAAAGGGAACAGCACACTATATTCAAAGTGCTGGATGGAAAAACCTCCAACAAAGAATACAATACCCAGCAAGGTTATCATTCAGAATTGAAGGAGAGAAAAAGAACTTCACAGGTAAACATATTAAAATAGTTCACCAGTACTAAACTAGCCTTACAAGAAATGTTACAGGAACTTCTTTAAGAGGAAAAGAAAAGACCCTAAATAGAAGCAAGAAATTTAAGAAAGGGAAAAATGTCCACTGATAAAACAAAGGTAGAAGTTCAATTACTTAAAAGCTAATATGAAGGTCAAAAAGACAAAAGTAGCAAAAGGAATTACATCTAAAAATTAGTTAAAGGAATCACAATAAAAAGTGTAAAATATATATATATATAAAACATGGAGGAGGTGGAGTAAGAAATGTAGTGCTGTTAGAATCCACTTAGGTGACCATCAGCTTATTATAGATTGTTATATTCACAAGATGTCATATAAGAACCCCATGGTAATAGCCCCACAAACAAAAGACTTATAATAGATACACAAAAAAGAAAGAGAAGGGAACCCAAACAGAACATGAAATAGTTATAAAACACAACAGAAGAGAGCAAGAAAGGAAGAAAGGATCAGAGAAGGACAACAAAAACAACCAGAAAATATTTAACAAGTTGGCAATAAGTACATACATATTGATAATTACATTAGATGTAAATGGCCTAAAAGCTCCAACCAAAAGACACAGGGTGACTGAATGGATAAAAAAACAAAAAGACCCATCTATTTGCTGCCTGTAAGACACTCACTTTGGACCTAAAGACACACAGACTGAAACTGGACAGATGGAAAAGATATACCATGCAAACAGGAACAAAAAAGGCTGGAGTTGCAATACTTATATCAGACAAAATAGAAAGAACAAGAAACAAAGAAAATTACATAATAATAAAAGGATCAGTCCAACAAGAGGATATAATAATCATAAACATCCATGCACCCAACATAGGAGCACCTAAATATATAAACCAAATACTAACAGACCTAAAGGGAGAAACTGGCAGCAACACAGTAATAGTAGGGGACATTATCTCCACTCCACTTACATCAATGGACAGATTATCTGGACCACAAATAAAAAAGGAAACAGAGGCATTGAATAACACAGTAGACAGGACAGACTTAACAGATATACAGAACAGTCTACCCAAAAGCAAAATATAAACATTTTTCTCAAGTGCACAAGGAATGTTCTCTAAAAAAGATCACCTATTAGATCACAAAACAAGTCATAAAAAATCTAAGAAGAAATTGTAACAAGCATCTTCTCAAACCACAGTGGTATGAAATTAGAAATCAACTACAAAAAAAACTGGAAAAAACACAACCACATGGAGGCCAAATAACTTGCTTCTAAATAACTAAAGGATCAAGGAACAGATCAAAAAGGAAATCAATACGTGGAAACAAATGAAAACAGAAACACAAAGGTTCAAAATATGTGGAATGCTGCAAAATCAGTTCTAAGAGGAAAATATATAGCAATACAAGCCTACCTCCAGAAACAAAAACAAGCTCAAATAAACAATCTAAACCTACAACTAAAAGAACTAGAAAAGAAGAACAAAGCCCAAAATCAGAAGGAGGGACATAATAAATATCAGTGTACAAATAAATAAAAATGACTAACAAAAAATAGAAAAAAATAAATGAAACAAAGAGCTGCTTCTTCCAGAAGATAAACAGCCCCTAGCCAGACTTATCAAGAAAAAAAATAGAAAAGATACAAATAAAGAAAATCAGTATTGAAAAAGTTACAACCAACACCACAAAGAATTATTATAAGAGATTCCTATGAAAAATTATTTGCCAATAAATTGGACAACCTAGAAGAAATGGGTAAATGCTAGAAACATACAATCTTCTAAGATCGATCCAGGATGAAACAAAATCTGAACAGAGCAATTACTATGGAATGCTGCAAATTGGACAAAATCTTAAACCTCTCAACAAACAAAATTTTAGGACCAGATGGCTTCACAGGTGAATTCTAGCAAAAAAAAGAAGAGCTAATAACTATCCTTCTTGAAGTATTCCAAAAAAGAGAAGAGGAAGGAATACTTCCAAATTCATTCTATAAGGCCAGTATTACTCTAATACAAAATCCAGACAAAAGACAATACAGAAAAAGAAACTACAGACCAGTATCCCTGATGAACACGGATGCAAAAATCTTCAACAAAATATTAGCAAACCCAATTCAAAAATACATCAAAAGGATTATCCATAACAACAAGGTGGGATTTATTCCAGGCATGCAAGGATGATACAATTTTGTAAATCAATCAATGAGATACAACACATTAACAAAATGAAAGACCATATGATTATCTCAGTAGACACTGAAAAAGCATTTGACAAAATTCAACATCCATTCATGATAAAAACTCTCAACAAAGTGGGTATAGAGGGAACTACCTCAACATAATAAAGGTCATATATGAAAAATCCACAGCCAACATCATACTTAATGGCAAAAACCTGTAAGTTTTCCTGTAAGATCAGGAACAAGACAAGAATGCCCACTCTCACCACTTTTAATCAACATATTACTGACAGACCTAGTCACAGCAATCAGACAATAAAAAGAAATAAAAGGCATAGAAATTGGTAAGGAAGAAGGAAATTTTTCACTATTCACAGATGACATGATACTACATAAACAGAAAATTCTAAAGACTCCACCAAAAAACTGTTAGAAAAAATAGATTCAGCAAAGTCACATCATACAAAATCAATATACAGAAATCAGTTGCATTCCTATATACTAACAATGAACTTACAGAAAAAGAAATCAGGAAAATAATTCCATATACAATTGCATCAAAAGAATAATATACCTAGGAATAAACCTAACCAAGGAGGTGAAAGACCTGAACTCTTAAAACTATAAGACACTGATGAAAGAAACTGAAGAAGACACAGATAAATGGACACCTACCTCATGCTCATAGATAGGAAAGAATTCATGTCAAAATGGCAATCCTGCCCAAAGCAATTCAGATTCAGTGCAATCCCTATCAAACTACCAATGGCATTTTTCAACGAACTAGAGCAAGTAATACTAAAATGTATATGGAACCACAAAAGACCCTGAATAGCCAATGCAATCATGAGAAAGAAGAACTAACCTGGGGATATCGTGCTTCCTGACTTCAACCTCATCAAGTACAAGAAGTTTATTCTCAAACCCTCTTAACATAGATGGATGCTACACCCTCTCTGCTCTGTAATGTGGATTTTAGTTCATTTCCCTTCTGATCTCTTCTATAAAACTTTCTCCTCTGAGACTTCTGCTATCTGGCAAATCCACCTTCTCCTCCCTGCTCATTGCTATCATCCTCCCCTCCTATAATCCAGAACTCCTTACTGCCACATAAATGCATACATAGAGAGAGAGAGAGAGATTGCATTTGTATTTGTGGTAGAACTTACTAAAGACTTAGGAAGTTTTCAGAGCAGAAATACAACATTTAATATTTAATATTAGACATTCCTATTCCTATATTCCTTAGTCATTCTACTATGTGGTTCTGCCTACTTAGTTCTTCCTTCTTCACAATCATTCAACAAATCCAAATATTTCTTCCATTTTTATTATGCAGAGAAATTGAGTTCTGGATGTTTCTATGTATCTCTCTGGAAGTTTTAAAATATGGCTGCAAAACTCTTTGGCACCCTTATTATCAAGAGGTGGGATCTATGTCCCCTCCACTGGAATCTGGATTCTGTGATTGCTTGACCAGTAATATGGCAGAAGTGAATCTGTGCTGGTTTGCAGGCCCAGGACTTAAGAAACAGGCAGTTTCCCTGTTTTGTCTCCTCAGACACATGCACATGTAACCTAGTCAGCATGCTGTGAAGACCCCCAAATTACCCCACATGTAGAGACCACATGCAGTGATCACACGTAGACATTTCAGACCAATACCCAGCTGAAGTACCAACATTCAGCTACCATCAACCACCGGACATGTGAAGACACATGCAGATGATTCCAGTGCCCAGCCACCAAGCCACCCTGGCTTTCAAGTCTTCCTGGAGCAGAAAGAT
The DNA here is from genome assembly GCA_029783875.1 of Phataginus tricuspis. Classification (NCBI taxonomy): domain Eukaryota; kingdom Metazoa; phylum Chordata; class Mammalia; order Pholidota; family Manidae; genus Phataginus; species Phataginus tricuspis. Next base: position 17,679,639 of record JAQQAC010019963.1, read on the forward strand.
GCCATACTCTGCCTGAGTTCCTGACCCACAGAATCTGTGAGCATAATGGTTGTTTTACACCACTGACATTTGGGGTGGTTTGTTACACAAAAAAGCACAGGAATAATATCCAATGACCCATCTGTTCAGTTAAAGGATAAATTATCTATAAAGGTTGAATTATGTTGCCATCACCATCATCATCATTTAAAAATGTAGAAATGGCTCTTCTTCACTGAAGATTTCTGGAATTAACTCACAATCTTCTTTACACAGGCTTCTTTACAAATTCAGGTTGAAGCTCCTTGATCCCTGGCTTCTGAAGAACACTCACTCCATCAACTTTAGAGGCAACAAAAATGCTGAAATGGATTCGGTCTCTTCTCCACGAGTTCCAGGTTATGCTTGTGGGTTCCAGCTTGTCCATACTCTTCCAAGTTCACATCCATCTTCCTTTCCCAATTGCCTAACCTGCAGAAATCAGAGGAGGCAACAGCCTTCCAGAAACTGCTTAACATCACTGCAAAAGGCAAAATCCCTGTAACAAATACATATGCTAGTGGTTCTACTTCTCTCAGTGAATCTTTACTAATATACTTGATCAACTTCTGTTTTTCATTTCCTTTTTTTCACTAATAACAATAGCATTCTGCTCAGTAATGATAATTACCAAATATATTTAGTTTCAAGTATACGTTGAGGCATAATTAATGCTCAACACCACTCCTTTAATCTCAAGATGTCCCCATTTGTTTTTTGTTCTTCTTTCTTTGGATGGACTATATATTTAAGAAGATCTTTCAGAAAGAATAAGCAGATGATATATTTTTTTCCTTGTACGTCCTAGAATTTTTCTGTTGCTTTACTATTTGATGGATAATTTTCATAGTTATAAAATTCTTGATTCATATATTATTTCCCTGTCAACATCCTATGGACATGGCTGTATAGTTTTCTAAGACCCTCCTAGTCTAAAGTCAGTCAGATTAGACTTCTTATCAATGCACCCAAAATTGTTGGCCACCTACCCACTCCCCAAATACCACTTCCTAAAAGAATCCCTATTACGTGCATCCAAAGATCATTCACTTGTTAAGTTAAAGCCTGGGGAAAAGTCTCGATACTGGCCAATGAGTTTTGAGGAAAATAAATCAAGTAGCTTCTTGGAAAGCTTGGCTTAGTCTTCAAAATGGAAACAAGACAGATATATTACCTTTCTTGTCCTTGATGGATGTATTCATCAATATATAATCCTTGGATCTACAACTGCTTTGCTGGGACTATGAAGGAAAAATCCAGACTGTTTCAGAGGAGCCTAATATGAGTCAGTATGTCATTACACTGAAATAAACACTGAAATTGCCTTCCATTAAGAATCTTTGTTATGTGAAATAATAAATGTCCTTACTGCTTATATAATTTATAGTTATGTTTCCTGTTATTTGCAGCTAAAAGCATTCCACCAAAAACAGAGGTGTCTGGCTTCTGCCTCAAATCTAGATACTTATAAGATTATATACTCAAGCATGCATTTCAAAATTTTATCAAGATGACTCCATATTGATTATTTTTAATTACATTTTCCTAAAATTTTCAGAGCCCTTTCAGTTTTCAGATTCTTATCTCTCAATATTTCAAGTCTTTATTATACCTTTAAGTATTTTTATCTGACATTTATGATAATTATTTTTCAGGTATATGCACTATAAATATTAAACTTCCCATGTTTAGATCTCCATTTTTCTGCATATTTATCACCCTCTTTCAGTAATCTTTTCTTCTATTCTTTTGCTCTAGATTTGTTTATTTGAAAACCTATCTACCTTCCAAGCCACAGACTTAATTTCTCCTCCCTACAGAAAAATGTGACATCGATATTACTCATCTGAATTTCTTTCTATAATTCTATTAGTTCCTTTTTCATCTCAGTCTAGTCTCTGGTATTTTTTAATAAATATATTCTTCTTCACGAACCCCTGGGGTTCTTGGAACAATTGTGGGGATGCATCAAGGAAGAGAGAGCAGATTTATTGTTACGTAACAAATAATAACTGATAAAATAAAGTTGCGATTTTATTTATAATCTATCTATAGAAGTGGGTCTTGCCAGGTACATCTGCTTATCAACTTTTGAGTTCAATAATTCCATATAAGCCTGCTGTGAACCAAAAATGGAAGTACAAGTTAAGTACAGAGATTTCTGTGGTAAAGGATGTTAGAGGCAAACCAGGATGACTGATGAGTAAAATAAGGTGGACATGTTAGATATGAGAAGAGGCACAAGAAGCAATGAACTAGAGATCCATTTAATGACATGATGAATTTTAAAAGCATTCTTGAATGACAAATGCAAGACACAGAATGACATTGTAACTCCAGGGGAAAAATATGTTCCCAGCCTATAAGAATATAGTACTTCATCCTCCATTTACCCCATGGTCCCAAGCACATAGGCCAGTGAAAATCGTGTCTGGACTTGCCTCACCTTATCTCTAAACATTTTGCCCCACCCCTCAAGATCCAATCATCCAACGGCCCCATAGCAGAACACACCCTATCCCTACTCCTTAAAAAAGCGCTTCCTCACCCATGAGCTGCTGCTCTCTGCTCAGAGGCAGCCATTCTCTTTCAGCCATTAAAATCTCTTGCATGGGCCCGTGTCTCCTGAGTCGTTCTGGGGTAAGGAGGGTCACAGTGAGATACCCTTTCACAGCCCAGGGCAAATAACCTTTGAAGCCGAAATCAGTCAAAGGGAGAAATAAAGTGGGAGAAATCCATTTATTGCTTACAAGGAGTCTCCCACTTCTGCTTGCCTGTCTCTTGCAACCCAGCTGCAAAAAGAGATCCCATAAAACCTGTTCAGTCCAGATATGCCCTTGCTCCCCCAACCCTTGTAATCACCTACTAATAGGTAGATGGACTACTTCTCTCCACCTCTTGGAAACACCTATTGATATGGAAATGCAGTAGAGCTGGGCGAGAGATTCTGGAAATATTGCAATTTTACCCACAGACATCTTTGGCACAATTAAGCTTATGTAAATTTAAATTACATGGAAGTAACATTACCGACATTTTAAAAGGTATGTACATTTGCAGATATATACCAAAGAAATAGAGTGGTTTCGGAAGAAGAGAGGAATACAGAGTACAGAATATCAGGGATACAGAGAAAGAGATTTATTTTATCTGTCAAATAAATTGAGAACACTCTTGCACAGGCTGCTAATAAATGTGCCACAAACAAGAAATAACTCCACACTTGGTTTCTTAAAAAAAACAAAAACAAAAAACTGGTAGAGTAATGACAAAACAGGGCTTTATATTAAATTATACATTTATTTTTATATGAAAATAAACAGTCAAAAATGTAGAGTAGATGCACACACAAATGAAGAGTGGAGAGGTAAGCCAACTAATACCCTCAAGTCTGTCCCCAACCTGCTAATATGCATTTAGTTCAAGAAATGTTTTTCCTAAGCTTTCCTTATCTCTCGGTCCTGCCAAGTAAGAAGGTGTTTTTTTCCCAAGGATCATTTCATCAGCATCATTCTCCCACCCCAATTGTTCTGGGCCAGATTTTTTTTCACAGGTAGCAGAATAAACTTCTCAGCAATAATCCATATGAAACCAGAGTAAACATAAACACCTGCTAAATTAAAGAGAAAATGGTTTTAGACTGTTTTACCACACCTTCAAATATTCCTATATCTAAACCCATCTTTACCTCTTGTAAGTCCAGGGAGAGAAAATCCCGGGACAAAATACCTCTAAAAACTGAAATCAGTCAAAGGGAGAAATAAAGTTTAAAATCTGTTTATTGCTTAACTGCAGTCTGGGGCCTACTCTCTTTCCTGCTCCAGCAGAAGTAAAACCAGCCCTCCCCTCACCTCTCAGGTATAGATAAGCCCTCCATTGCCCAGGTAATTACCCACTGGTATGGAGATGAACTTCTCTCCACCCCTGAGAAATGATGCAAATACACTAAAGCCATACTTCTCTCCACCTCTGAACGCCTCTTGATATGCAGATGTACTAAAGCCAGAAGAGATATTCTGGAAATGTTATTATTTATCCACACCTCTAATCTCAGAAAAATGTGTCTCTTCTCCTGTTGAGTCAGATCTCATTTGCATAATCCAATCCACCCAGTATTAGTCAGGGTTCACCAGAAAAACAATAGGTTATATATGTATATGAGATTTATTACAAGAAATTTGTTCACATGATTATTGAGGCTGAGAAGTCCCACAGTCTGTCTCTGCAAGCTAGAGGCCTAGGAAAGTCAATGGTGTAAATTCCAGTATGAGTCCAAAGGCCTGAGAACCAGGAGCATGGATGGTGTAAGTCCCAGTCCAAGGTCTGCTCGAACTGTCAGGCAGAAAGCGAATTTGACCTGCCTCTTCCAGACCTCAAGGAGTTAGACAAAACCAGCCACTGGGGAGGGCCATCTGCTTTTCTCAGTCCACCAATTCAAATATTAGTCTCTTCTAGAAATACCATCATAGACATACCGAAAAATAATGTTTAACCAGCTATCTGGGCATCCTGTGGTCTAGGCAAGTTGACACAAAAATTAACCGTCATACCACCTATAGCTTTAGGCCCATCATTCACTTCATTATTTCTTCCTACTACTCCTTTAGCTTCCCCTTGCTTTCTCCTAGCTCCTTTCTTAGGAACAGTATTACTCTTAGATCGAGGCAAGAGGGGGCCCTATCCTGAGCCTCCAGCTTTCCCCATCTTAATACACTGAGAAGTCTGCAGGGCTCATTCAGATGTGCCCAAGACCCCTCTTCCACACCTCATGCATAGTAGCTAGGACCTTGAAGTTCTCCATTCAAACAATCCCAAGTACATTCAAGGCCTCTGCAGGCCTCAAACTCCTATCTGTCCTCCCAGGGTGAGACAGGGACCTTGGGTGTAGTCAGAGTAGGGTGAGGGCCTCTGGAAAAAGCAAGGCAGGATATTTACAGTCAAAGCAATGAAACAATGTAAAGTCCCTATGTTCAGCATTATGCAAAGTCAAGGTCACACTAATTCTCTAGGGTAAAGAAACCAGATTAGGAATATAGACATCTTCAGTGAGATCAGTTAAAGGTCAAAAGGCCAAGAGCAACTTGGCCTGGAATGCTTGAGTGTTTCACAAATAAAGAAGGGTATCTCAGCATAACCCGTGACTTCACTGTAAACAGCCCCAGCAAGCAGAGAACAACCCCGCCCACCTTGAGGGCAGGGCAGGTGGTACAAGTCCACACCCTATGCCCTCAATTTCCAAAAATCCTCAACTGCCTATAAATCCCCGAGACAATGCACCACCCCGGGCTTTCTTGTCCCCTCCTGGCGTGAGCCAGGAGCTCTTTTCTCTCACTTTATCTCTAAATAAAAGCCTGTACCTTGCTCTCCGACCTTGAGTGTTTGTGAAGCTCATTCTTCAGCTTCGTGAACAAGAACCCCGGCATCAAGGGTACGCTTGACCATCAATGTGGCTGCTCCTGGGCCTGAGGTACGGCCATGTGACTACATTCAGGCCAAAGGTACACAAATACAATCTCAGGGCATCTCTTCAAAGATACTTAGCCTAGCCGTTTTCTTGTTCTCACCACCCCTCTTCTTTCCCACTAGCTTTCTAATGGTGACTCCTAGAGCACCTAGGAGCCAGGTGTCTAACATGCAGAGCCTCCTGGAAGCCCTGGACCATTCAGAATATGGGTCCTCTAATCTTGTACTAGGTCATGTCATCTTTTATACCATTTCCAGGATGAATAGTTCAACACAAAAATATGACTGTGCCACCCCCATTTAAAATTCTTCCTTGTGTCTATAGACCATGGAATATTATTCAGCCATAGGAAAAGAAATCCTGCCATTTGAAACAACACAGATGGATCCAGAGGGTATTATGCTGAGTGAAATAAGGCAGGTGGAGAAAGAGAAAAATCATATGATCCCACTTGTCTGTTGAGTGTGAAAACAGAACAAAACAGAATGAACAAAATAGAAGTAGACACAGACACTGAGAAGTGACTAGTGGTTACCATGGGGCGGGGGTTGGGGTTGATGAGTTGGGAAGGGAGGATAAGAGGGACAAAGGGGCACAAAAATTCTCAATCATAATATAAATTGTCCACAGGGATAATAGTACAACATGGAGAACATAGCCAATGACTGTAACATCTTACGTTGACAGATAGTAACCGCACTAGTGTGGGTGAGGATTTAATAATAACAGGTAACTGTGGAACCACTGTGTTGTATAGTTGAAACCAATATAAGATTGTGTATCAGTGAAAACTTCAGTTAAAAAAAGGAAGGAAGGAAGGAAGATAGAGAGGGTGGGAGGGAGGGAAGAAGAAACGAGGGCAAGGAGCAAAAGCAGAGAAGGAAGAAAAGAAAGAACAGTTCTCATTCCCCTCTGGCTATCACCATCTTTCCTCTTCTTTATAGCTCAACTAAAAATAATAATAAATAAATAAAAACTCTTCCCTTGTGTCTCTGCTCCTCAAAACAGTGTTTCTCAATAAGAGAAAGAAAAAAGTCCATAGAATCTCACATCCAGATATTGATGGGAGGCAAACTGCTCCATGAAAATGAAGGTTCCCAAACTGACTAAATCAGGATGTCTCGGGGAATGACTAAGTCTTTATCTTAAGGGACACTAAAAGTTCTTGTTTTCTTAAAATTTGAGAGTTCCAGGAAGATGGCGGCGTGAACGGAGCAGCAGAATTTTCCTCCCAAAATTATATTTATCCACGAAAACACAGCAAATGCAACTGTTCCTAAAAGAGAGACCAGAACACACAGGAAAGCGCACACCGTGCAGACACACCTGAGAGGACTTGGCAGCTGGCAAGGTGGGTAAGAAATGGAACAATGAACCGTGACCCGGCAGAACCCGAGCACTCGGCCACCCCAGCGCACAGGCGGGAGGAGAGGATTCAGAGCCGGGAGGGAGTGGAAGTGCAGGCCCAGGAGATAACCAGCACCTGATCGGCCCTGGGAACGCAGGCGCACAAAGCGCGGTGTGGCAGAGATTGGAGAGACGGAGGGTGCAGGGTCTCAACAGGAATGTGCCTGTTTGCTCGCAGCTGGCTCAGGGAAGGAGAAAAGAGAAGAAAAAAAAAACGAGAAAAGCGTGCGCTTTGTTTTGCAGCGGTCTTAAAGAGACGGGAGTCCAGCAGAGAATCTCATCACCGCCGCACACCCAGCCCAGCAGGCTAGGAGTCCTGGGGAGCACCATAATTAGGACTCCCATAGAGCTCAACAGCCTCCCATTCATTTTCACCCCGGCCACAGCTTTAAAGGCCCATGCGGAGCGGCGCGGCCACGGCTCTGGAATAGTGGAGCAACAGCGCCACCTAGAGCATTCACACAAAAACCACCGCTGGTGGGTGGTTTTGTTTTTTTTTTTAGGTGTTGCTGCTTTTCCTTTTTCTTTCCTTTCATTTCCTTTTTCTCTCTCTCTTCTTACTTTTTTTATTAGTAGTAGTATTTTTTTATTTTTATTTTATTTTATTTCTTTATTTATTTTTTTTTCTTTTTCTTTTTCTCTCCTTTCGTCTCTTTCCTTTTTAAAGTCATAAAGAGCCCAGCTGACATACGTGACAACTACCAACAACCAATTTTATAGTCATGAGAAGACAGAAGAATATGATACAGACAAAGTTTCAGACAAACACCACCCCTGAAAGACAATCTTAAGGAATGGACATGCACAGTCTTCCTGAAAAAGAATTCAGAATAAAAGTCATAGCCATGCTGATGGATCTACAGAAAAATGTCCAAGAACTGAGGGAGGAAATGAGGAAAGACAAAGCAGAAATGAGACAAGCCATCGATGGGCTTAACAACAGACTGGATGATGTTCAAGACACTATCAATGAAATATAAAACAGGGAACAGGAATGCAAAGAAGCTGAGGCAAAGAGAGATAAAAGGATCTCTAAGAATGAAAGAATATTAAGAGAACTGTGTGACCAATCCAAACAGAGCAATATTCGCATTATAGGAGTACCAGAGGAAGAAGAGAGGGAAAAAGGGATAGACAGTGTCTTTGAAGAAATAATTGCTGAAAACTTTCCCATGCTGGGGAAGGAAATAGTCTCGCAGTCCACGGAAACCCACAGATCTCCCAACACAAGGGACCCAAGGAAGACAACACCAAGACACATAATAATTAAGATGACAAAGATCAAAGATAAAGACAGAGTATTAAAGGCAGCTAGAGAGAGAAAAAAGATCACCTACAAAGGAAAACCCATCAGACTGTCATCAGACTTCTCAACAGAAACCTTACAGGCCAGAAGAGAATGGCATGATATATTTAACGTAATGAAACAGAAGGGCCTCGAACCAAGAATACTGTATCCAGCACGATTATCATTTAAATATGACGGAAGGATTAAACAATTTCAAGACAAAGGAAAGTTGAGAGAGTTTGCCTCTCATAAACCACCACTACAGGACATCTTAAATGGACTGCTCTAGAGGGAAACACACCTAATGCTAAAAAGATGTCACCAGAGAAAATAAAATCATAGCAAAGAAAGCAGACCATCCAAATACTAACTAAAGGCAAAGAATAAAACACCTAATATATAAAGAAAAGAGAAGGAAGAATAGGAAGGGAGAAAAATAAAGACACATCAGACGGTGTTTACAATAACTTAACAAGAAAGTTAAGTTAGATTCTTAGATAGTAAAGAACCAACCCTCGAACCTTTGGTAACCACGAATATAAAGCCAGTAATAGCAATAAGTACATATCTATCAATAATTACCCTAAATGTAAATGGACTGAATGCACCAATCAAAAGACACAGAGTAACAGAATGGACAATAAAGCAAGACCCATCTATATGCTGCTTACAAGAGACTCACCTCAAACCCAAAGATATACACACACTAAAAGTGAAGGGATGGAAAAATATATTTCATGCAAACAACAAAGAGAAAAAAGCAGGTGTTGCAGTACTTTTATCAGATAAAATAGACTTCAAAACGAAGAAAGTAGCAAGAGATAAAGAAGGACATTACATAATGATAAAGGGGTCAGTCCAACAAGAAGATATAACCATTATAAATATATATGCATCCAACACAGGAGCGTCAGCATATGTGAAACAAATACTAACAGAAGTGAAGGAGAAAATAGACAGCAATGCAATTATTTTAGGAGACTTTAACACACCACTCACTCCAAAGGATAGATCAACCAGGCATAGGATAAGTAAAGACACAGAGGCACTGAACAACACACTAGAGCAGATGGACCTAACAGATATCTACCGAACTCTGCACCCAAAGGCAGCAGGATACACATTTTTCTCAAGTGCACATGGAACATTTTCTGGAATAGACCACATACTAGGCCACAAAAAGAACCTCAGTAAATTCAAAAATATTGAAATCCTACCAACCAACTTCTCAGATCCCAAAGGTATAAATCTAGAAATAAATTTTAGAAAGAAAACAAAAAGGCTCAAAAATACATGGAGACTTAACAACATTCTCCTAATGAATCAATTGGATAACGACCAAATCAAAACAGAAATCAAAGAATAAATGGAGACTAATGACAACAACAACACAAAGCCACAACTTCTGTGGGACTCAGCTAAGGCAGTTCTAAGAGGAAAGTATATTGCAATCTAAGCCTATTTAAAGAAGGAAGAACATTCCCAAATAAATAGTCTAAAGATACAATTATTGAAATTGGAAAAAGAAGAACAAATGAGGCCCAAAGTTACCAGAAGGAGAGACATAATAAAGATCAGAGAAGAAATAAATAAAATTGAGAAGAATAAAACAATAGAAAAAATCAATGAAACCAAAAGCTGGTTCTTTGAAAAAATAAACAAAATAGATAAACCCCTGGCCAGACTCATTAGGAGAAAAGGAGAATCTACACACATAAACAGAATCACAAATGAGAAAGGAAAAATAACGACGGACCCCAAAGAAATACAAAGAATTATAAGAGAATATTACGAGCATCTATATGCTAACAAGCTCCAAAACCTAGAAGAAATGGACAACTTCTTAGAAAAATACAGCCTTCCAAGACTCACCAAGCAGGAAACAGAAAAACTAAACAGACCAATCACCAGCAACGAAATTGAATCGGTAATCAAAAAACTACCCAAGAACAAAACCCCCGGACCTGATGGATTCACCTCTGAATTCTACCAGACATATAGAGAAGAAATAACACCCATTCTCCTTAAAGTTTTCCAAAAAATAGAAGAGGAGGGAATACTTCCAAACTCTTTCTATGAAGCCAGCATCACTTTAATACCAAAACCGGGCAAAGACCTCACTAAAAAAGAAAATTACAGACCAATATCCCTGATGAACGTAGATGCAAAAATATTCAACAAAATATTAGCAAACCAAATTCAAAAATACATCAAGAGGATCATACACCATGATCAAGTGGGATTCATCCCAGGGATGCAAGGATGGTACAACATTCAAAAATCCATCAACATCATCCACCACATCAACAAAAACAAGAACAAAAACCACAAGATCATCTCCATAGATGCTGAAAAAACATTTGACAAAATTCAGCATCCATTCATGATTAAAACTCTCAACAGAATGGGTATAGACGGCAAGTACCTCAACATCATAAAGGCATATATGACAAACCCACAGCTAACATCATACTTAATGGCGAGAAGCTGAAAGCTTTTCATCTAAGATCGGGAAAAAGACAGGGGTGCCCACTCTCTCCTCTGTTATTCAACATAGTACTGAAGGTCCTAGCCACAGCAATCAGACAAAGCAAAGACATACAAGGCATCCAGATTGGTAAAGAAGAAGTCAAATTGTCACTATTTGCAGATGACATGATACTGTACATAAAAAACCCTAAAGACTCCACTCCAAAACTACTAGAACTAATATCTGAATTCAGCAAAGTTGCAGGATACAAAATTAACACACAGAAATCTGTTGCTTTCCTATACACTAATGATGAACTAACAGAAAGAGAAATCAGAAAAACAATTCCATTCACAATTGCATCAAAAAGAATAAAATACCTAGTAATAAACCTAACAAAGGCAGTGAAAGACCTGTACTCTGAAAACTACAAGACACTCCTAGGAGAAATTAAAGAAGACACTAACAAATGGAAATGCATCCCATGCTCTTGGCTAGGAAGAATAAATATTGTCAAAATGGCTATACTACCTAAAGCAATCTACAGATTCAATGCAATCCCTACCAAACTAGCAACAGCTTTCTTCAATGAACTGGAACAAATAATTCTAAAATTCATATGGAACCACAAAAGACCCCAAATAGCCAAAGCAATCCTGAGAAGGAGGAATCAAACAGTGGGAATTATTCTCCCTGACTTCAAACTCTACTACAAAGCCACACTAATCAAGACAATTTGGTACTGGCACAAAAACAGACCCACAGACCAGTGGAACAGAATAGAAAATCCAAACATTAACCCAAACACCTACAGTCAATTAATATTTGATAAAGGAGCCTTGGATATACAATGGGGAGATGACAGCCTTTTCAGCAGCTGGTGTTGGAAAAACTGGACAGCTACATGTAAGAGAATGAAACTGGACTACTGTCTAACCCCATACACAAAGGTAAACTCAAGGTGGATCAAAGACCTGAATGTAAGTCATGAAACCATAAAACTCTTAGAAAAAAACATAGGCAAAAATCTCTTGGACATAAACTTGAGCGATTTCTTCATGAACATATCCCCCCAGGCAAGGGAAACAAAAGCAAAAATGAACAAATGGGACTATATCAAGTTGAAAAGCTTCTGTACAGCAAAGAACACCATCAGTAGAACAAAAAGACATCCTACAGTATGGGATAATATATTCATAAGTGACGTATATGATAAGAGGTTGACATCCAAAATATACAAAGAACTCATGCACCTTAACAAACAAAAAGCAAATAATCCAATTAAGAAATGGGCAGAGGACATGAATAGCCACTTCTCTAAAGAAGAAATTCAGATGGCCAACAGGCACATGAAAAGATGCTCCACATCGCTAATCATCAGAGAAATGCAGATTAAAACCATAATGAGATATCACTCACACCAGTGAGGATGGCCAACATCCAAAACACAAACAACAACAAATGTTGGCGAGGATGTAGAGAAAAGGAAACCCTCCTACACTGCTGGTGGTAATGCAAATTAGTTCAACCATTGTGGAAAGCAGTATGGAGGTTCCTCAAAAAACTCAAAATAGAAAAACCATTTGACCCAGGGATCCCACTCCTAGGAATTTACCCTAAGAATGCAGCAGCCCAGTTTCAAAAAGACAGATGCACCCCTATGTTTATTGCAGCACTATTTACAATAGCCAAGAAATGGAAGCAACCTAAGTGTCCATCAGTAGATGAATGGATTAAGAAGATGTGGTACATATACACAATGGAATGTTATTCAGCCATAAGAAAAAAAAAATCCTACCATTTGCAACAACATGTATGGGGCTAGAGGGTATTATGCTCAGTGAAATAAGCCAAGCCGAAAAAGACAAGTATCAAATGATTTCACTCATATGTGGAGTATAAGAACAAAGAAAAAAACTGAAGGAACAAAACAGCAGCAGACTCACAGAACCCAAGAACGGACTAATAGTTACCAAAAGGAAAGGGACTGGGGAAGAAGGGTGGGAAGGGAGGGATAAGAGGGTAAAAGGGGCATTACGATTAGCAGGCATAAGGTTTGGGGGCACGGGGAGTACTGTACAACTCAGAGAAGACAAGTAGTGATTCTCATCTCACTACACTGATGGACAGTGACTGTAATAGGGTTGGTGGGGGGGACCTGATGAAGGGGGTAGTTTAATCATCACAATATTGCTCATGTAATTGTAGGTTAATTATACCAAAATAAATTGTAAAAAAAATAAATAAATAAAAATTTGAGAGCCATTGACCTTTGCCTCATCTTCCTCTTTGCTTCGTCTCACATAATTCCAGTCACACTAAATTACTTGGAATCCTCTGAACACAGAATGCTATTCCACCATTTCTGTATCTATATACCATTTCTCCCTCAGGCCAGGATGCCCCTGACCCTTCTCTTCCTCTATTCTTTCTATTACAAATATTCTCATCTTTCCATATTCAACTCATTTTCTGAAGTCTCTGTTAGGATTACCCAATCCCTACTTTGACCTCCATTCAGTTCTGTCCAAATCAAAAAAAAAAAAAAAGATTTTACATATCATAGTATGTAAAATATCATAATTTTATTCCTGTGTCCTTTCCTCCTCTACACTATCAGCTTCTTGAGCAGAAGGGCCTTTCAATGTCTCCTTTATCCAGCTACTAATTAGTGTTTGTCAAAGACAATCAAACAAGAAAGAAAAGAGTATTTTTTTAAAAGTCATTCTATATTAGCCTATTAGTTGTCTTCAAGAGTAACTAAAATGTTTTGATTAAAATAGATGCTCACAAACTAGATGATTATTAAATATACTACAGATAATGCAGGAATTTTTTTCTAAAACAAACTCAAAATTAGTATTTTAAATAGCTCTATATTCAGTTAAGCATTTGTTCCTTCAGAAGTACTTAACATTTAGCAATAACAACAACAAAAAAAGAGAATGCTTTTGAATTGTAATTTAGAGGAAGAAAAGAGGAACAGAAAGTTCTTCCAAATGATTAAGTAGGGTAACAGATAAACATACTAATCTATTTCACCCAGGAAATGGACAAACTGTGGAATAGTAGACTCTACATCTGAAGCAGACTAGCCCAAGCATTGAAATTCAGAAAAAGAATAAAAGGTAAATGGCATTTGAAAATTGGTTACTCTTTTTTAGAGAAAAGCTCTGCTATTATATCCGAATACATTAAAATTAACCAAACGATGGATTAAAAATCCTAGCAAGTACTTGGTATACAGCAGGCTGTCAATAACTGTTATGTGTTCTTTTCTTCCCATATAGCCATGATAACTAAATATCCCATTTCAATAATAAACACTTCATTTTAAAATTAACAATTTATTTAGATGACTGCTCTTGATTCAACTGAGACACCCTATTTATATGTGCAGGTTTCTTCCAACCCCAGTTTCTAGTATTAAATGAATTGTAGTCAAGGGTTCATTTAAGTCTCCCAAATTCATCCTGTATCGGTTCAACATTTTTATACCTTTCCTTGTCTTGGCTTACTCTCATACCTGAGTTCCAGTAACTAAGTTTCCAACAATACGGTCAACTTCTCCCCAACTTCTCAGATTGCCAACCTTCAAACAAACTCAAGTATCTCCTAAACCCTTGGGATGTCATTTGTGACTGTGATATCTAGCAGGGGTAATTAAATTCCTTGTTTTTCTAAAACACTGGATTCTGCCACATTTCTCTCACTGTACTTTAACATCTAATCCTTCCAACCACCTCACCAAAAAAAAGTCATCATCCCAAGACAGTCTGATAATTCTAAAACTGACAGCAGCATTTTCTTGTGGGTCAAGACCCCCACAAAGTCAGAAATTCCAGGTTTGTTTACCCTAGCACCCTATACAGACTTGGTATGTCCTATCAAAAGCATTCCCTAAGTACTGACCATCAGGGGAATGTATTAGCATCTTTCAACGTTTTGACCTGATCATTTCTTCTATTTAAATAAAATATTAATTTCAAACTAACATCTTATTCTCAGGCAACATTAGATTTCTCAATACAAGGAAAGAGTCTCTTCTACGCTGTCTCTTCCTGGCTGGGAAGGTCATAATCACGTGGGTTTTCTCTATCAATTAAAGATATTTTGCCTACAGGCCTAAATTGTTTATATCATCCCATAATCCATCTTAGAAGGACCCATGGAAAACTTCATTCTCTTTACTTGTTCTCTTTCTCTAGTAACTGCTCTGAATGTTACTAATTCTATCATTCTCTGTAGTGGCTCACAGAAACTCAGGGCCAAATTTTTCAGCCCCCCCTCACAAGGGTTGATACATTATTTTACTAAAATGTACATGTATTTCATGTCTTAACCCTACATAGATTTCATATTTTTCCTACTCTTATTTTTCATATAATTTCTAAACTTGGACTCATACTGCTTTTCCCACTATTATTTTCAAACTATATGAACCTCTGTATATTGTTTTAAACCAATATTGGAAAACCTAAGATACAAACACACACATAAAACAGAAACCCATAGCTAATTGAAAACAATTAAGACACTGAATGGCTCGACCCCATCTGGCTGAAATTATTAGCTCCTCTAGAAGTTTTATAAGTCACTCACAAGTAGATAGTTAAAAGGAGCCTACAGCATAGGAATATATTAACAATACAATGAGAAGCATATGTCATATGAATAACTACACACAACATGCAACATAATTAAGGTTTTTCAAACAGCCATGAATTCAAGGTCAATATGTTCTTCTCATCTAACGGGACTGATTTCAGTTGGATGTACAACTTCGAAAATATATGGGAATATATAATGTGTATATATATACCTTAATAGATTCCTGTTAATCAAAATAACATTTATTATATCTCCTAGTTTTTAAATGTACTTCTTTCTGTACTACCACCATCCTTATCTTACACCTAGAAAATAGGTTTAAATGGAGAGCCTACATACAAGAAAGATATTTCTAAAATGCAAGTCTTATTGTGGTCCTTATGCTAAAACATTGCCCACAGCTTTCTATTGCTCTTCAGACAAAGTCCAAAATCCTTGACAAAGCCCAAAAGACCTAAGTGACTAATCTCTGCCTTATTCAGTCACTCCTTCTGCACACGTCCATCACTTCCTTAACTTTTAGACATGTTCATGAAGTGTGTACTATGCAAAACAAACACAAACACACAGGTGACCATTTACACTTTAGCTTTTTCTCTTCTTTACAATGTTAAGCTTTTTGAGAGGTCGGTCTGAATTGACTGTTTCCACTTCATTCTCATGTCAATCCTACAATCTCAATTCTGACCCCACCAGGCCTTGGTAAATGCATAGCCCTAAGTAACCGGTGAACTTCCAGTTGTCAAATCCAAGAGGAATTTCTTCATTTCTAACACTCTTAACCTCTTTGGAGAATCTTACATCATTTACTCCCTGGTTCTCAAAACCCTTCCTTTCCTTGACATCTGGAAAATCAGCGGGTTATCTTCTGTCTTTGTCCTTACTTATTTGTGTTGCCCCAGGTTCTGCCTTGCAGTTCTGTGAGGGATCTTCTACACCCAGGAATTCACCTACACACCTCCTGGTCTACAAATCTTTATGTATGCCACTCTGAGTGATATTTGGGCCCATACATCCAACCACTGATTGTGCATTACCTCTGTGACACACCGGTGGAGCCTCAGCAGTGACATGCCCAGTGATGAGCCTTCCTCCCCACAGAGTATCTTCTACTCACTGGAAGCTACTTAGAAAACGGGAATCCTATCAGACTCTTCCTCTCCCTTCAAAGGTTCTAACAATTCTCCCTTCTAAATCTGTTCATCCGTACCATCCATTTTTTAAAGAAGGGCTCCTCTAACTGGTGTTAAGTAAAAACTGTCCCAAAGGAATGATAAAAAGTGAGCTCAGTCAAAAAACCCTTTCTTTACGCAAATATAATGAATCTGTTTTCTTAATAATCAAATGGATAGATTCTCTCAAGGGTAGTATACTCTCAAGGGTAGTACTTCTCAGGGCTTTAACATGCTAATATGCATTGGGACCCTTGAACAAACACCTCTAGGATGCAGCTTATCTCCTTCAGCTAGGGAGACCCTTTTTACTAAAAACACTAATTAAACTAATTAAGCTAATAGACACAATATACAGCAGAACAGTGTGGGTTTTCATGGATTCTTTTTGAGGTCAAGTTAACCAGAGTTCTTTAAAGTGGCATCTTAAGGACTAATCAATGTATAAATTTCTAGGTTGTAGGTGGAAGTGGGCAACCCTATACTACAAATGGGCTCTTAGGCCTCCTTCTCAGGGGGCTCTTCAGGAGATGCTGAGTCTTCCTTCCACCTGTGCTAAATTGCACAGTAATTTCCTGTTCTTTATTTTGATTAATAAATCAAATGAATTCATCAAATATTGATTAAACACCTGTTCTGTACAAGACACTATGATAGTTATTAAGGATACCAAGGAGAGACTGCAACTTTGTCCCTCCAGGGCCAGCCTAGCAGGGGACACATTTGTTAAAGATTTAATTAATGTGACAAAGTGCTATGAAAGAAGTATGTGCTCAGTTCTGCAAGAACACAGAGGAAAAAATGATTGTCTCTTCCTGGAGAGAAAAGAAAGGGGGTCAGAGGAGATTCTAAGCAATAACTTAATAATTTTCTAACTAGATGCTTTATAGTTTCTTTGCCAAAAACAACTTGAATATAGAAAATATTCCTAGTATATAAATGAGAAATTAAATTTATTATGGTTAAATTTGTGTCTAAGTTCACAAAGCTGTTAAACAGCAAAACAAACTTGAAATCAGATTGGTCAAATTGGAGGAAGAAAAATGAGGGAATGTATTCCAGACAGAGGCAACAATAGGCAAGAAGGACGAAAAGCACAGCTCACTGGAGAAACAAAAGCATTGAGGCATGGCTGTGGAGGGATGCAGGTCTGTGCATGGTGTGGGTGGGGGTAAGGTGTTGGGGAACTGTGAAGTGTCTGGGAGTGTTCCCTACTTGCATGTTACCATCTCATGGATGTTGGCAGAAGACAAGAGACTCACAGCACAGCAAATAGGCAGTATGAGTGTGACGTTGGTTACCTTTTGTAACTCCGGGGGAAACTATGTTCCCAGCCTGGGGCAAATCAACCTTTGAAGTCAAAATCAGTCAAAGGGAAAAATAAACAGAGAGAAACCCATTTATTGCTTATAAGAAGTCATCTACTCCCATGCATCCTTCATCTGTGTCTCTCTTGCAACCCAGCTATGAAGGCCCCACCAAATCTCTCTGGTCCAGGAGAATACTAGCTCTCAGCCCCTTGTAATCATCTATTGATATGGAGATGGACTACTTCTCTCACCCCTTGGAAACACTTACTGATATGGAAATGCACTAAGACCAGGTGACAGATTCTGGAAATATTGGAATTTTACCCAGAGCCTACCCCTCCAGAAATTTCACCTCACAATCCACTGGCTCCCCTTCTTCCGCAATGGTCCCTGTGTGAGAAAACTGGAGCACTGTAATCAAACTAATAACATACAATAGCAACAGCAATAAAATCATGATAATCCTCGAGCCGGAGGATTCAGCAAGGTTCAAAGTCCTAGGCAGATTAAGTCCATGGCTTGCCCATTCCACAGATGCCAATAGCTGAACAGGTAGAGAGTTCAGAGCAAACATCAGGCAGCAGCTGCAGCCAGGGTGCAGGTCCAGGCAACAGGAACTGTAGAAGAAAATTAACTTAATGGCAATAAGATACATGTTTTAATGACACCAGCATAGGCAAATCTTGTCCATCAGATAGTATGCATGCAAGAGAGTGGTCCTGTGATAGGACAGTGGCAGGAATGGGATCTCCTCCTGGTCCAGTATAACATACCTATACTTCCTTCCCTGTGGGAGTTACAGATGGGTCAATATATAGGGCTACAGGAGGTACATGCACTGGCCATAAAAATAAAACAAAACTTTCCCGTAAGATGCTCTTACCCCCAGGACGTTTTGGGTACACTACCATGATCTTTGGGGGCCACTCTGCTGTTACTCCAGGAGCACACAGGAGGCCAGCTTCCAGGCCTTTCCCCCAAGGTGTCAGAGGGCTAGCCATCACTAGTCCATGTGTCAAAATGTCCAGGGCCAGGTCCATTCCATAGTGTCTCCAGGGTTTAATGCAATTGGGGCTGGCAGCAGGATGTTGCTCTGTTAGCCATATCCTGGCTTCAGTAACTCCTTTTTGGTTTGCACATTCAGTTGTACAGGAGAGGCAGTAATGTGTGTTAGCATTTCCACAGGGCTCAAGGCTCCTTTTCAGGACTTCTCATTTAAATGCCTACCACAGTCCATAAATGAACTGACCAGCCCCATAAACTATTGGTGTCTGACTTCAGGCCAGATTTCAACAAATCATTGTACCTCCCTATCATGCCTGTCCCAGTAGGGTTATATGGTACATGACCCTTCCACTTTATTCCAAATTGCTGCCCCCATTCTTGTAACATATGTCCAGTAAAGTGGGTGCCTTGATAGCTCTCAATCACCTGCGGCTGGCCATAGGCTGCAAAGATATGCTTTAGGCCCCTTTTGGTGGTTTGCTGATCTGAATGACATGCAGGAAAAGCAACCAATAGGTCGGTAGCTGTGTTCACACAAGTCATAGCATACCGACACCCTTCTGATATGGACAGAGGCCCAATGTAGTCTATCTGCCACCTGACAAGGGTATCGGCCCCTTTGCTACTGTCCCATGTTTCTGTGGGACTCAGTGTGTGTAAGTCCCTCTTAGAGCACACAAGGCACTCCTTCTGGGCTCTGCTAACTTCTTCAAAGGTCAACAGCAAGCCCCACTGACAGGCTACAGCCCACATTATCTTTTGCCCAGAGTACAACAAACGCTGATGTAACCATTGGGCTACATCAGAGGCAGGTTTTCCTTCTAACGAACACACCTGGGTCAGCATGTCTGCTTCATCATTCTCTGGGAATGCCAAAGGCAAATGGCCCATCACATGATATATGGTAACTGTCTTAGTCAGACCAGAGGCCCATACATCTTGCCACAACTCTTGCCCCTAAAGGGGCCAGTGACCAACCATCCAGTTGGCGTGATACCATGTGAGTAGCCACAGGGTCAAGCCCCAACAGACGGCCCAACTGTCGGTGCAGACAGCTACAAGGGAAGGCTCCTGGGTGATCATAAGCCATACTGCCTGCAACTCAGTCCACTTATTGCTCTTTCTCCTGTCTGTTCTCCATCCATACTGTCTCAATCTTAGGATGGAAAGCCACAGCCCTCCACTTCAGGGGCTGCCCATTACTGGAGCCATCTGTATACCAAACACCTTCAGTTATAGGTGCTTCCCTCCTGATAAGGACTCTTGGCTACCAATGGCTCAAAAGCATGTTATACCTGCTTTCCACTGATATACATCACTGGCCCCAGTAAACATTCAGTTCTCCACTTAAGCGGCTAGTGAAGATGGTGCTACACTGCTGTAAATACAAGCCCCATTTAGCTAGTGCAGGTGTCTGTGCCACGCCACTCCATGGCCTTTGGGTTCAGTCTCGCACCCACCCACAATGGGATAGGTGGTTATTACCTTAGTTGGAGCTGTTCTGGTGATGGGCTCCATAATCATGATACACAGCAGCCAGTTGCTTCTCTATCAAGGTGTACCAGACCTCTGCTCTTTTCCATAGTTGTGACCAGAAACCAATAGGTTGACATGTCCATTCAAGTCACTGCCAAAGGCCCCATCCATAACCATTTTCAGTTATGTGAACATCTATCCCACAGGGCCTTGATGAGTCCATTACACCCAAGGCCTGTATGGCCTTGAATGCTCACTTAGGAGCAGTAAAAGCAGCTGCACATGTTTCATCCCAGTCCAACCTGATGCCCTTTCATACCAACCAGTATAAGGGCTTCACAATTTGTGCCAAGTGCAAGATAAACTCTCTCCAGTAGCCCAGAAGACCCAAACACTTGTAATAGTGCCACAATGGCAAGGGTAGGGAAAGCCTGGACCTTGTCTATGACCGATTCTGGGATAACTTTAGTTTTACCTGACCAGATAACCCCCAAGAACTTTACTAACAAGCCAGTCTCGAACCTTGGTGCTGTTCACAGCCCATCCTTTCTTCTGTAGATGTTGTAGCAGTCTAGGAACTGTCCCTTCTAAATTTGCAAGAGAATCAGATGTGAGCATATCATCAATGCAGTGATAAAGCCACATTGTTTGCAGTTTCTTCCATGTGGCCAAGTCCTGGGCTACAAGTCTGTGACAAATGATGGAACTGTGGAGGTATCCCTGTGGAAGGACAGTGAATGTCACTGCCGGACTTCCCAAATGAAGGCAAACTATTCCTGACTTTTCTGTGCTATGTCAATAGAGAAGAAAGCATTAGCAAGGTCCACAATATAATGATACATTCTCAGCTCCTGGCTGATGGTGTCCATAAGGGCTGCTAAAGAGGGGACAGCGGCATCCAAAGGTTTGACTTTACTCAATTCCCTGTAATCCATGGTCATATGCCCAGAGAAGTCCGGCTTTTTCACTGACTACACCAGGGAGTTAAAAGGACTATTAGTCTAGCCATTTCAGAACCCGACATAACAATGTTTTCTACCCCCATATCCCAAAGATGCAAAAGCCATGTAGGCAGAGGTTCCAGTGGCTTCTGCCAAAACTGGATGCACATGTCCACCAGCTCATCTTGGGTATAGGGGCGGAGCATGGAGTGCTCCACAACCTGGGGAGGGGGCTGCTCCTCCCTGAGGAGCTTGTGGTTATTGCGTTTTTATTTTCTTAATTACAATAGGGTAGGCCTTTAATACAGGAGAGGTTGGTGCCTCAGGAGGTGGCTTCCATGACAGTTCGGTCCTTGTCCCCACCCCCCTCATCCCTCCCAACATCTCCTCTACCATATCCTGGGCTGAAGGCACCACTCTTTCCTCCCCCCACCCCACAACCTCATGCAATATGGCTTCTCCTGCCATCTCCTCCCTTGCTGCTAACGCTATCTTCCAGGAGTGCGACCTATCTTCGCATTAACTGTCTCTTGAGGGCATCCCAGAGGTCATCGCCCAGCTTGTCTAAGTGACGCCAAAGTGTGTCTCTCTCCTCGATAATTCTTTCCATTATCTCATGAAACAAACATCCCACAAAACCCGCAGGAGCCATCAGGGCCTCCTCACCATCCACAGGGGGATTTATGGGTATCTGCCTACCATCTCTGGGACAGCCCACCCAAGTATTACACCCATAAAGACAGATTTTGGGTTCAGAGTTTCTGCCAACTACCACCCAGTGTAACTCTGGGGGGAAAATGTGTTCCCAGTCCAGGGCAAATAAAACTTTGAAGCCAAAATCAATCAAAGGGAAAAATAAAGTGTGAGAAACCTGTTTATTGCTTACAAGAAGTCCTTTACTTCTATTCACCCGTGACCCGACTGTGAAGGCCCCACCAAACCTCTCTAGTCCAGGTGCTAGTTCACTCTCCACCCACTTTGTAATCACCTATTGATATGGAGATGAACTACTTCTCTCTACCCTTTGGAAACACCTATTAATATGGAGATGCACTAAGGCCAGGTAAGAGATTCTGGAAATATTGCAATTTTACCCACACCCTTCTAGATGGAGACCTACACATGCTACGTCACAGGGGAAGAACACAGATCTTGTTGGGGATTTGCCCCTTCTGTAAAAACACTCCTGCTCTTTGTCCTGGGAGAAACTATCACTCAAGGTTGCTTGTTGCAAACACAACACTGAGAAATGGCCAAAGTAAAAGGCAGTCAGAGCCTTGCATTCTTGGCATACTTGGTAAAAACACGCATGATACTCAGAGTCCAAGGTGGACTACCTCTCCCAACAGAGAGGGGAACAGGAGAGAGTGGAGATAAGGAGAGGAGACTGGAAAAGGAGTCAGGAATTATATCAGTGAGAAATTTAAATTCAATACATGGTAATTTGAGCTTTTGCCGTAAGCACGGGGGAACCATCAAAGATGTTCTAAAATGTGTGTTGAACATCCCTGGATTCATATGTATAACTTGAACAGTTTTTCTAGGACCTGCTCCTTCCCCTTCCCCTACTTCAGGTTATCTTTATAGTTCGTGAAAAAAGTGCTGTATTCTGTAAAGTCATCCTCCCTATGACATTCTTAAACTTGCAATGAAGAGAGCTGGGTCAGTTTCCCCCTTTGGAGGGTAGCTATACGGCAGTCTATTTTCTACCATAGGAAGAAGGTTGCTCTGCAGCAGGAAATAATGCCTAAAGCCACAAAGAATAAGAGATCTGTAAACATTCCAGTCCCACTTTTCATTTCTTTAGCCCATCTGCATCCCTGCTCCTTCTTTGTCTTCACTGTCCTTTGAGATGACTCAATATACTAGCAGTGCATTCTTTTTATAGTTTAAGACAATTTTAGTTGGGCTTCTGTTACGTGAAACAGAAAGTTTGAGCTAGTTTAGAAGGGCAGTCTTGTCAGGTTTTCTTTTAGAAACATCACCTTTGAAGCAGTATGAAAAATGGCTTCAAATAAGACAAAACTACGAATAAGGCCGACAGACCATCACAAAAGTCCAATGGAAAAATGATGCTTCAATTTGCCCTTAGTGACATGGCCATAGTCACTGATTCAGAGAAGACTTTAGAAATAAGTCTCAGCTCTGATGTTAGTTTAGAGCACCTCCAGACTTCTAGGGCTAATCTGTGAAGAAGAATTTTGCTTATGGAAGTTCAGGATCAAACACTGACCCATCCAAATGGAGAGAAAGAGAACATATGAGGCTGAAGAAGGGGCCAGACCATGGTTTCATGACTTACATTCAAGTCTTTAATCCATTTTGAGTTTATTTTTATTTAAGGGGTTGGACAGTAATCCAGTTTCATTCTCTTGCATGTAGCTGTCCAGTTTTCCCAAAACCAGTTATTGAAGAGCGTGTCTTTTCCCCACTGTACATTCATCACTCCTTTATCATATAATATCATGGGTTTTTATCTGTGTTCTCTATTCTGTTCCATCAATTAATAGGTCTGTTCTTGTGCCAGTACCATACTATTTTGATTACTGTAGCTTTGTGGTATAACTTGAAGTCAGGGAACATAATACCTCCAGCTTTGTTCTTCTTTCTCAAGATTGCTTTGGCTATTTGGGGGGATATTCATATTCCATATAAATTGAAGGGTTATTTGCTGTGATTCATTGAAAAAATATTTTTGGTATTTTTATAGAGATTGCATTGAATCTGCAAATTGCTTTGGGCAGGATGGCCATTTTGACAACATCAGTTCTTCCTATCCATGAGCAAGGGATAGATTTCCACTTATTTATTCTTTAATTTCTCTCCTAAATATCTTATACTTTCCATAGTACAGGTCTTTCACCACCTTGATTAGGTTTATTCCTAGGTATTTTATTCTTTTTGATGCAATTGTACTTGGAATTGTTTTCCTTATTTCTCTTTCTGCTAGTTTGTTGTTAAAATACAGGAAGGCAACAGATTTCTGTGTATTTTTTATCCTGTAACTTTACTGGATCTAGTTTTTACTTCTAATAGTTTTTTTTTTTTGGTGGACTCTTTAGGGTTTTCTATATATATAGTATCATGTCATATGCAAATAGTGACAGTCTTACTTCTTCCCTTACCAATCTGGATGCCTTTTATCTCTTTGTCTTGTCTGACTGCCATGGCTAGGTCTTCCTCTATACATTTCAATTACAAGTCAAATTATCTCTGAAAGCTGTGGATTTCAATTCTCAAAATACATGAAATTTTATTATACAGGATCCTGAAAGGAATGATTGGTACTCTCAAGTAGGATTGTTTAATAAAAATTTTTATAAAGGGCAAGGTATAGGAAAATCATTCAGGATACTGCAGTACCTCCTACTAGTGACAATGAAAAAGGAGCTGTTACTACCACTTAGCGGGCAGGAGGAGAAAGTGGTTACCAGAATTCAGAGAGGCTTGTAAGGTCAACTGGCAGGAGCCATGTGCTTAGATAAAGGGGCATAGCCAGACTTCAGTGACTCCACAAAGTGAGATCTGGGAGCTACCATACTCTACTTGCCCTCTCTCTTCTCTAGCCACTGCTTCCCATTGACTATCAGAGGCAAGAATTCCCACTGATAGAGTCCAGAACAGAGTAGGCTGGAGAGTTCATCTGAAAGGGCAGAGGCTTGCCATATAACAGGAAAGATTTTATCCCCAGTACAGGGGGCACATAAAGACCCCTCAGTACTATGACATGCAGTAACATGATAAAAGACAGTAGAGAAAAAGACCTATACCCTGAAAACTACAAGACACTCTTAAGAGAAATTAAAGAGGACACTAATAAATGGAAATACATTCCATGCTCTTGGCTAGGAAGAATTAATATTGTCAAAATGGCCATCCTGCCTAAAGCAATCTACAGATTCAATGCAATCCCTATCAAAATACCAACAGCATTCTTCAGTGAACTAGAGCAAATAGTTCTAAAATTTATATTGAATGACAAAAGACTCCGAATAGCCAAAGCTATCCTGAGAAGGAAGAATAAAGCACGGGAAATTACACTCTCTGACTTCAAGCTCTACTACAAAGCCACAGTAATCAAGACAATTTGTTACTGGCACAAGAACAGACCCATAGACCAGTGGAACAGACTAGAGAGCCCAGAAATAATCCCAAGCATATATGGTCAATTAATATATGATAAAGGAGTCATGGATATACAATGGGGAAATGACAGCCTCTTCAACAGCTGGTGTTGGCAAAACTGGACAGCTACATGTAAGAGAATGAAACTGGATTACTGTCTAACCCCATACACAAAAGTAAACTCACAATGGATCAAAGACCTGAATATAAGTCATGAAACCATAAAACTCTTAGAAAAAAACATAGGCAAAAATCTCTTGGACATAAACATGAACTTCTTCATGAATATGTCTCCCAGGCAAGGGAAACAAAAGCAAAAATGAACAAGTGGGACTACAGCAAACTAAAAAGCTTCTGTACAGCAAGGGATACCATCAGTAGAACAAAAATATATCCTACAGAATGGGAGAATATATTCATAAATGACATATCTGATAAGGGGTTGACATCCAAATTATATAAAGAGCTCACGCACCTCAACAAACAAAAAGCAAATAAGCCAATTAAAAAATGGGCAGAGGAGCCAAACAGACACTTCTCCAAATAAGAAATTCAGATGGCCAACAGGCACATGAAAAGATGCTCCACATCACTAGTCATCAGAGAAATGCAAATTAAAACCACAATGAGATATCACCTCACACCAGTGAGGATGGCCACCATCCAAAAGACAGACAACAACAAATGTTGGCAAGGATGTGGAGAAAGGGGAAGCCTCCTACACTGCTAGTGGGAATGTAAATTAGTTCAACCATTGTGGAAAGCAGTATGTAAGTTCCTCAAAAAACTCAAAATAGAAATACCATTTGACCCAGGAATTCCACTCCTAGGAATTCACCCTAAGAATGCAGCAGCACAGTTTGAAAAAGGCAGATGCACCCCTGTTTATTGCAGCACCATTTACTATAGCCAAAAAATGGAAGCAACCTAAGTGTCCATCAGTAGATGAATGGATTAAGAAGATGTGGTACATATACACAATGGAATATTATTCAGCCATAAGAAGAAAACAAATCCTACCATTTGCAACAACATGGATGGAGCTAGAGGGTATTATGCTCAGTGAAATAAGCCTGGTGGAGAAAGACAAGTATCAAATTATTTCACTCATCTGTGGAGTATAAGAACAAAGGAAAAACTGAAGGAACAAAACAGCAGCAGACTCACAGATCCCAAGAACGGACTAACAGTGACCAAAGGGAAAGGGACTGAGGAGAATGGGTGGGAAGGGAGGGATAAGGGGGGAAAGGGGGCATTACGATTAGCACACATAATGTAAAGGCCGTATTTACAGAGAAGACAAGTAATAATTCTATAGCATCTTACTATGCTGATGGACAGTGACTGTAGTAGTGCATGTGGGGGGACTTGATAATAGGGGGTCTAGTAACCATAATGTTCAAGTGATTATACATTAACAACACCAAAATAAAAATAAAATAAAATAAATAAATAAGACAGTAGAGAATTAACTCCTCCTCACCTGATGAAGTCAATCACATGTTGTAGAACATATCCCCACTCTTACTCAAATTTCCAAGCAAAGTACCTCCCTGTTGATCTTAACTGAATTATTTAAATGACATTTTCTTGCAAAAAAATAGTCTTTAGGTCTTAAACTACATGAATAAGCAAACCTGATTTTGCATAGAATTAAACTATAAATTATAAATTACTATATGTACTAACTAAAGTAAAGAATGAAAAATGGACTATGTTTCCAAGAGTCCAGGATTCATACTAATGAGGATGTGTGATGTCAGAAAAACACTTGACGGTTTGGTATTTTTATTAACATGAAGGAAAAGGATTTCTACTGTGATTTCTTGGCCTGCTTCCTGATGCAGCATAAAGAATTTTTAAATGTATCAAAGAAGAACATTTGTAATAGAATTAACAATGTATGTAGCATTTGTAGAAAACAGCCATTTACAAGGTTCTTTCACCATACCATGTGGTCCACAAAAACCACTGAAAAGGAAAAGAGAAAGGCTACTATCAGTATCCTTGTGAAGAAAGAAAAACATTTTCTGACAAGTTGAGTTGTTTGCTAATAGTCACATAGCAAATAAGTGATAGAGTCAAGAATAAGCTATTTCAAAACTATAAACTTATTGCTATCCACTAAAATATGGATCCATAATATCAACAAATTAAGGTAAAATGTGTGCTTTTCCTATTTATTTATCCCATGGCAACATTTCAGTGTTTTTTTATACCTACTGTTTTTCCTTGTTTTGTATGTAAGGTATGTCCAAAGATGAATAGAATATTAAATACTTAATAACCTGAAGTTTATTTGGGCCCCTGAATTTATAAAAGTAAAAAGTAAAATTAAGTTTTGCTTTATAACTAAAACTCTTAACTATGTCAACACCGACCACATTATCTTCACGTGAAGAACTCATGGATTCCTATGCTTTTTGACTCTTTCAATGTTACTCCTATTTCTTTTATCTTTTAAGTTGATCAAAAAACCTTTTTTAAAAGTACCGTTTTTTTCCCCCAAAGTAAAATGTCTTCCAAGCCTGGTGAGAAAAGACTGTTAATCTCTTCATTTTATTGACCTACTTCAGTTTCAGCTCATTAAACACAGACATTTTCAGTGATCAAAAGAAAATGAACCAAATGTAACTTGGTATAACCTTACTAAATAACAGTTGTTCAAAAAGGAAAATAAATCTGAACAGGTAATTTAATACTAACAGTCTTCCATTTAAGGAATATATATGTAATGAACAAGGACATCCAGAAATAATTTTTATAAAGCACAGTTTTGATTCACTTTTTATCGAATTTCCTTCTCAGTTCTTACCCTCTTCCAAAATGCATATTGAAGAAATCATGAACTAAAGTCCCTTGAAACTACAAAACAAGGAAAAGCAAAAAATTATGAGCTCTAAAAAGATAATTGCAAAGATTATTTAATTATACTGCCTGTATATAATTATAAAAACTAAAATTAATTTGATTATCACAGCATAGAAGAAAACCAGTAATTCAAACCCTTACCCTAATATTAGTAATAAATAAGTAGAAATGTTTACTAGTTTTTAAATATGACTGCATTTGAAGCATATTTAACACCTGAACCATATCAAAATATACATATCTCATTAGCACTGACTTAATCTCTCTATTTAGGTAGAATTTCCTAATACCTCTTGTAAGATATCCTAAATGAATAACCAACTACACACAGAAAAAAAAATTTTTCTAAGATATCTAAGATAAATTGAAAAGAATTTCTAAAGTTCAGGTGAGTAGTTCTAAAATTGGAACTGTTGGAAATAATTTCGAGACAGATTATATCTGCTACCATGTATCATATTTTGTGATTTAGCAGCAATTATTTCTTTGTTTATTCTGAAAGGCTGTAGTCTCTCTGTTTAGTCTGCAGGAGTCTGAACCCCAAGTCTGAATCCTTTAATACACAATCTTCCCAGCTCAGGAATAATCCCATAGATAAGTGATGTGTACTTTACTCCCAATATGGAATTAATAAGGGTGGCAGACAGAAAAACTGAATCATTTTCTAGTTCCTTACTGTTAATTTCCTCATAGGAAGAAACCATTTTGCAAGAAATGTACTCAAATAAAACATAAACCAAGTGATCCAGATCCAAATATAAATTATATTTGATCACCTTTATTTTTCTCCACACTCGCAATAATAGATCAATTAATGACCTAAGACATATCAGTCACACTGTCTACATGATGATAAAAACTGTACAAATGAATGGAAATTCATCCCATGCTTTTGGCTAGGAAGAATTAATAATGTCAAAATGGCCATCCTACCTAAAGCAATCTACAGATTCAATGCAATTCCTATCAAAATACCAACAGCATTCTTCAAAGAACTAGAGCAAATAGTTCTAAAATTCATATGGAACCACAGAAGACCCAGAATAGCCAAAGCAATCCTGAGAAGGAAGAATAAAGCAGGGGGAATTATGCTCCCTGACTTCAAGCTCTACTACAAAGCCACAGAAATCAAGACAATTTGGTACTGGCACAAGAACAGACCCATAGACCAGTGGAACAGAATAGAGAGCCCAGATATAAACCCAAGCATATATGGTCAATTAATATACAATAAAGGAGCCATGGATTTACAATGGGGAAATGACTGCCTCTTCAACAGCTGGTGTTGGCAAAACTGGACAGCTACATGTAAGAGAATGAAACTGGATTACTGTCTAACCCCATACACAAAAGTAAACTCACAATGGATCAAAGACCTGAATGTAAGTCATGAAACCATAAAACTCTTAGAAAAAAACATAGGCAAAAATCTCTTGGGCATAAATATGAACAACTTCTTCATGAACATGTCTCCCCAGGCAAGGGAAACAAAAGCAAAAATGAACAAGTGGGACTATATCAAACTACAAAGCTTCTGTACAGCAAGGGATACCATCAGTAAAACAAAAATATATCCTTCAGTATTGGAGAATATATTCATAAATTATATATCTGATAAGGGGTTGACATCCAAATTATATAAAGAGCTCACGCACCTCAACAAACAAAAAGCAAATAAGCCAATTAAAAAATGGGCAGAGGAATTAAACAGATACTTCTCCAAAGAAGAAATTCAGATGGCCAACAGGCACATGAAAAGATGCTCCACATCACTAGTCATCAGAGAAATGCAAATTAAAACCACAATGAGATATCACCTCACACCAGTGAGGATGGCCACCATCCAAAAGACAGACAACAACAAATGTTGGCAAGGATGTGGAGAAAGGGGAAGCCTCCTACACTGCTGGGGGGAATGCAAATTAGTTCAACCATTGTGGAAAGCAGTATGTAAGTTCCTCAAAAAACTCAAAATAGAAATACCATTTGACCCAGAAATCCCACTCCTAGGAATTTACCCTAAGAATGCAGCAGCCCACTTTGAAAAAGACAGATGCACCCCTATGTTTATCACAGCACTATTTACAATAGCCAAGAAATGGAAGCAACCTAAGTGTCCATCAATAGATGAATGGATAAAGAAGATGTGGTATATATACACAATGGAATATTATTCAGCCATAAGAAGAAAACAAATCCAGACATTTGGAACAACATGGTTGGAGCTAGAGGGTATTTTGCTCAGTGAAATAAGCCAGGTGGAGAAAGACAAGTACCAAATGATTTCACTCATATGTGGAGTATAAGAACAAAGGAAAAATTGAAGGAACAAAACAGCAGCAGACTCACAGATCCCAAGAATGGACTAACAGTTACCAAAGGGAAAGGGACTGGGGAAGATGGATGGGAAGTGAGGGATAAGGGGGAAAAGGGGCTATTAGAATTAGTACACATAATGTAGCGGGGGTGGGGGTGGGGTTGGGGGATACAGGGAAGGCAGTATAACACAGAGAAGACAAGTAGTGATTCTTTAACATCCTTCTACGCTGATGGACAGTGACTGTAAATGGGGTATGTGGTGGGGACTTGATAATAGGGGGAGTCTAATAATCATAATGTTGATCATGTAATTGTATATTAATAATAGCAAAATAAATAAGTAAATAAATAAATAAATAAAGCTGTACAAAAGAATCCCTCAAATGTTAAGTAATCTTTTTTCCCTTATAGGACATTTGAGGAAACTTTCTCCTAGATATTTCTTTGGCAATTCATTTACTCCTTTACAAAAATGTTGGATAATGTAGATTAAAATTCCTTTAAATTTACACTTAAAAGGGTTGGATCACTTCACTGAATTTATGGCAGAGTTACATATCAAATTATTAACTCTACAAAAACAATTTACTCAGCACAACTGGTCCCAGATCAGAATATATTTTTAAAACTTCACCTTTCACATTTCTCATTGTGTTAATATTAAGCGTAAAAAAAATAAATACAATAAATTGAGCCTATTAAGTAACTATACATATAAGAATGATATATATTAATTTGGTCTAATCATAGAATAAAAAGATAAATCAATCACAGATCCTGCTCTCAAGTAGCCTACAGTCTAGTAGAAGGAAAGAAATATATGAGACTGATGCACTGCCCAACTGCTCCAAGAGGGCCACTTAAAGAAATATATTTGAAATCAGTATTGCTGCTTTGAGTCCCTAGCTTATATTAGAAATACCTAAGTATTGATCTGTATGTGGTGATTTTGAGGATTTCAGGGCTGATCAAGGAAAAGACAGGACCTCGAGATGGCAGCAGTACACATTGAGCCTCATTTGGGTGACACTTTGACAGGTTACAAGAAAAGGGATGTTCTTCACAGCAGGCGACCTTCCAGAGACATTAGCACAGGACCACCACCAAGAAGAGGAAGAGGGCAAGAAGAGGGGAACTGGAGAGGGGGCTCACATGTCTGGGTGATGTTGCTCAACAGCAAGACGGCAATCTTTCCAAAGGGCTGCAATAACTTGGGATCTTTTATAGCCCCCAAGTTTGTTTTAGCTATGCTTAGTAGATGTTGGTTGTAGTTTTGTGGAGTATGCAAAGCAGACAGGCTCTAAATGATTAAAAATATGCTTACTTGAGCTATATTTAAAGTAACTGGATGTGTAAAAATATGAGTTTGGTACTGGTAGGTTTAGAGTTAAGATCCCAACCTGCTATGAAGAAGTAAAAAAAATAGGAGTCAATCTTTAACCCATTTATATAACACCATAAAACATAAAAAGTATCACTATATATAGACAGCAGAATCTTGGATGTTCAATAGCCATGGACTGACTTCTAGAGTTTAACTTCAGAACCAGAAAAGTTCAAAAAACATAGTAAGCTGTTCCTTAAAGCTTTAGCAAATTATTCAACAAATATTTCAACTCTTATTCCATGTCAGGCACTGTTCTAGGCACCAGATATTCTACAGTGAACAAGGTCCATGAAAGGTCTGGGTCCATGATTTGCAAGGCCCAGTGCAAAAAGAGAATGCAGAACCCTTTGTTCAAACTTCAAGATGGCAATTGCGTAACATTCAACCAAGCACGGGACACTTACGAGTGTGGGAACCTGTGTGACTGCACAGGTTATGGGCCCACTAACCTGGCCCCAGTAGACATGTTCTCTGTTTTCAACTTGCATGCAAACTAGTAGTGAAATGTCAATTGTAAAAAGAAAGGAAATATGGCACCATGGTAAATGTCATGAAAGAAACAAAAGGGGTTCTACAATAATAACTGGGGGAATATAGTTTAGTGAATCTTGAGAAAGACCTCTCTGAAGAGCTGGCATTTAAGCTGAGAACTGGGACAATGTACACTGCAATAATTTTGTATTGCAACAGATGGTAATTAGACTTAAGGTAGGGATCGATTTATAATGTACAAAAATAATAAATCACTATGATCTACACCTGAAACCAACAGGATATTATATGGCAATTATACTTCAATTAAAATTCTTTTGAATAATTAAAAAAATACAATGATAACATTTTTAAAAGCTAAGCTATTTATTATGATACACAGAAGAATGACTAATCATTTTAGGATGATTTTATCAGTATTATTAGTGGAATTTGAAATTTCTAAAGCTGAAAAGTGGGAGAATTGAGGGTACAATTGGTATTGTCTTTTCTTCTAGTTGAAGGTCAGGCTTTTATAAAAGAAAGGTAGATATGGAAAATGGCTATTCTCTTAAAATTAATTGCTATGGTTACTTAACCATGTAGATCATTTACCACACTCACAGACAGTCTATTTCAACAAAGCATATGTCTGAAGTCTCTCATGACTTCATTTAACAAAATGGATTTGCGGTTTCTTGAAGTTATATGAAGAGGTCATTGATCTATAAATCATGTCTGTTTAAGAGAGGCATGTAATTGTTGGAATGTTGCTCTTGGTCTTATACCAGTTAATGATAAAAGAAATATTGTAGATTTAGAATGCGTTCCTATCAAATCTTGAAAGTAAACTACACACACAGAGACAAGACAAAAATTCATTCTGCAGGAAGTCTTGACAAGATGGAAACTGGTTTGGGGAGGAGAGTAGAATAATTATAAAATGCTATTCTTAAGTTCCCCAAATGGTACTCCTCCTAAAGTCAATTATACAAACACAAGATGTTGGACACTGGGCAAAAGGGAAGTTAAATGATGAGATGGAGAGGGGACAAGGACACACATATTTATATTTGTTACTAAAATGACTATGAGGGACTAGGGTGTGATTAGTACAACTCAGGCGCCTGATGGACAGTCATACTCTTTGGCTCTAAAGCAGAAAATCATACTCACTTTCCCATCCTTAAGCTTCACTAAAGACCTTGATAAAAATGAAACATATGATTTTCTTAGACATGAAAGCACACACAATGGATTTTCCAGAGGAGAAAGTGACAAGCTGCCCTGATACTGGAACTAGGTCTTGATGTTTACAACTAAACATAGACAACATGCATGAATAAGAAAATGGTGATGAGACAAAGCTACTTGAGACCTGTGGTACAGCAGGACAGCCACAAGGATGCTCTGCAATAACAAAAATGACTAGACACCGCCCTCTTTGACCACTGAGACTGACTATTGCTTCTTCACTACCAACAACTTAACACCACCTTACTTAATCTTCTTGACACCTGAATAAATTACAAAGGCACCAATTCTAGAACAGCCGTGCTTCATTAAACTCTCCTTGTAATCACCCAGCGCAAACCCAAATCCTATAAAAGCCCTCCTCAACTGCCTCTTACCAAGACAGGCACAGTTCCTGTGGTATACAATCTCCTTGCTGCAGCATGCAAAGTCAATCTGGTTTGTTTGACTACAGGTTTGTTTCTGGTGGTTTCTGGTTGGTGGGCTTCAACACAGGGCGATCCTGATAATTAATAATCTATCTGCCCCAGTGTCAGGCCATGGATCCTTTTGATGGCTTTGGAAATTAGGTCACCCTAACTATGCTGCCCAAGCAGCAAAAGGGATTAGTTCATAAGAAACAAGAATCCCAATTTGAGATGACCGTCAGTGACAGTGAGTGACTGTGGCCACCAGCCATCCAATTGTGTGAATCCCTAAGCTACCCTATGACAGTTAGCAGTGGAACAAAAAGAAACAAACTATTCCCCATATAGAAATGTATCTCTCAATTCTGAATCTTTTGTGACTTAAAAAAAGGAACTAGTTATTATAAAAACATCTGATATGTAGAAATCTAAAACTAAAATCTCATCTTTAAAGGTAAGTCCAGTAAAAATCAAGATGTTAAATGAAAAACTATAAATGGCAACAACACATTTTTTTGACCACTTCCTTTGTGCCTGGATTTGTGCTATTTTACATACATACATAATTTCAGTTCATTTATTCAAAACCCTTTAAGAACTATATTCCCATTTTACAGATAAGGGAACAGACATCCAAAGTGGACAGATCACTAACTAGGCCACAGAGCTATAGATGGCAGAACCAAGTTTTGAAACCCAAATGTCTATAATTCCAAGCTCCAAGGTTACCAGGTGTATCATTCCTTTTGGGGGTGAGAATAAAACACTATCCTTGAAGCAATGATAAAATTTGACTAAAATGACAGCAGTTAAAAAATAAAACTATAGAGCATTACTTAAAGTGTCCTATAATATTAAAATTTCATTTTGCCACAGCAAGTATTTTTTATTATCCCATTTACACCCAAAAGCTACCAAAAAAGTTATCTTTCACAAACTACTCTGTATCAGTGAATAGCAACATTTTTAAAAGTAGTTGGTATATAAATTATCTGCATGTAGTCTTGGATTTTTTATAAGCTTCTCCTTTCTGAATTACCTTCTTTAAAAAAGGAAATAACGTGTGTGTGAAAAGAATTTCAATGGACACTATTATCCCTCCTCCCCAATAAATAAAAATAAAAGGACCTTTAAAAGACACTTTCACTAACAGTTTTTTTCTGAATAAAACAAACAAGCGCAAAGGGCACCTTGACTACTACTTAGGAAATAAAATCAGAACACAGAGAAATCTGTAATTCTAATCACATTTACACCTTCTCTCCCTTTTTACATTTCTCATCCAAACATCCTTAGGAGCTCAATAGGCTTAAAAGAATTGGAGCAGGGTAGAGAACAAAGGTGAGGGGAATCTGAGAAACAGCTTAAATGGCTGTTCTCACCATTTTAATAATTTCAAATTGAGTGACATAGTGTTCAGGAAATGTGAAAATCATGAATGTAGGAAGAAATTGTAAAAAGTTATATTCTACCTTTTTATATATTTAAAATGCCATTTTGGCTGGTCATCTCAGGAATTAACCACTTGTGGACAATAACTGAAGAAGGCACTAAAATGAACTTTCAAGTAAAACAAACAGCAAAATTAAATGTATTAGCTTTTAATAGGTGAAACAGATGAAAGGGAAAAGAAAAATAAATAAATATATTCGCTTTAGTAATTGAAAGCCTTTGTGCTCAGTAAGTATACTTTTGTTACAGAGAATATTAATATTTGTATCCTTATGTGAAAGTGACTACTTGTAGATAAACTATGCTCTCTTGATTAAGGGTAATTTTAGAAAATAACATACCCAACTACTATACTCAATCAAGCTAAATGTTATTGATCATATATAAAAACAAAAATAAAGAAAAGCACTTATGAAGCATGTGGTATGTGTGGTTTACTCAATTTGGGAATGAGATTTTTTTGAGTGGGAAGAAGAGAAACATCAATCTTAAAGTAAACAATTGAATATTTCATTTAATTATCTAAATAAATCAATGACCAACAATACAGAGCCAAGAAAAATTCAAAATATCAAATTCATATGTGATTACTTTTTATTGGGTGATTCTGATTCAAAATAATACTTTCAGATGACTTTATCTAAATTCAAATATCAAAAGAATTTCGCGCTTCTTTACCCCACTAATTAGCACCACTAATGTCCTTAAGAATGCAACCCCAAAAGGCCCCTTTAGTGGTACAGCTATGATTTCTCCATTACCTGAGCCAAAGATAAAGAAAGGCACTAGCAATGGGGAAACCAGAATGTCTTAGAAAATAACGTGCTTGCCATCCTGGCTCTTTTTTGTGTCATGTGTTTCAAATGCAAATACACACAACCATATCCCTTTCTGTAGGGCAGAGCTTCAGTTTCCCCATCATATTCTGGTAAAATGCTATGCCAGTGACTAATACTCTGAAAAGCCTCTTCAAAAGAGATAAAACACACCCAAGGTTCTAGAAATGTAATGCCTATTCAATGTGTTACGTTCAGCAGGCACCAGAAATACAGAGAGAGAGGGTGAAATCAAGGCCTTACTGTGGAGCTGGCTACATCTGAACTCCTAAACCTATCAGCCAGAATTATAGTATCTTGGGGGTAAGTGTAATAATGCAGGCAAGGATTTCACAGCTCAATGTCCTCATGGTGTCCCCCTACCCAACACACACACTCACTTTAGTCCTCTTAGCTACGGATATGATATGTTTTTCGGTTCTTTTTTCTAAAGACAGGAGTGCACTGATAAAAGAAAACAGGTTTATAAAGAGATACTATTGTTTGAGGATAGAAAAATTGCCCTAACCTGAGAATATCAACTAGGTTGTGTCAAATACTATAGAAAAGGCACCTAATGCCAAATAGGTATTCAAATAAATATTTGAATTATAAATTTTGAAATATATTTCAAATATAAAAGGCTGGTCATGTAAACTAAAACGGATTCGGTGGTCCCAAATGCCCAGATTTTCTTTGTGGGATGATTCGAGAACTGAGTTCAAAACTAGCAAAGTAATCAAGCAAATCAGCTACAGCTCCATCGTGCTAAGGAGCAAGTCTCCTCATCCTAAAAACTCAGGCAGAGGACGTATTTTAGACCCAAGCATCTATCCTCTACAAGTTCTTTGTTCAACCAATAAGCTTGCAGCATCGTTTGTGTTGGCTTCATAGTCAGAGTGCATTGCTCTAGTAAGATCTTAGCCCCGACACCTTCTACTGGGTTTGACAACTGAGACCTAATCTTCCAGACAGAACGTAAAGCATAAATCCCGCCAGCAGAAGGAAATTTACGCTTTAGAGGCGGGGAGCAGGTGGTAAACGTGCAGGCAAAGGGCGCTTACAGCAAGCAGAATCTGCACTGGCCATGCTCACTGTATTCTTCCCCCTTCAAACCCTGGTATATCTCATTCATGTCAAGTGGCTCCTCAATATATTGTTTGATCGCCTGTTGCCGTCACACCTTTCAGGCGTTGAAACTACCAGGTGGTTCCGAGAAACACAGAGGGTGGTTTGGTTCCGGTAAGGAGGGCTTGTGCCGGCGCATTAAGAGGCGGTTCAGGATCACGCCAGTGTGGGTGCACCGGCTCCGAGTCCTAATTACAGAAGACCCGCTGCCCTCGGCAATATGCCCGGTCCTCCAGCAAAGGAGCAGAAAGCACGTTTGTGTTTCTAGTATCAAACTTGAAGACCAACCCAACTCCGTCCACCTTACGAGAAAGCAGCAAACAGAGGCCCCCGGCGGGGCACTGGAGAAATTCCCACTCGGAACAGAAACGTGGTCAGGCCGCGCTGCGCCCAGCTGTTAGCTTTCCTGTCGTCTGCCGATGCATCAGCCCAGGCTAAGGCAGCTGGGGCTGGAAGCGAACGCCCAGAGGTCGGCCTGGCTGCCGGTGCAGTCAGGGAGACCTGGAGCGGCGCTGTGCTCGGGATGCTCCACACCCAGCTTCCAGACGCCTCGCGGGGGTTCAACGCGCGCGGCCGCAGGGCCTGAAAGGTCACCTGCCAGCGAAGGGTCCCCCCAAAAGTTGGGTTGCCCCGGGCCGGCGCTCAGGACGTCCACGCCGCGCCCAGGCGCACAGCCCTGCGCCCGCGAGCCGCGCCTTACCTGCCCGAGGCGAATCCGGCAGCCCCTTGACAACTTCCACCAGGCGCCACTGGAAAAGTTTGCGAACTTCTTCGCAGCTCTGCACGCCCTCGTTCCGGGAAGCCCCAGCGAGAGCCAGAAGCAGGAGGCAGCGACAGCCCAGGCGCCACGTCTGTGCGTCCATCATCGGTGTCCTGGTCACCCCTGTCCTTTCTGTGGACCCCACTTTCCCCGCACGCCCTGCACTGCCGGCGCTGGCAGAGGTTCGGCGTCCGGGGATTCAGCGAGCCTGCGGCGGGCGTTCCGGGATCGCTCTGGGACGCCGGCTTCACCTGGGAGCACTTGGCTTTCTCCCGCGGAGCCCGGAGACTGAGACACCCCAGTCCTGGCCCAGAGCGCCGCCAGGTCTCCCTCTCAGGCGGGGCGAGCTAGCAAGGCGCGGGCGAGGAAAAAGGCTGGAGCCGCACGGGGCCCGCCACCATTCGGCTCTGGCCGCCGCCGCTGTTGCTGCGGGCTCGGCTCGAAGCCGCAAACCTGGGACGCGCCCGCCGGCTGCGCTCTGCGGACAAGCCCCGCCCCGCCACAGCCAGGCTCCACCCCCAAGCGCCACGCCTCCGGCTCGCATTCCGCGGCCACACCCGCGCTGCTGCTGTCAGCGCCGCCCACGCTGGGGAACCTGCAGAGCCGTGCGACCCGGAGCTGAGCAATAAATGAAATGAAATCTGCACCGCGCTCTCCCAGTCCATCCCGGGGAACAACAGTCCGATAGAAGAGGCTCAGAGAAAACAAGGCATGAGAAACACCAACTGGAAAGAAGATGAACTGTTTCCCTGTAAATTAGGGTCCTCAGTACATAGGAATTTCTTTTCAAATTGCATTAAAAAGTATCTGGGCACTATACAAAAGGCAGAAACTATTTATAATTAAGGATCCCAACTGAGAATCTTGCTGGCACTTACCAGGTTTTAATATTGTATAAGTCAGTTTTTAGAAACTGTTTTGTACTGCCTTGAAACATTTTTCTCTAACATTAAGTACCATTTTCTGAAAGAATTTAGAAGCCATAAAACAACATTTAAACCTTATAACGTTCTTATCACAGTAATGTCCGGTTTATTCTCTTATCATCCTTTAGCATCATATTTTACTCTTCTACTTTTGTATCTATAGGGGCTTTCTGAGCGTTACCACTTCTGGAATTTCTTTAAAACATTTCCCATAGAACTGCTAAGGTAAGAGTGTTCAGAGGAGTTTCTCAAAGGAATATAAGAACAATGAAGATTTTAAGTAATTTAAAAATGGCAAAGGAATTTTGTCAATTTACAAAAGGAATGTATTAAAAATCATAAACCAAAGGGCCACATGCACTGACTGGTAATTGTCTCAACTCTAAGCCTGTGTGTGAGTCATGAGAGTGTTTCCTTATCTATAGGCACCTGGAAACAGTACTCCTCCAGTAAAACAAAACTACTTAAAAGCATCAGGCATAGAGGACTATAAATGCCTTAACCACTTAAGGGGAATTTCATCTCAAATTTGAACCCTTGCCAAGAGATAGAGATGAATAATTTTAAATCTTTGTTAAGTGTTATAGGACTTTTAATGACCATTTGATATCAAAGGCAGCACTTTCAGCAGTAGATTGCTTGCTTTAAAACCATTCCAGGGCAATAGCTGAGATACTTCAGTGAAATAGTGCTCACTGGATTTTTGACATCAATTCCATGAATACTAGATTTTTTTTTGAAAAAAAAAAAGCTCTCTTAATGAATGAGAATTGAAAAAATTACCTACTTTTAAATTCAAGGACTTCAAGCAAAGCTTTAAGTATCCTAGGGAGAGAGAGGAAAAAAACAAAACAAAAACACTTCCCCATGAATTTCTTCTCTAGTCACCAAGCATGGAGAGACTGCTTAAATATCAGCAATATCTGTGAGAAGAACAATAATAACCATAGGGATGTGTGTGGTGCTTAGGTGCCAGACAATATTCTAAGTGCTCTTTACGGACACTAATTCATTCATTTAATCTTTATAACAACCCTATAAAGTAGCTACTACAATTATTGTTGTACAGATAAGGTGAAGGCACAGAGAACTGAAGTGATGTCCCCAAGGCCAACATAGCTGTTAAATAGTGGAATAGAGTCAAACCCTGGCATCAGAATTGAAAATCTGTGCTATTTAACCACAGGCTCTCTTGGCCACTGCATGCTATACCAAAGAATCTGTTGGGTTACATTCAGTAAGACAAGCATGTTTATAAATTTATCATATTTTTGTACTAGTAAATATACATAAACTTTATACAATTTTATTCTACTAGAATGTCTTGTTAATATTAAGCTAATAAATCCACAGGTTTTCCCAAAACTTCCTTTTTGCTTACCAAGATTTCTCCTTGATAGATTTGATCATTGTAGACTATTATTAAAAGAATTCTAAGAGATTACCTGGTCCGGTTCATTCACTAGGAATCTCTTAATACAATTTGTCTTGCAAGGGTAAAGTCACAAACACAATTGACAATTATTGATGGTTTAGTTAAAAACTAATCAAATAACAAATATTGATTGAACATATATATATTTTTTAAAACTACTGTATTAGGCATGATAGTGATTACAGAGACATGTAGACAAGTCTTCTTGGTGTTTTGTAGTTTATTTCAACTGAACAATTATGTGAGGACTTATATATAGAAATTGAGTAGGGGCTAATGAGAAAATGAATACATTTAGTCCTTATAAAATGTCCCCAATTACAAAAAATAAATATTTTGTTTCTACCTCTTATTTCCTGCTAGTACTACAGGGGTTGAGCCAACCGGTGGCTTGGAAAGGCTTCTTTTCCTATCAGTTTCCCTATGCCAGCCACCCAAACAAACAGTATGTGCTGGCTATGCTGTGAAGCCTCAAGACGTTTCCTTTTTCCTCAGAATACAATAGTAAAGTTCCTTTTATATGAAAACTCTAGAGCAACCTCTACACACGATACTATAACTAATCTTTTTTCAGTCTACCCCTAAATATTACAGATGAAGCTAGGGAGGTATTTCCATAATGTGATAGCGATAATGCCTCATTTTTCAAAAGTTATTCAATAAGCATTTATTTGAATGCTTTTTATATAATAAGCACCATGTTTTGTTTTTGAAATATTAATACCATTAGACAGGAGATTCTCTAAATGGTCATTATTTAAAATACATCTTAGTAATCTTCTAAATGCAAAGCTTCTAACTGTTTACAGGATGTCAAGGCAAGACCTTATAAAGAGAAATAAAGAAACTCCAGTATGGTTTAGGTGATACCAGTGATATTACATTGCCCTCAACCTTGAGTACTGCTTTAGGCTAAGCCTAGCCACCTGTTAGCTCACCCTCAGAAACTGGTTGAGGTAACTTCTGCACCCAATCAATAATAGTAATAGTTAATATTTATTAAATGCTTACAGGTAATAACTCATTTAGTATTTCAACCACCCCTTGAGACAGTTACTATTATACTACTAATGAGGAAAGAGATCAAAGGGATCAAATACCCTTCAGAAGCCATAGATCTGATAAGAGCCCAAATATAAGCCAGGCACGACACCTGTGCACCCCCTCAGCTCCTGCCTCTGACAGACCACATGCTTGTTTCATGGCTCCTTGAGTCAACCTGTCCTATGTGGGTAGAAATCCTGGTACTCACTGCTATTCCTGTGGACAGCCAGCTGGACCTCATCTTTGTAGTGGTCCAGAGACCTGCAATGACTGTAACCTCAGCCCAAACAGCACCTCCCTCTGCAGCTGGCCAATATACTACTTGCTCCTTCCACCTCCCTCCACTCAATCTTTCATGTGAGAACTGTATTGGAAAGATGAAAATTCCATGTGCTGCCTTGACATCTTTGAGCTTCATGGAGTCCAAAAGGCCTAGCGCTGAGTTCTGCTCTTGCCAGATATGCTCTCCACCCTGTAGGAAAGGCTCTCTCCCTAGCTAGCTCCCCTATCAGCCAGACCAGTTCCATGCCACCTTATCTTCAACTTAACCAATTTCCTCTCATCCTCCCACAAAAACCACGGGTCACCTAGCACTCCTGTCACTGCCTAGCCTGCCTCCCACAACCCCTGCTGGTTCCACCTGACCCCAAGTGCAACCCCCATGTGACCCTGCTGACCACGTGGTGTGCTTCCCCCCTGCAGTGTGAGTATATGTTACTGAGAAACTGCTGTGAATGTCATCTGTGTAGTGTCATGTGTTCGGCCATCTCATATTAATTAGGGAAGGAGATCCTTCCTCCATCAATGGGGTAAATAGGAGGTGGTTAGAACAATACAAGTGCTTCCAGTTAGCTACTTCCCAAACAATTCTGACTTTTGCTTTGCCCTACCTTCTATCTCCCAAATGCAGGCTTTATCTCCCTAGTGGCTCTGTTAAAGGGGGCCAAATCGGAGGTCAGCCCCAGCTGACCCTAGGAACGAATTTCTGCCACCAAAGAATCAGAAGTAAATTGCAGGATCTTCTCTGATGTCTCCTCAGATCAAGGGAGCAACGGTTGAGAAAAAGCTGCCTGGAGAAAAAAAGCTCACAGCAAAATACAGCACTGCATAAAATACTCAAAACCAGACACCAAGTTGAAATTTACATGGAAGTCAGTGGGAAACGTAGATCAACACATTTTCAAAAAAATGCCTTTCTAAAAATATATATCTACTGCTAATGTATATTTCCCAATTTGAAAATCCTCATATTCTAACCACCAGTACGTTTGTCAATGATTTTGAAACTTATTGGATGCACTTATGTCATTATCTCATAGTAATTATGACTTAAAGCAAAGACAACTATTTCAAAAAAGCATTATATAAACTGTTTTGTGTGGGAATTTCAAAAGTATCTTAAACTGTATTTAATTTTACAAGTTATGTA
The DNA here is from genome assembly GCA_029783875.1 of Phataginus tricuspis. Lineage (NCBI taxonomy): Eukaryota > Metazoa > Chordata > Mammalia > Pholidota > Manidae > Phataginus > Phataginus tricuspis. Next base: position 17,722,624 of record JAQQAC010019963.1, read on the forward strand.
ATTGCAATTTCTAATGAAAGACATTTTATTTTATAGAATTTATTGAGAAATAAAATTAGTTGTTTTCTAGATGAGAATGAAGGTATTAGAAAACACTTTAAGGAAAGAAACCAGAACACTCAATGAGTTTATGAAACTAAATTTCTTCAAATAATTTTCTTCTAGTCCATATCTAAAAATGAGAAAACAGGAAGTTGTGATATACATTAACATTTGTGAATCACAGTACATTATAATGGAAATAAATACAGTACAAATTCCTCCCATTTTCACTTGTAGATTTTATACCCACCAATATGATCCCAACAATTTTTGGTTCCCAAGTGAAGCAAAATGCACATCCAAAATTCAATTCAACCATTAATTATGCCAATATTTTAAGGAAAGATGATTGTAGTAACAAATAAATTCAGTTGATATCTGTATAGAATATTTAATATTCTTCCTTAAATAATGTTTTCCAGAAATTAAGCAAAAAAAATCTTTATGGCTGTTCATTGCTACTTGTTTGACGTGAGAACTGAAGGGTCATAAAGGTTTATCTGACAGACTACAAGCCTTATGAGGTCAAGTGTGCCAGCCGTATCCACCTCTACTCTCTGGGTGGTGAGTGAGCACATATTGTACGCATCCCATGACTTAATGACTGAATTTGGCACCCGTGACTTTGACATTCTCATGTGTCCTGTATTATTACCTCTATCAGAATTATTTGTTCTTTAAGCAGCAGTCAACCCCTTAACCTCAACTTAATCACTAGAATTTTATATACTTTCAAAATGGAAAATATCACTACCTGTTGGAATAGTATCAGTAAGCACTTTTAATATAACTTCCCAAGTGAAATTATGTGTGGATCACTGTTTCATCAAGTAAACCTCTGATGTCTGTTTCATTCTTTTCATTTACTTTTCTATGATGAAACTGTGAGACCAGTGCCTTAAAAGTTTAATGTTACTACCAAATTAATTATTCAATCAAGAGTTAAAGAATTATTTTCCTAATTGTTTTCCTACAACTGCTGGTATTATAATACCTTAAATATTAATATCTCCAGATCAATTTTAATACTACATACCAAATATTCTCCAGAATGATTACTCATTATCTGCATCATCTTAGACAGGTTTTAAACCACTCTGATACTTTCTTTCCTTATGTAAAACAAGGGGAAAATATGCTACATTATTGATAGGGTTAACTGAGATAATACATGTGAAGTGTTTTGTATAATTCTTAGTTTATATATTCACTCAATAAATGGACATTATTCCTTTCCATTGGAAAAATACCTCTCATTAATTTCTGATCTATTAATTTAGTTACATCCTAGATGTAACCCTGTTACTCTGAACCCAACAACTATTCAAAACTAAAATATTTGTCCTCCCCAGATTCATAATATGTTTTATTCATATTATTCAGCCTTTATATAACTATCAATTTTTTTTGAGTAATGGAGAAAATTATCATTATCTCAACTCAGTGTAGGGACAGGAGAATCTAAATTGCCCAAGGTCATGAGCTAAAAGTCATTTTTAAAAACAGAGTTACTCCTCTTTGAACATAATGAGCACTTAGAGCAAGAACCAGACACTATCATCAGCTTTTTAAGATGCAAAGTGTAGACACTCTACTAATGATAAAGCATCATAATAGATAATTATCTTTGACTATGAGTAGCAACTTCTTCAGAAGCTTTCACTGCTGTGTACCATGGTCATAATTGATCTTTAATTCCTCCATCTGAAGATTCCTTTTATCATGTTTAATCTTTGCTATGTATAAATAAGGTCCATGTACAGGCCTTATTAACTATCCCTAGATGTGATATTACTTTACAAATGTAATTAATTAGCATGCAACCTAATTCTTTATATTTGCATATGAAAGGGTACAAGTAATTCAGGATCTCAGCCAGGAAGGAGAAATCCCTTGCTCTGACCACTTTTGAATTCTCTTCTTGATCCAGATTTTGTGAGAAGAGAGAACAACCCTCTCTCTGGATGTACGTAGAGAGACTTTACATAATTGACAACTTTCTGCTCCTGGAGGAGAATTGTATTCTGGTCTTTCCTATCTTGAGAAAAAAAAAAAAAACAAAGTCCATCTGTTCTATTCTCCTATATACCATTCCTAGTTTTTCCTCTCTTTTTCTGCCCATATTCTCAAATGATCCTGTGAGTGCTCTCCTGATGTTCATAAATCACATTAGTCCCAAACCTAGTAGCCAATTTTATGCATATATCTGCTGAAGCTAATATGTCTAAACTCTCTGATGTCTCTAACCTGTTCAGCTTTCCTGACAGTGCACCATCCTCCTAGTTTTCCAACATTTCTTTCTCTACTCTTTTTCCTATTTCTCCTGCCTCCTAATGGTTAGTAACTCCCAAGGTTTAGACTTGCTCTTCTTTTTCTACATATTCCTAGGATTATGCACTGAGTTGAATAGTGTTCCCCCAAAATTCATATTCACTCAGAACTTCAGAATGTGACTTTAATTGGAAATAGGGTCTTTGAAGATGCAATTTTTTAAGGATCTGGAGATGAAATTATCCTAGATTTAGGATGAGCCCTAAGTCCAGTGACTGGTGTCCTTATAAGAAGAGGAGAGATGGAGGTTTGAAGATGCAATTTTTTAAGGATCTGGAGATGAAATTATCCTAGATTTAGGATGAGCCCTAAGTCCAGTGACTGGTGTCCTTATAAGAAGAGGAGAGATGGAGGTAGAGAAAAAGGCAATGTAAAGATGGTGGCAGAGGTTGGAGTGACAGAGCTACAACCCAAGAATGGCCAGGGATGGCTGACAGCCACCTGGCATGGGGTAGTTTCTCCCTCAGAAGAAATCAAGCCTGCAGACACCATGATTTCAAACTTCTGATCTCTCAAACTGTGAGGGGTAAAAAATTCTAGTCTACTGTGCTAAGCCACAGGGTTTGTGGCTATTGTGGTAATTGGTTCTGGTAGTCCTAAGAAATGAATACTGAGGACCTACTGGTTTTCGTAACTGCACTGCTGGAATCTGTGCTAAGTGTTTACAGGCTTTTCCCTCCAAGTCTGCCACCTCGTCTACCTTGCCTGCTTTGTAACTTGAGTATGCTACAATATCTCTAACCAAAGGATTGTAAAGATGATAATCTTATCCCCAGTTCACAGCCTCTCTCATCCTTTGATTTCCTTACTAATTTAACAAACACAAGACCCTGAGGTCTGTTCTTTTTATTAAGAAAATCATCCTTGCTATCCCAGAATGTTTTGCACTCTCTCTCTCCCCTAAAGCCTCCATGTAATGATAATTACAAGACTTGCCAATGTATCCACCTGCCCCTTATATTCATGCTTTGCACTCCAACTGCTTACCCTTTCTCATTAAATTATCAGTTGACTGCATTAGTCTCCAAAAAGGACTCATCACCTACAGTCCCTCCTGATCTACAGCATCCTTAACCTTGGGCCAGTTCAGTATGTTTGTATCAGGCCTGTACTCTAGTCAAAAACATTATTAATTGATGGCAAAGCAGAAGCTAGGATCTACCCCTATCTTTCCTACATAAACCCTCTGTTTCTTCCAGAGGCAGAGAAATCTATCATTTACCTCTCTCATATATCTCATCCATTTTCACTCCTAAGCATCAGTTAAACCTAGAATTATTTCCTTCCTTCTCTCTCTCTTTAAAAGCTCAAATTTCTTATTCATCATGAAGACTTTTCCAACCACACAACTCACATAATTATCTTCCATGTCTGGATTCCTGGAGCATATTATCGTGCCAATTAATATCTGTTGATCAATTATATATCATTATTTAAGTTATCATATGGTTGTGCTTTGTTTCCCTAAGAGCTTGAGCTACTCCACATTCCTCACTGGATCTAGGAACTCAGTCAATGTGTGCTGAATCAGTGCTTGAAAGAAAAGCTAGGTAGAGCAACTTAAAAGACTGACCAATTATTACAGGAGAGTTAGATGTACTTTCTTGTCAGAAAGTAACTAATGGGAGTGGATGCTGATATTCCTACTCATTCCACTCAAGTACACTTAGGAAGGCTGACCAATGGTAACTTAATAATGATAAAATGTCTGATATTTGCTCTTCAGAAATCTGAGAGTAGATAGCTAAACTTAAACTACCAGTTTTGAGTCACATTATTTGTTGGTATAATAGCCATTGAAGTTGTCTTAATGCAACAAAATTTGGCTCTAAGAAAATAATTATTAAGCTAATAAAAGTACATTTTTAAAACTAAAACCATGCCAGTGTTTATTACTCACTTTCAAATGTAAACTACTCCATTCACTCTAGCAAACATCCATTGAGCATAATATGTATTATGCAAATCAAAATACTGATTACTTGGTCCATGACATACTAACCATGGAAATTGAACACAGAATGATCTCTACTGTTCTTTATGAAGAGGAAAACATAAATAGTCTGCAGAGAAATAGCTATAATACACAGATTCTATCATCCTGCATTCTTTTTTAATCCAAATAAATGTTAAGTAATCATAAATGATATAAGAAGCTTTCTCTCTACATTCATAAAATAATCTTGTTTGTAAACTGTACCTTGGCTTCACTAATTAGCTTACGCCTCTCCAAAAAGAAAAAAAGTCTACACCACAAATTTCAGAATTCAAAACACATTCCCTGCATTCTCTATTCCTTATTCTCACTTCTTAGGTGTCATGCAGGGAAAAACTGGAGAAACCATCATCCTAGATATCCAGTTACCACCCCTGTCCAAACATTTGACAGTGTGAATGTTCCCTCAAAATCCAAAAAGCATGACCTAAACCAAACTTCATGGACCTCTTTATCAATACTCAGTGGGCCCTGAATTATGTCATTGATTCATGCAAAATAGGAACAAGGGATGCAGAACTGAATCCCACGTGGTCCTAGCCCTCAAAAAGTTTGTAATTCAAAAAGATAGGTAAGTACATAAACAAATAAAGACCATAAAGGGTTATGGATGCCGGGATCAGAGTGCACAAAGAAAGGCTACAATGTTTTCACAAAACCCAAGGTTCAAGAAACAAGTTTTTTTTCTTGTGTAATTGCATAATACATGTCTTTCTGAATTATTTCAAAATGCAATTTAATCAAAAAGAATTTTTAAAATAAAGTACAAATATCTCCTTTACAGTAAGTTCTATCTGAGGAGAAATTGTTGAGAATTATAGGGTTTAGAAAGCATAGACTCATGCTCTCATTCATTCACAGCATTAATCCAAAATAACCCGTATATCACATCATCAATATGATGGAATGAATGTGGTCAATAAAAATCATCCTTTAAAAATTTCAAATCAATTAAGGAATGTTGGATAGGAAAACTAAAATTAAAAATGTAGACAAAAATATGATTGCTGATACAGTAAAAACTGCACAGAAAAGGGGATGATAAAAATACACTACCTGGTTATTTCTGGTTATTACTTTTTTTCTATAGTATCAAATATTTTCCAAATGTACATGTATAATCTGAAAATATGCATTTTTTACAAGTAAAACTCCACACTGCCCTAAAAAATATGCATTCCCCAACCTTTGAGAAAGGAAAATTACTAAAAAATCAGTGCAAGAAATGAGTATTGAAAGGAAGGCTAGCATTTATCTAACATTCCCATCACAAGACATTTTCAGATATTGAGCGGGAGCTTATGACCACTCGTTTTGCAAGTCAGTAAACTTTTATTAAATACGAACCTTCATATCCAAATTAATTAATGTGCTTAATGCAATTTCAGGAGCTTCAGTCAATGGGGCAGTCAGGCCCTTCATATTAACAAAAATGTGCTCACCTCACCTCTCTGCCCTTCTTCCTTGTGGTTTCTTTTCCATGTGCACTGCTCCTGTCCACACAGCCTCAGTGCTCCCCTCCTCACTTCTGTGACTTGTCTGATTGGGAGTCAGAGAAGCGGACGAAAGGAATTTTTGTGCTGTGTGTATGCTAATTTGGGTAATGCTATAAGTAAAATAAAATGTACCTGTTACTTTATTACTACTTGTTCAGAGAATCCTCATAAGCTTCTTTGCAGTATTTTCTGTTGTGTTTTTTAGAAAGAAAATCACTTTTAATCACAATACTAAAACAAAGAAAAGTAATGAGAATTATCAGTCCCTACACCTAATCAAAATTTCCTTTCATCATTAATATTTTTACCTTGAGACAGTCACCAAGCATCTTAGAGCTCCCAGTTTCTCTAGAGGGACTGAGCTAAATGGCCTGTTATGTATATTCCCACTATGAAATTCTATAAATTTTTTTAATGTTACTGGGTTTAAGCAAGGCCTTTTGAAAAACAATAAGCAAATATTTTAGACTGGAAAAGAATTTTAATTGTGCACATGAATTAGAACATTTATTCTCACTATTCAGGTAGGTCTGAAAAAATTTTACCCATAATTTTTTAGTTTTCATATTCTACAAGCATACAAAGATATTCTCAAAATACATATAAGTCAAAAGACAGACAACTTTAGTAATAACATAGTAAATAAAATATCCACAAGGACACACCACTGTCTGTTACATAACCTACCACTCCAAGTTCTTCTTGGGCTGACCCTCAACCTACCTCTTCAGTTGTTTTCCACTGTTCCCTTTTACATGTACTTCATTCAAGTCAAAAGGGACAACTTCCTTCTTCCATCTTTGTGCCTTTGACTGAGGTATTTTTCCCTAGACCTGTGTTCTCAGCCCCTAAACATGTGTCAGGTTATACTCATTGTTCATGAAACCAGTTTGCTTTATATGGAAGCAATGATCTCCTTCTCGGCTCTCACATCACTTCATTTGTTCCTCTTGCATGGCATTTATCATCTCATTATTGGGTACTATAGTTCATATGTCTTGATTTATCACCTCTACCAGAGTGAAGTCCTTGTACACAGAATCAGTGAAGAGTTCCTTTCTGTATCCTCAAGCATTTAGCACAAGAGGGAACGTAAGCTGGTTTAGAATGTTAGTATTTGTTCTCAGATAACCAGGAAGTTTCAAAAGGAATATTTATTTTTAAGGTCCAGTAACATGCATTGGAAACTTGAGCTACTTTAATTAAATAATTTATGAGGGAAGCACTTATGTACTTATACTACATACACATACATATACTTAAACAAATTAAGCAAAATCAAAGTAGAACTAGGGAAAGTTGAGACTAATTTTTGGCTTTGATGAATTTTCACTGAAGCATGAAAAAGAGAATCAACAGGGACCATTGAAATATAGGGCTTCCTTTATTTTCCATTTCTGATTCTCACAATTTTTGATACCTTGGATAAAAGATTATATCTAATAATTTTTGAACTTCATCAAAGGAAATCACTCTACTATTTTTAGTCTTACTTACCTTTCTGGTTAATCAGCAAAACTTAAAACCTGTAGCAGTGTCTGCACAATAAAAACATCTATTCATTTACACCAAAAAATATTTTCTTACCATGAGATATGAATTTTTTTTCTTACCATTTCATTAGAAACAAAAAACATGGATGAAACAAACTTCTGATGTGTTCACAGAATATCCTGCCCTGCCTGGCTATGGCTTTGTTGTGGGGATCTCCACAGCCCACTATTAGGGCTCATAACATGTCTGCCATCAAACAATGTCTTGGCTCTGTTTTCTGCTTACAATATGTCTGTTCATATTTAAGTGCCAGCCTGCTCCCCTAGAAACCTCTTCTAGAACTGAATCCATTGGTCTTCTACTCTCCAAATAATTGCTCTCAGCATTAAGAAAAAGAAAGCTATCTTATCCAAGGGCCTCAGTTTCATCACACAGTACCTTTCATTGCAAAACATTTCAAACTGAATTACTCTCATCTTATTGTATTAAGATGATATTCCTTTCTCTTTTAGTGTCCATATATATCACTCATTGTATCATCAAGTCTCCACTCGTGAAAGTTGGTACCTTCAAAGAACACCGTAGCTAAACACAAAAGAGATCCAAATGTATAAGGAAACAAAGTTAAACAATCTCAGGTGCATACACACTGTAGGCACACAAGAAATATTTGTTGAATGTGGATGTAATCTATTAATGAGTATTTGAATGGACAGAGAATTAAAATATGAATACAGCATATTCTTACTATACAATTTCATCTTAAATTAATCTCATATCATTCATAATACGTTTCTAGTTCCTGACTTGAGATTTTTTATTGTTGGAAATAGACACTCTAAGAGTTGTGGCCTAAGATGGTAAGTGCTTATCAATTGAAAAACCCAAGATACTTATCATTACACAAATATTATTCTAGTATTTTTGGAATTGTTACCAACTTACTGGTTTTTCTTTCTTTTTACTCTCTAAAACATTATTTCTGCATTAGACAATAGAAGATGGTACAGATGATTAGTTTTTCGAAATGTTCCAGACATTTTTGATGTAAAAACCTCAACTTACAAGGTTATCATTTAAATTTGAAGGAGGTATTAAACAATTTTCAGATAAGCAAAAGCTGAGAGACTTTACCTCCCACAAACCACCTCTACAGTGCATTTTGGAGGGACTCCTATAGATGGAAGTATTCCTAAGGCTAAATAGATGTCATCCAAGGGAAGACAAAGAGTACAGAATATGATTCATAACATACAAAGAATGGAGGAGAAAGAAAAAGGAGGAAAAAAAAGAACGTTTAGTTGTGTTTGTAATAGTATATGAAGTAAGTTAAATTAGACTGTTAGATAGTAAGGGAATTGCCCTTGAACCTTTGGTAACCATGAATCTAAAGCCTGCAATAGCAATAAGTACATACCTATCAATAATCACCCTAAATGTAAATGGTCTGAATGCACCAATTAAAAAGACATAGAGTTACTGAAGGGATAAAAAAATAAGACCCATCTATATGCTGCCTACAAGAGACTCACTTCAAACCCAAAGACATACACAGACTGAAAGTGAAGGGATGGAAAAAGATATTTCATGCAACTAATAGAAAAAAGCAGGAGTTGCAGTACTTGTACCAGACAAAATAGACTTCAAAACAAAGAAAATCATAAGAGACAAAGAAGGACATTACATAATGATAAAAGGGTCAGTCCAACAAGAGGATATAACTATTATAAATATCTATGCACCCAACACAGGATCACCTACATATGTGAAACAAATACTAACAGAATTAAAGGGGGAAATAGAATGCAATGCATTCATTTTAGGAGACTTTAACACACCACTCACTCCAAAGGACAGATCAACCAGACATAAAATAAGCAAAGAGACAGAGGCACTGAACAACATATCAGAGCAGATGGACCTAACGGACATCTACAGAACACTCCATCCAAAAGCAACATGATACACATTCTTCTCAAGTGCACATGGAACTTTTTCAAGAATTGTTCATATATTAGGCCACAAAAAGAACCTCAGTAAATTCAAAAAGATTGAAATTGTACCAACCAGCTTCTCAGATCACAAGGTATGAAACTAGAAATAAATTACACAAAGAAAACGAAAAAGCCCACAAACACATGGAGGTTTAATAACATGCTCCTAAATAATCAATGGATCAATGACAAAATAAAAACAGAGATCAAGCAACATATGGAGACAAATGACAACAATAATTCAACACTGCAAAATCTGTGGGATGCAGCAAAGGCTGTGCTAAGAGGGAAATATACTGCAATACAGGCCTACATAAGGAAAGAAGAACAATCCCAAATAAACAGTCTAAATTTACAATTAATGAAACTAGAAAAGGAAGAACAAATGAGGCCCAAAGTCAGTCGAAGGAGGGACATAACAAACATTAAAGCATAACTAAATAAAATTGAGAAGAATAAAACAATAGAAAGAATCAATGAAAGCAGGAGCTGGATCTTCAAGAAAATAAACAAAATAGATAAACCCCTAGCCAGACTTATCAAGAAAAATAGAGTCTACACACATAAACAGAATCAGAAATGAGAAAGGAAAAATCACTATGGACACCACAGAAATACAAAGAATTATGAAAGAATACCATGAAAAATTGTATGGTAACAAACTGGATAACCTAGAAGAAATGGACAACTTTCTAGAAAAATACAACCCTCTAAGGCTGACACAGGAAGAAACAGAAAATCTGAATAGACCAATTACGAGCAAAGAAATCGAACTGGTAATCAAAAAACTACCTAAGAACAAAACACCTTGGACCAGATGGCTTCACTGCTGAATTTTATCAAACATTTAGTGAAGACCTAATACCCATCCTCCTTAAAGTTTTCCAAAAAGTAGAAGAGGAGGGAATACTCCCAAACTCATTCTACGAGGTCAACATCACTCTGATACCAAAACCAGGCAAAGACACCACAAGAACAGAAAATTACAGACCAAAATCCCTGATGAACATAGATGCAAAAATACTCAACAAAATATTAGCAAACCAAATTCAAAAATACATCAAAAGGATCATCCACCATGATCAAGTGGGATTCATCCCAGGGATGCAAGGATGGTAAAACGTTTGAAAATCCATCAACATCACCACTACATAAACAAAAAGAAGGACAAAAACCACATGATCATCTCCATAGATGCTGAAAGAGCATTCAACAAAATTCAACACCCATTCATGATAAAAACTCTCAACAAAATGGGTATAGAGGGCAAGTACTCCAACATAATAAAGGCTATATATGAAAAACCTATACCCAACATTATACCTAACAACGAGAAGCTGAAAGCTTTTCCTTTAAGATCGGGAACAAGACAAGGATGCCCACTCTCCCCACTGTTATTCAACATAGTTCTGGAGGTCCTGGCCATGGTAATCAGACAACACAAAGAAATAAAAGGCATCCAGATTGGCAAGGAAGAACTCAAACTGTCATTGTTTGCAGATGACATGATATTGTACATAAAAAACCCTAAAGACTCCACTCCAAAACTATTAAATCTAATATCTGAATTCAGCAAAGTTGCGGGATACAAAATTAATACACAGAAATCTGTTGCATTCCTATACACTAATGACGTGCAAGCAGAAAGAAAAATCAGGAATATAATTCCATTCACAATCGCATCAAAAGGAATAAAATACCTAGGAATAAACCTAACCAAGTAAGTGAAAGACCTATACCCAGAAAACTACAAGACCCTCTTAAGAGAAATTAAAGAGGACACTAATAAATGGAAATTCATTCCATGCTCTTGGCTAGAAGAATTAATATTGTCAAAATGGCCATCCTGCCTAAAGCAATCTACAAATTCAATGCAATCCCTATCAAAATACCTACAGCATTCTTCAATGAACTAGAGCAAATCATTCTAAAATTCATATGGAACCACAAAAGACCCTGAATAGCCAAGCAATCCTGAGAAGGAAGAATAAAGCAGGGGGGATTACGCTCCCTGACTTTAAGTTCTACTACAAAGCTACAGTAATCGAGACAATTTGGTACTGGCACAAGAACAGACCCATAGAATAGAGAGCCCAGATATAAACCCAAGCATATATGGTTAACTAATAGATGATAAAGGATCCATGGATATACAATGGGGAAATGACCGCCTCTTCAACAGCTGGTGTTGACAAAACTGGACAACTACATGTAAGAGAATGAAACTGGATTACTGTCTAACCCCATACACAAAAGTAAACTCAAAATGGATCAAAGACCTGAATGTAAATCATGAAACCATAAAACTCTTAGAAAAAAATATAGGCAAAAATCTCTTGGACATAAACATGAGCAACTTCTTCATGAACATATCTCCCCAGGCAAGGGAAACAAAAGCAAAAATGAATGAATGGGACTATACCAAACTAAAAAGCTTTTGTACAGCAAGGGATACCATCAGTAGAACAAAAAGACATCCTACAGTATGAAAGAATATATTCATAAATGATATATCCGACAAGGGGTCGATATCCAAATTATATAAAGAGCTCCCGCACCTCAACAAACAAAAAGCAAATAAGCCAATTAAAAAATGGGCAGAGGAGTTAAACAGACACTTCTCCAAAGAAGAAATTCAGATGGCCAACAGGTACATGAAAAGATGCTCCACATCACTAGTCATCAGAGAAATGCAAATTAAAACCACAATGAGATATCACCTCACACCAGTGAGGATGGCCACCATCCAAAAGACAGACAACAAATGTTGGTGAGGAATTGGAGGAAGGGGAACCCTCCTACACTGCTGGTGGGAATGTAAACTAGTTTAACCATTGTGAAAAACAGCATGGAGTTTCCTCAAAAAACTCAAAATAGAAATACCATTTGACCCAGGAATTCCACTCCTAGGAATTTACCCTAAGAATGCAGGAGCCCAGTTTGAAAAAGACACATGCATCCCTATGTTTATCGCAGCACTTTTTACAATAGCCAAGAAATGGAAGCAACCTACATGTCCATCAGTAGATGAATTGATAAAGAAGATGTGGTATATATATACAATGGAATATTATTCAGCCATAAGAAGAAAACAATCCTACCATTTATTTGCAACAACATGGATGGAGCTAGAGGGTATTATGCTCAGTGAAATAAGCCAGGCGTAGAAAGACAAGTATCAAATGATTTCACTCATCTGTGGAGTATAAGAACAAAGAAAATACCAAAGGAACAAACAGCAGCAGACTCACAGAACCCAAGAATGGACTAACAGTTACCAAAGGGAAAGGGACTGGGGAAGATGGGTGGGAAGGGAGGGATAAGGGGGAAAAAGGGCTATTAGAATTAGCACACATAATGTAGTGGGGGTGGGGGCGGGGTGGGGGGGATACAGGGAAGGCAGTATAACACAGAGAAGATACATAATGATTCTATAACATCCTACTACGCTGATGGACAGTGACTGCAATGGGGTATGTGGTGGGGACTTGACAAGAGGGGGAGTCTAGTAACCATAATGTTGCTCATGTAATTGTATATTAATGATAGAAAAATTAAAAAAAACACACAAAAAAACCCCTCAAGTTACTATTGAGGAAGTATAAACAATTCTTGACTAGCCTGAAAAGCACGTTCAATTTCTGTGTGTTTCAGCAAGTCAAGTTTATTCACCAACACACAGAACCAATATACTGTTCTCAAGCTTTTTCAATGCCTCATTTTCTCTAAGTAACCCAAGTATAACAAGCGTAATACCTACCATACCATAACTACCCAACAGACACATTGTGCAGATGCACGGACCAACTACACTTGAAAAGTTGTATTTTTTGCCTTCCTTGCAACAGAATGGATCCTATTTTATAAAGAATAAACAGCACAGTGGAGAAATAAGAAAAACATGTATTTAGTTTTACTTCCCAAAAAGCCATCCAGAACCATGCACCACAATTGTTATGCTCACTACTTGCCTTGTGAAATAAGATCCTGTCCTGTACTCTGAGGACGACTGACCTAAAGTATGTTTTATTAAGCTATCTGTGTAAATAAGAAGCATCTTCTAATGAAATTCCTCTCTCTACAGTAAAATAATAAAGGTCTAGTGTCATTTTATTTTGTTAAATATTATAGAATTGATAAGAGAGGACAATGGTACATTTACATGATGGAAACACTGAACTAAGACATGTACAAGTTAATGTTTATTGTATCTTAGATCTCTAGGGCTAACATACCTGGTAAAATACTGACCACAATTCATGAACCAGTTATTAATGATTTTCTTCATTGAAACACAAGGAGTACATATTTGGTCCAAGATTACATGTGACCCATTATTGGTGTAGCCAGGACTCAACACCAGCTGGCTTGACTCAAAAGGCCATGCCCTTTACAATGTAGATGATACCAGTAGTCTGCAAAAAATGACACAATTGAGTCTGAGAAGTTTGTAAATGCCAAACAAGAGGATACCGCAAGCTAACTTCTGGAAATGTGGAATTGAATCAGAAATTGAAGTCAAGCCTGGGGGTAACTTTACAATACAGTCTAAAATATTAAGGGACCAATGGCTCTAGAGAAATTCAAAAATCTTTTAGTAATACAAAACTCTAGAAATGCCAATAACACAAATTAATATGCTTCTACCTAAGCCATGTTTCATTCTTATTTCATCAAAATTGTGAGCCAAATCTCCCAGATGATTTTCTATAGGAAGACAGTTCCAAACTTAGGAACAAAATTAGTGCAAAAATAAGATTTCCTTTACTGAATTTCATTTACAAAAGTTAATTTCCACTCGATTGTCACAGGTTGTATCTAATCTGAATAGAAGGTTTTTCTTAGTTACTTTAGGTCTGAGTCACCAATATCAAAGCCACTCGCCAACCACATGCAGCTGCTGAGCACCTGAAATGTGGCTACTCCAAACTGAGATATGCTGTAAGTATCACACATTGGCTGTTGAAGGGGAAAAAAGCTTGCAAAATATCTCATTAGTAGTTTTTATATTAATTACATGTTGAAGTAGTATTTTGGATATATTAGGTTAAATAAAATGTATTATTAATATCAATTTCACCCATTTCCTTTTCATGCTTTTTTGAAATGTGGCTACTAGAAAATTTAAAATTATATATGTGAATTACATTATAATTCAAGTGGCATATTTTTGATCCTTTAAATGCATTTAGTGGGTATACTAATATGTATTCACACTATATTACATGGTGTGAATCATGTTAGTATTAAAACTTTTCTTCTCAATTTATATCTGATTTAACTTTTAGTTTTTACTTAAATGCACCACATGACTTAAATGCATTTTTGTTTTCCAATTCTACACTGAACAGTTCAAAGAGAGCTATCTTATTTTGGTGCCGCACTTAGATAACAGTTGCAAAGCACTGGAGCCACCAACTGTTCAAAAGTGGCAATATGCGTCTAATTCAATCCTTCACAGAACAAAAAATAAACACTTGTGAGAAACACTATTCAATGAAAAAAAAATGTTTAAAATAATATGTAGACAACATGTATGACTTCTCTTTCAAACTTACTGTGTTTTGTCCATCCAGGAAAAATATATTGGCTTGCAATTCAGTAAATCCTTTTGGAAAAATAGAAATATTTCAAGAAAAAAGAATACTGTAAATATATTTAAAAAACTGTACACAGAGTAAAATATTTCAAATGAGTCACATATAGTTGTTTGAAATTTTTAATTGACAGAAATTGTAAAATAATAAATCTTTTATGTAACAGATTTTTATGATTTTTAAAAAATCAATGACTATGGGATATGACTCTGCAGATAAGTAGTCTGTGTGCCTTTTTATCATGCAGTAGTGCTGCTGACAGTTACAGCTAGAATCAATTGCCCCACATGCTGGTGGGTGCTTCATTTAAGACCAGGCAGCCTCACTAAATAGCAGCTGAGGACTTTCTTGGCTCCCACTGGAGACCCGAGCCCCCTGGCTGGTTTCTTAGAAACTTGAAGTTTTCAGGCTTGCTTGGCTTGACAAATAAGGAGACCCATGTCTTCCACCTGGAGGTAGATAAGAGAACAAAACTACCAGCTTAGCAAAAGTAAACCTTCAAATCATCAACCTTAGGGCACAGGTCCAACCACAGAATTCAATTCCTCTGGTTTGACTTGCTTGGATGTTTGACAAGCCCAGCAAAGACATTACCATAGCTCTGAAGAATCTTCTATAAAGAAGGTGAGGCCATGGTTCTTACCTGTGATGATTGTGGCTCAAAAGAACCCTGAAACTCTAGCTCCATCCACATATGCAGTACTGCCAAACGCTGTTATTTTTTGCTAACAAAATGAACCTTAGGGAGTTGGTGACATCTGAAAGAAATATCCCAGCTGTTGTGCTTAGAGAACATCAAAATGAAGCATGGTGTATTTGCACTGGTGATGGCACTGAAGGAGGATCACAAGATGATGGAGCCTGGTTTCACACAACATTTGGTGAGAAAGACATGGAGACTGCATTTGGAAACTTAAGAAATCTTTATTTTGAGGCATATACATGTTTAGACAAATCAAATAGTTTCAATGTTTAAAGAAATTTCTACAACTTTAATAATATTGTACAATTTTCTTTTTTCCTTGTGGACTCAATCAACTTTCTTAGAAATTAAAAATTTTAGGTTTTATAGTCCTTGGCCTGAATGTATGAAAAATAAATCTTCCCTTAGAAAGTGTCCTAGAACTATTAAGACTGTTGGTAAAGATCTCTATTCAAATGTACTTAATATGTTTAAAACTTGATGCCACCTTAAAATTTTATTTTGATTTCTCTTAAATATATCTATTTGAAAGTGTCTCATTTTAAAATATTTTGTTTATGGTATAATTTTACATTTAAGAATTATTCCTATGAAAGTAACTCTAGATGTTTATGGGTAACTAATATGTGTAAAAGTTTTGTAACATATAACGTTATCATCAATACAATGTTAAATGAGAAAATAAAGTATGAAATATATGTAACAGTACAGAGAACTAGGTTGTTTAGTGCTATACAGAAGAGGCAGAGAGATGATTTCTACCCTAATGGGAATTACAGACTAGTTGTGGAGGCAAGACTGACACATTTGACAGAGGAATGAAATTACAGAGTAAGTGTTGGCGTTAAAGTTTGTAATGAGTGCCAGTGGGTTCAAAAAAGCCTGGATGCAGCAGGGAAGTTTTCATGGAAGAGAAGAGACCTGAGAAGGCTTAGAAGTATAAATATAAGCCTGACAAATAGAAGAGATAGAAAAAGATGTTCCAGGAAATGGGAACAAAATGAAAGAACAGAAAAATATGATTTGTAATTTTTAAAAGATAGTAATTTGACTCGCCTGTGGAATAGTGAGGACAATAGTTTGACTAGTTTGGTAACAAGATGTTAAGAAACAGTATATTAATAAATAAATTAATAACCAAAACAATAATAATATTGAGTGAATAGCCTCAAATGGAGTCAGGATCTAAACTCAAGCCACCTGGCTTCAGAGTCTGTGCAATTTCCACCACATTCAATAAAACAAATGGGTTGAAATAACCTGAATAGAAATTCAGTGCCCCAAAAAGGAAGAGGAAACAAAAGTATTAACCTCTTTGCCAGGACAAAAAAAGAAATATGACTTGTTCCTTTATCTACCAAATATTCTTGAATCTGCTAGACTCCAAGAAAATACAAGTGAAGAAGTTATACTTTCTGCCCCCAAGGAATTCACAGCCCAAATGGGGAGACAGACATCTTCATTTCAAGTCAAGTAAATAGGCATCCTCACTTCCTGAAAGGGGAAAGACAACCACTTCTATAAAGAGGCAAAGTTCTTACTTTTCTTTCTTCCTTCTTTCTTTCCATCCCTCCTTCCATCCTCCCTTCCTTCTTGTCTGTCTTTTTCTTTTCTCAGTACTTGTCTCAACTGGTACATTAAGTTGAGGAAAGACCATGTATTGACATATGTCTAATAACAATGCAAAAGCAAATTTTCAAGCATCTGTTTCTTGTCATGACCTGGTGTAAACTTGAGAACATGACACTTGAGCAAAAATTAGAGAAAGTGATTCTAAAGAGGCAGTATTATTGATATTGGAAAGATAAATGTGACCCTCAGAAGTTTGCTAATAGTCATCATGTATTTATTTACTACCCACGTTCTTGATGATATATGCTGATGCTGTGAAGAGAATAACAATTTTCTAAAATATTGTGCTTTAGTATGTAAGTAACATGAATAATAGTAATTTGATCACTAAGGAGGAATTAAAGATATTTACTCTGGAGTTATTCTAGAGTCAATAGTAAAGATATTTACTATTGTACATGTAACTGTTGATTGAATACTAATATTCATAAACTCAAAAGCATGGATCGTATTCAAGAATAATATTTGTACTGGAAATTTGACAATTTAATATGTAGCTAAGTAAAATTAGCAACCATTTCAAAGTGTTTACCATGGTATGTCAGGAAGAGATTTGCTTTATATCTCAAACAAATTGGACACCCTCTTATATGTAGATGAATATAAAAAATTCCTGCTGACAAAAAGAAAAACAAAGTATACTGTCAAAGTACCTGATTTAAAACCTTTGTCATCTTAATGACCAGGTTATTAGATTGTTATTAAAATGGTTTAGTCAAATTTGGTCAAGTCACTTGTGTGTGTACTTAAGCATAATCAAAACAAATTCTAATAACAATATTTATTTGAATTTTTTAAATTTTCCCGTTAGGTACTGTTATTTTTCCCCTTCAATTTACAATAGGATGAAACAATTAAATGTCAGTGCAGGCAGATCCTGGTTTTTGTTCATGGTGTTCACAATATCATCAAAAAAGAATTGCCAACTTGGTATCAGTATCTTTAGTATTATGACTTTCCCAAAGAAAATTTCAACCAGAACAAAGGTCCTGCCTCTCCAAGCACAGATGAGCACCTGTACAACTGGAGCTCATGTGTTTTGGTGAGTGAGAGAAGGAAGAAGTGCCAAATATCACAAGATCACAGCTTTCTACACTGGCATGTTTGTTACCAAACAAACATTTTAGTTGACAGCTAAAGTGGGGCCTTGAATTGCTACCTTTCAAGAGGTTTGTCATAACAAAAAAAGGAAATATATAATTGTTGACTTTCCACGAGACAAGTCTCTACATATGTAAAAGAACCTTTTGCAGAAGTTTTACTATTAGGTCGACATAACCAAGACAAAGTCCAGTATGAAAGGGAAGAATTGATTCATGGATTAGATTGTTTGACAGATATTTTCAGCTACATGAATGGGGTAACTCCTTTGATTAGAGTCCTTGCCGTGACATCATAGATACTAATGAAAAACCACTTATCTTTAGGCATAGTTGCTACTCTAGAAAAGTATACTGAAAGCAAACAACTTTGTGGATGGTCAGAACTGGAAAAAATTTTTCAAACTATGGACAAAAATGACAGAGTCATGAAAATTTCACTCCAAAGAGAAATCTGCAGACTGCAAACCACATATGAAAATGTCTTCTGCATGGTCATTGGACATTCAAGGATTCTCGACTTGCTAAAAATGAATCAAAACCCACTCCAATGTGACAAGTTTGCATTCAAGACAAGCAGAGAGCTTTCTCCTTGAATTTACTTTTTACTTTATTATGGTCATCATTCACTTTCATTTTTGAAAAAGTATGAAGAAGATAATTCTTTATAAATGTTTTGTCATCTACATTAAGAAAATCAAATTACAATATAATTGAGTTAATGGTGTTAATGTGTAAATATGGGGAGTCCTTGGATTTCATTAGACTTTAAAGGATCCAAAACCCATAAAGACTAAGATGCATTGCTGTAGAGAGCTTCTACTGGCAACTTCAAGTATGGTCCTGGTATTTGTGTCAACTGACAACTCAAACTAGCTTAAGTGAAAAATGAAGCTTAGTTGACTAATATGTGAGATTTTGCATAGTAAAGTTGGCTCTGATATAGTGACGTAAGCTTGCTCTCTCTGTCTCTCTCTCCCTCTCTCCATGTTATGGAAAAAATAAACACCCACAGTTTACTGATTCCCAACAGAAAGATGCAGCTCTTCCCTCTAATTAGGAAAGTAGAGCTCCATGGACTCTGGTCAAATGCTGATCCTGCAGCAAACCATTCTCACTGAGACTGGGTCAGGGGTCCACTTTGATGACTAGAGTTAGATGGAATGATTCCCATTTAACTCAATCCCCATAAGGAAACAGAATTCTCTTACCAGTAATACAGTAGGAAAGTAGAGATCTATCCATTGTCTACCAAGAAATACACACCTTCACATAGGTACAAAGGGGGTGTGTTGAATAAGCATGACATAAGGACAGTGATCACAGTGACAAAGTATTTCTTTTACCTTGGCTTCAAAATTTACTCAGTTCGGGTTATCTTCCCTTACCGTCAAAGAATTCTTGGGCAGGCCGGTGACTTTTGTGGTTAGCCACTCCCAGAAATAAAAGTTCTTCAGTTACTGTTGGTGATAAACACAGTATCAATTTAAAAATTAGATGCCCTGTACAAAATATTAAACAAAATTTTAAACTCGATTTAGCATCAAACATTCTTTTATCCTAAGGATCTGCTCTCTCCAGAGGCATGCCACAGGAAAGGAGAGCAGGGAGGTAGTCGGGGACTGGGGTTGTTTCTGCTCTCTGCCCCCACCCTTTTCAGAGATTCCTTAATATACTCCCTCTCTCTCACGGTGCCCTTGATCCAGGCAGGCTTTCCCAGATGGTCTCTGCCTTTCTTTCCACACGTTTATCTTCATTCTTTTCATGCTGAGATTTTCTGGTCCTTACTAGACAAGATCCATGATACCCTACACATGTCCCACCTCTTGCCCATCTGTGCATGTTTGTTATCATAACGTAACCTGGCCTCTCCTGACCAATATGCATGCCAACAAGTCTTCAGTAAAAATCTCTTAGCCAAACTCTCTTTACCACACCCTGGCTCCTTTTAGAATACCTTGGGGAACAGCTCTTTAGAGCTGGTTCATTTCTAGTTCTGCATAAGTAAACTTCCTGCGGGCAGACTATTTTGTTCACTACTCAATTCCCAGCACCTAGAATAACAAGTGGCCCACAATAGGCACTCCATGTTGAATAAATCAGTGTGAAGTTGGAATCTGTGATTTAAGTAATCTGGTATCAATCACTGGTGCTTCTGTCAAAATGGAGACAGGAAAGATCCAGTTATAACATAATTTTAGACATGCATGAACAATTCTCACAATTCCTCTGCCTAACACAGCAAATAAAATTATCCCACTTATAACTGAAAATGCACTTACACTTCTCCAGAGGCAGAAAACACAAAATCAAATTCAGCAACTATGTAAAATGGTGTGAGGACTCTCTTGAAAAGCATATTTTTCTTAGTCCTGTGTGATTTGTCATGTCTAGCAACATTTGCCTAAATTACTTTAATCACCTTATGTTCTGGTTATCTGTTGCTGAGTCACAAACTACTCCACAACTCAGTGGATTTAAACAATGACATTTATTTTGTTTCTGAGCCTGCAGTTTGGGAAGGGCCTGGTGGGTACATGTCATCTCTGCCCTCCTGGAGTTCAGTGAAATGGCTTGAAGGCTGAGGGCTGGCATCATTTGAAGACTCCCTCAGTTACTCTTACTTGCTTGATGCTGACTTTCAGCTGAGATGGTGACCGCGATACCGGCACACAGGTTCTACATATGGGTACTCAGCTTCCTCAAAGTATGGTGGTTTTGTTCCAAGGACAAGCATCCCAGGAGAACCAAAGTTGTATCATGTTTATGATGCAGCTGCAAAAGTCAGTGTCACTTTTCCATGGCCACAGGCTTTCCCAGACTCAAAGAGAGAAGACACAGACCCCTACACATCTCAGTGGACATTGCACCATAACAAGAGCACTAAGAATGGGACACACATTATGATCACCTTCGGAAAACGCATTCTCCTACATCTCAAAATGCAATGATGAAGAGGTAGTACTCCCACATTTGGAAAAAGAGAGTGAGACTACTAACAGTGGTCTCATACTTCATACAACATCCCATAGCCAGAAACAGCAAGACTCACATTGCTGATCTTTCCTCAGGCTGCCAATCTTGCAGCCGATGCCCTACTGCCTTGCCTGAGAGGGCTTTAGGGAATAAGTCTCTTTTTTTAGTGGTGGTTCTGAAGCACTTAGAAAACACAATTGTGAGAATTCATCATCATGGTATTTTCAGGATCTGGGCTTCCCCTGAATTACCTGAAATCTGAGTTGCTGGTCTATTACATTTCTGTGAGCTCCACCAAGTAGCTCCATGATCTGCTTGCCTTCCGATACACTCACTGCCTTTCTGCTCTTCCCAAACCCTGGGAGCTATTTCTCATGATTCCATGTGCACTGCCTTTTGATAGAAGGAAGAAACCAGGGTATTTCTCTTTTTACCTTGAGCAGCATTATCTGGCTGCATTTCCCGCATAAGCCCTACCCTGGGTTTCAGATACACTCCATCCTGCCTTTGCTCTTCCAAGGTAGAGGGATGGTGTGTCTTGTTTTTGCTCATTTCTGGGTTGACATATCATCCATATGAGTTCCTCAACTATTCCATCAATTATCTAATTCCACTTAAATAAATATCCTTTGCTTCAAATGCTTCACAAAGTACATTAGAATTCTCTAAACCACTGTTATTCTCACTACCTCAGTTATAGCAGCTGAATCTACACATTTTTTTTAATAGAACTCATGAAATTTTTTTAATTAATTTATTTTTTTTTACAATTATTTTGGTATCATTAACCTACAATTACATGTGCAATATTATGGTGATTAAACTACCTTCTTCATCAGATCCCCCCCACCAACTCTATTACAGTCACTGTCCATCAGTGTACTGAGATGAGAGTCACTACTTGTCTTCTCTGAGTTGTACAGCCCTCTCCGTGCCCCCCCCCACCTTACGTCTGTTAATCATAACGCCCCGTTTACCCTCTTATCCCACCCATACCACCCCTTCTCCAGTCCCTTTCCCTTTGGTAACTATTAGTCCTTTCTTGGGTTCTGTGAGTCTGCTGCTGTTTTGTTTCTTCAGTTTTTTCTTTGTTCTTATACTCCACATATGAGTGAAATCATTTGATACTTGTCTTTTTCGGCTTGGCTTATTTCACTGAGCATAATATCCTCTAGCTCGATCCATGTTGTTGCAAATGGTAGGATTTGTTTTCTTCTTATGGCTAAATAATATTCCATTGTGTATATGTACCACATCTTCTTTATCCATTCATCTACTGATGGACACTTAGGTTGCTTCCATTTCTTGGCTATTGTAAATAGTGCTGCAATAAACATAGGGGTGCATCTGTCTTTTTGAAACTGGGCTGCTGCATTCTTAGGGTAAATTTCTAGGAGTGGGATTCCTGGGTCAAATGGTATTTCTATTTTGAGTTTTTTGAGGAACCTCCATACTGCTTTCCACAATGGTTGAACTAATTTGCATTCCCACCAGCAGTGTAGGAGGGTTCCCTTTTCTCCACATCCTCGCCAACATTTGTCGTTGTTTGTGTTTTGGATGTTGGCCATCCTCACTGGTGTGAGGTGTTATCTCATTGTGGTTTTAATCTGCATTTCTCTGATGATTAGCGATGTGGAGCATCTTTTCATGTGCCTGTTGGCCATCTGAATTTCTTCTTTAGAGAAGTGTCTATTCATGTCTTCAGCCCATTTCTTAATTGGATTATTTGCTTTTTGTTTGTTAAGGTGCGTGAGTTCTTTATATTTTGGATGTCAATCCCTTGTCAGATACATCATTTATGAATATATTTTCCCATATTGTAGGATGTCTTATAGTTCTACTGATGGTGTCCTTTGCTTTACAGGAGCTTTTCAACTTGATATAGTCCCATTTGTTCATTTTTGCTTTCGTTTCCCTTGCCCAGGGGGATATGTTCATGAAGAAGTCACTCATGTTTATGTCCAAGAGATTTTTGGCTATGCTTTTTTCTAAGAGTTTTATGGTTTCATGACTTACATTCAGGTCTTTGATCCACCTTGAGTTTACCTTTGTATATGGGGTTAGACAGTAGTCCAGTTTCATTCTCTTACATGTAGCTGTCCAGTTTTTCCAACACCAGCTGCTGAAGAGGCTGTCATCTCCCCATTGTATATCCAAGGCTCCTTTATCAAATATTAATTGACTGTAGGTGTTTGGGTTAATGTTTGGATTTTCTATTCTGTTCCACTGGTCTGTGGGTCTGTTTTTGTGCCAGTACCAAATTGTCTTGATTACTGTGGCTTTGTAGTAGAGCTTAAAGTCAGGGAGCGTTATTCCCCCTGTTTGATTCCTCCTTCTCAGGATTGCTTTGGCTATTCAGGGTCTTTTGTGGTTCCATATGAATTTTAGAATTATTTGTTCCAGTTCATTGAAGAAAGCTGCTCATAGTTTGATAGGGATTGCATTGAATCTGTAGATTGCTTTAGGTAGTATAGCCATTTTGACAGTATTTATTATTTCTAGCCAAGAGCATGGGATGCATTTCCATTTGTTAGTGTCTTCTTTAATTTCTGCTAGGAGTGTCTTGTAGTTTTCAGAGTACAGGTCTTTCACTTCCTTGGTTAGGTTTATTCCTAGGTATTTTATTCTTTTTGATGCAATTGTGAATGGAATTGTTTTTCTGATTTCTCTTTCTGTTAGTTCATCATTAGTGTATAGGAAAGCAACAGATTTCTGTGTGTTAATTTTGTATCCTGCAACTTTCCTGAATTCAGATATTAGTTCTAGTAGTTTTGGAGTGGAGTTTTAGGGTTTTTTATGTACAGTATCATGTCATCTGCAAATAGTGACAATTTGACTTCTTCTTTACCAATCTGGATGCCTTGTATGTCTTTGTTTGGTCTGATTGCTGTGGCAAGGACCTCCAGTACTAAGTTGAATAACAGAGGAGAGAGTGGGCATCCCTGTCTTGTTCCCGATCTTAGATGAAAAGCTTTCAGTTTCTCGCTATTAAGTATGATGTTAGCTGTGGGTTTGTCATATATAGCCTTTATGGTGTTGAGGTACTTGCCATCTATACCCCTTTTGTTGAGAGTTTTAATCATGAATGGATGCTGAATTTTATCAAATGCTCTTTCAGCATCTATGGAGATGATCATATGGTTTTTGTTCTTCTTTTTATTGATGTGATGGATGATGCTGATGGATTTTCGAATGTTGTATCATCCTTGCATCACTAGGATGAATCCCACTTGATCATGGTGTATGATCCTCTTGATGTATTTTTGAATTCGGTTTGCTAATATTTTGTTGAGTATCTTTGCATCTACGTTCATCAGGGATATTGGTTTGAAATTTTCTTTTTTAGTGAAGTCTTTGCCCGGTTTTGGTATTACAGTGATGCTGGCTTCATACAAAGAGTTTGGAAGCATTCCCTCCTCTTCTATTTTTTGGAAAACTTTAAGGAGAATGGGTGTTATTTCTTCTCTATATGTCTGGTAGAATTCAGAGGTGAATCCAT